>PPNO03000012.1:0-464382 GCA_003708185.3 Isabelozyma rhagii | reverse complement strand
CTGTTAGTGGTAACTATCACATCACCAGTTTGGGTAATGACAGAACCATCAGAAGCAGTAGATTCGAAAGTGGTAGTGTATTCAGTGAATGGAGAACCAGCACTCGATGAAGATCCAGATGCAGTGATGATGGAAGTTGTGGTGTACAATTCACCGTCGCTGTTAGTGGTAACGATCACATCACCAGTTTGAGTAACAACAGAGCCATCCGAGGCAGTAGATTCGAAAGTGGTGGTGTATTCAGTAAATGGAGAGCCAGCACTCGATGAAGATCCAGATGCAGTGATGATGGAAGTCGTGGTGTACAATTCACCGTCACTGTTAGTGGTAACGATCACATCACCAGTTTGAGTAACAACAGAACCATCAGAAGCAGTAGATTCGAAAGTGGTGGTGTACTCGGTGAATGGAGAGCCAGCACTCGATGAAGATCCAGATGCAGTGATGATGGAAGTTGTGGTGTACAATTCACCGTCGCTGTTAGTGGTAACTATCACATCACCAGTTTGGGTAATGACAGAACCATCAGAAGCAGTAGATTCGAAAGTGGTAGTGTATTCAGTGAATGGAGAACCAGCACTCGATGAAGATCCAGATGCAGTGATGATGGAAGTTGTGGTGTACAATTCACCGTCGCTGTTAGTGGTAACTATCACATCACCAGTTTGGGTAATGACAGAACCATCAGAAGCAGTAGATTCGAAAGTGGTAGTGTATTCAGTGAATGGAGAACCAGCACTCGATGAAGAATCAGATGGAGTGATGATGGAAGTCGTGGTGTACAATTCACCGTCACTGTTAGTGGTAACTATCACATCTCCGGTTTGGGTAATGACAGAGCCATCCGAGGCAGTAGACACGAAGGTGGTAGTGTACTCGGTGAATGGAGAGCCAGCACTCGATGAAGATCCAGATGCAGTGATGATGGAAGTCGTGGTGTACAATTCACCGTCACTGTTAGTGGTAACTATCACATCTCCGGTTTGGGTAATGACAGAGCCATCCGAGGCAGTAGACACGAAGGTGGTAGTGTACTCGGTGAATGGAGAGCCAGCACTCGATGAAGATCCAGATGCAGTGATGATGGAAGTCGTGGTGTACAATTCACCGTCACTGTTAGTGGTAACTATCACATCTCCGGTTTGGGTAATGACAGAACCGTCGGAAGCAGTAGATTCGAAAGTGGTGGTGTACTCGGTGAATGGAGAGCCAGCACTCGAAGAAGATCCAGATGCAGTGATGATGGAGGTGGTGGTGTACAATTCACCGTCACTATTAGTGGTAACTATCACATCACCAGTTTGGGTAATGACAGAACCATCAGAAGCAGTAGATTCGAAAGTGGTAGTGTATTCAGTGAATGGAGAACCAGCACTCGATGAAGATCCAGATGCAGTGATGATGGAAGTCGTGGTGTACAATTCACCGTCACTGTTAGTGGTAACGATCACATCACCAGTTTGAGTAACAACAGAACCATCCGAGGCAGTAGACACGAAGGTGGTGGTGTACTCGGTGAATGGAGAGCCAGCACTCGATGAAGATCCAGATGCAGTGATGATGGAAGTTGTGGTGTACAATTCACCGTCACTGTTAGTGGTAACGATCACATCACCAGTTTGAGTAACAACAGAGCCATCCGAGGCAGTAGATTCGAAAGTGGTGGTGTATTCAGTAAATGGAGAGCCAGCACTCGATGAAGAATCAGATGGAGTGATGATGGAAGTCGTGGTGTACAATTCACCGTCACTGTTAGTGGTAACTATCACATCACCAGTTTGAGTAACAACAGAACCATCAGAAGCAGTAGATTCATAAGTGGTGGTGTACTCGGTGAATGGAGAACCAGCACTCGATGAAGAATCAGATGCAGTGATGATGGAAGTCGTGGTGTATAACTCACCATCACTGTTGGTAGTGACCAAAACATCTCCGGTTTCTGTGACGACAGAACCATCGGAAGCTGTAGATTCGAAGGTAGTAGTGTACTCAGTGAATGGAAAAGTGGATGGAGATTCAGAACTGGATTCAGACGAACTAGAAGCATCCACTGATGAAACGGTATCAGGAGAACTCGTATCAGAACTCCAAGAAGAAGAAGAACTTGCATCAGAAGAACTAGAGCTAGAGGATGGAGTTGGATAAGATGGGACAGAGCTGCAAGCTTTACACGCAGCAGGTCTTCCAGAATTTGGTGGAGCTTGAGAGTAAGCAAGACCTCCATTAATAATGGGAACACCATTACCGTAGTCTGTAGTAACTTTGGACATATAATTGGTATTATAGCCAGAACCAATGTTGACGTAAGTTCTTTGAGAAATAGCACTTGAACGCAACCATAATTGACCAGAGGAATAACCAAAGTCGTAAATAGGGACACCAAAACCAATGATATTTCCATTACCCCAACCAGCAACAGTATAAGTTTGACTAATACTCACTGCTTCAACTCTCAACGATGAGGATGAAGTACTAAGGTAAATAGTTTGATCCTCGGACAATGACAATGCCGAGGATGCAGTCCATACGTTACTGTTGACACCAACATCAATACAACCAGAACCACTGAAAGTAGTAGTTTGTTGATATATTTCATTAATCAAGCAAATTTGACCGTCATTGATAACAGTACCTCCTGTAGTGCCCAAATTAACTGTTGAGTATGTCTTTTTAGTTTCTGTAAACACCATTAATCCAGTGTTTTCCCAATGGACACCATAAATGGTTATGGATGGAATTCCGACATTTCCTGAAGCAGCGAAGAACATGTTTCCTGTGTTGGAGAAAGTAGTAACAGTCACAAGAAAAGTTGGAGTGAAGACACTGTCTAGAGCATTAAAACTAACAGTTCCAGTATTTTCGAAATTTACACCAGTAATGGTCACCGACAATCCACTGACGGCGTCTTCATCGGAGGAGATGTAAAAGCCTCCGTTATTGTAGACACTTCCAGTAATGGTGGTTACTGCATTATTGATTATGGACCAGTAGACTCCATTGTTAATGGTGATATCTCCAACAGCAACACTAATAGTACCTTTTTCGACTGTATTGTGACTGATAGTAAGGGCATATACAATGGAGAGTATATACCAAAGCGCCGAAAGAAGACGCTTCCAGTTATGAAACATCTTTCAGCTTTTGCTTTTCGTTAATTCCACTTATTGTATACCAGAAACAAGAGTGAATGAATTAAGAATTTGGCAGTGAGTTTCACTATTAAGGAATTGGGTAAATCTGGTAAACTTATATAGTGCCTTTCCTCTACGATCTCAAGGCAAGTGATGAGCCAATCTTTGCAGGAAATGCATGTTGCCTGCTACATAAGCATCCATGAACTTTAACACAATATCTGCTAAGTTATAATCATGTGGCTGTAAAAGTGCTGCTGCACGATTTGGCTTAGAAAAAAAATAAAAATAAAACAATAAAAAAAATAAAAAAAATAAAAAAAAAAGAATTAACTTTTGAGCTAAAGATGAAATCTCAAGAGAATCTATCTCAAAATTGATTTTAGGTAATCCTGAGCAAAATTCGAAATTAAGTTACAGAGGGTCTTCGCGGAAACGACCCTGAACATGCACGTCGCATAAGCTTTGAGAGGAGGCGGACATGAGAGGTGCTTTCCGTGCTTGATTATCCGTTGAGAAAATAGGAAACGTACTGAAATAAATGATGGGATGAACATGTTAAAGTTACTTTTAGACTGAAATAATTATCTCGCGGACATCTAATTCCATGGGGTTAAGATTCTTTTTTTCTCTGCATCATGCGGTGTATTGTTTAAAATAAAACAAGTAGTCGATCATCAAAAAATAGCCAACTAGATAGATTTTAGAGTCATGAGATTTCCATTTTGGGATTCCCGGACAAGAATGAAACAGGCTCACATTGTTTCGATGAAGGAGGTTTCAGGCTTTTTTGAAGGGCATGGGAGGTAATGTTAAAAAGAAAAATTTATGGGCGAGCAAAATTCTTTTTAGAAATTTACGAAGCATGAATAATCAATTTACGAAAACAAGGGTTATTCAACGATCCGCAAATGTTTATTCAGAACAGCCCAAGCTCCTGTTGAGTCTGTCTAACCCTCCTAATGGAGGAAAGCACTTAGGGTATGACCATTTGGTTCTTCTGGGCACTAATGGAACACTAGCAACAAAGTTAGTTTCTGACCTTATCTCTCATCATCAACTATTACCGTTGCAGCATCGAGGAGATAAACCTAGGTTAAAAGAGTCCGAAAACGGTAGAAATGCAGTCTGCGGATAAAACTTGCATCATGGTTGATCTGCGGTTCAATTTGCATAATCCGAATTATTGACATGTGCAATAGTATCAGAGGCAAAGAGGCTTATTATTATAACCTTAATACGAAGCTTAGATAGCGTATTGAAGGGCCCTTTGCCAAGTTTAAATGTGTGATTCTAGGTTAGGGGATTGGGTATTTGAGTTGGGGTTCATTTTTGTGATTTGTGGCTTGTAATTTTTAGTTCGAGATTTAGTATTTTTTATCATCAAAGCAATTTAGGTTAAACTTCCCCTTATCAACCTTATAAAAAAAGGGGTTGGGCGAAAACTTTGACCTTGTTACTTTTTTCGTAGGGGGGAGATATACTGTAAAGTAAAACTATACCGAAGTAACCTATTCTGAAAAAAAAAAAACCTTGGTGCTAGTTCTTGGTGCTAGTTTCTT
Source organism: Isabelozyma rhagii (assembly GCA_003708185.3). Classification (NCBI taxonomy): domain Eukaryota; kingdom Fungi; phylum Ascomycota; class Pichiomycetes; order Serinales; family Metschnikowiaceae; genus Isabelozyma; species Isabelozyma rhagii. Next base: position 459,689 of record PPNO03000012.1, on the reverse strand, counting down.
GGAGGCTAGTTATTTTTCATGTCAATGCTGGAGAAAATATTCTAAAATTCCCAACCCTGCTTTTAGGCCTCGATTAGGTAAGATTCTTCACTAAAGCTACCAACCGCCTTATTCTCGTAGAAATGCATTTTATTGATGCAGCTCCGGTTCACCCAGCATAATGCCCGGTTTGGGTGCATATTGTCGCTCTATATACAGTAGTCCTGATTGTCATCATGCTTGGGGTTATCTTCGATTTGATTGTTCTATTATTTAAACTTTTGTATCACTGTATATTATCTTTCTCCAGCATATATAGTAGATCTCCCAGAAATGTCGCACCTGCGAAACCAGGATACCTGGCGAAGTGGTTATCTGAGGTGCTGGGCAATCTTTCTGTTGTCTCCCGCATACCCTATTATCATGTTGAATGTATACCGTATACAGAAAGAATTGAAAGAAGTAAACTTATTTCAAAAATACTAGGTTATATCCAAAGCTGTCGCAGGAAATATTCAAAAAAAAAAATATCCTTTCGCACAATAGGTAGCTTCTCTTTACAAACTATAAATTAGCTAAAACTAGATTTAGGTTTCTTAAAGTTGTCATCAAATTTCAAAGTGGAGATTATATTTGATAACGCTTAGCACTATGTTTAATCAACAACTTGAGTTTCATGAGAAGCAATAGTGTATGAAGAATACACTCTACTAAGATGCAAAAAAAAAGAACTTAGTTATATAGTTCCACCCCTTATTTGTCGTAAATTTGTTAGCTGTGGGGAAAGATTATCGCTCATCTCATCCGTGTATCCCCGCGAAATCTCCATCTCACTTGGGGTCAACAAAAGTAGTCCTCCACGGCTGTTTAGAGCTGCTTTAGTAACATGCACAGGTAGTTTAGCCAGTGCCATTTCAACGTTCTTTTCAAGCGCAAAGAAGTATTTAATCAGCAACGAATATTCAGAATTGTTTTGAGCTTTCAATAGCATGTAAACAATACACGTATTTCCACATACGACAACGCTTCACCTGTGCCAACTATTTTCTCGACATACGACATCCTGATATTGGAAGTGCAATATTATTTTAAAAAACTAGCGCGTATCACAAAATCGTACCGTCTGCAGAAACTAAACTAACAAATGCGTAAACTTAATAGCGCTAAGTCATTATAATAGAAATGGGCAAATATGCAGCTCGTGTCCAATTTCATCTATTGTTCCTGCTCTCGTATCCTAAGGACTGGACCTTTAATTTTTTGCTGCCTGTGTTCCAAAATAATGTTGAGTCCTCAATTTCAGAATATCGTATTTTTGCTCTGATTCTGAGCATTTTGCTATACTTTGGAAGTAATTCCACGTTTTGAATACTTTCTTGTGTTGAAGACGAACTTGCATTGAAGACCGTCTTGTGAAGACTATAAACCCGCAAAGAGAAATTAAGTTTTCGCCCTTAAAATCAGTATTTTTAGCTGGAAAAGGATCTGACTCTCGCAGAAAAATTACCTGCCAAAAAAAACTGCACATATTGCTTTAAACTTCTGCATGCGGCCAGCGGAGTAGTTCTTGTTGCGGCCGGCCTTTGAAAAAGCCAATCACAAATCAATTTACGACCTGATTGTAATTGTTGTTAGTAGAAATCTCGTAGGCATCTCCCCCTTCTAAGCAAAAGGACCCATAGGGTTCCAGAATTACCGAAGGTGAAAATTGTACGCTTTGGTGCAAACAATCGGTTTGATGCAACGTCCTGAGCAAGGCAAGGACGACATAAACCCAACTTTTAGTTATGTATGTGGCTCAAATGTGGCTTTGAGGCATCTGTACGATGGTACAGAGGTGATACGCCACTTCTATGATATATTTCACGCAAGTGGTAATTTTCGGGACAAGGGATTACTTTCTCCAAGGAGGCACTGGCTTACGATGTACGTTTGAATTAGTCAAGTATATCCCAAGACAGTGGTAACTTTTATGGCAAATAACCGTCGTATTGCTACAAAACATTCAACGATATCTCCTGGTTTCGCGGGTGCGACATTTCTGTGACATATGCACGATGAGGCAGAGTAGAAAAAATAAAACAAAAATATACTTTTTTCGAAGATCGATCTAAAACATCTGTAGAAAGGGTTTAACTGCCGGTATTTTTTCTGATGAGAAATATGCTGAAAACTGTGATCGGCATGTCTTTGGAAATTTTGCGTGTTTTCTGTGACTGCCATTTTGGGGTTGTGCTGGGTGGGGAACCATTCTTTCATCTGTGATATTTCAGATCCTTCCAAGAATTTTGCTAACTTCATCGGAGAGATGCCGGTAAATGAAGTCAATCTCACTACAGATTCGAGACCTCTTAATTACCATCCTTTTGATGGGGGTGTGCATTTAATTTCTGAAGGTGAGATTGTAGACATATTTCATCCACATGGATGACTGAGAATTCCACCTCGAAGAGTGATCTTAATTATTCGTATATACGACGACTAAAATGTTGTACCTGTAAATGGTATAGCTTCAGTGGCTGGAATAGATTGTGTTATTTACATTCGGGAATAGTTCTCAGGGCTAGCCAAATATTTTCTGTAGACAACTAGCTAACCATTTTTGTCATCTACTATGTATTTACGGACACACACTGCCGAGAATGATGAAATTTGATTTTCGAATTCTTTTCCGAGAAGTCATCTCGAAATAAACCTTCTGGCCTTGTGTGTACCACTTGTCGAAAGAAGTCCCCCCACATTGTCTTGGATGTCTTCTTTTTCTGTGGGAACCTCAAGAGTTTTTCGACTTAGCAAATTGTCTGGAAAAGTCTAGACAGTTACCAATTGGGATAATTATTTGACTCGTAATTGGCATAAACGATTATAGTTTCATAGCACACCTGGGCCCTCGTCGCCAGAGGCATTACAACCCTGAGTTACGAGTGATGTCCAATAGACCATCGAAACAACTGGCAATGGTATACGGAGGGGAAGAATGGAGGTTAAACTACTTTAGTATTTGATTTCTCATATAGTTTTCAAAAATAGAGACATTCATAAAGTGGCATCGAATCTTGCCTATTCTTTTGATAGACCCAAGCTGACCCGCAGATATCGGCCTCGATAGTATTAATATCTTAATGGCAGCCATTATATTCAATAAGTGCATAAAAACGCTATATAACCCTTTAAGCACGGTTACATTGAAGCAAATTTACGTTTATGTTGCAGTAAATTTACGACTGGCCAATACGATCTTTGCTGCTCCAAGTGAAGGAGAAAAAAGTGCCAACGTCATTTAGGTTTTGTGGGGTAGCATCCCAAATGCCAATTCTCGATTTTTCCTTCACCCTGTTTTCTGCGCAACCTACATCCCATACTCAACCCTAGTAAGTGGTTCTACATTTTACAGCACGGGAGGCAAAACCAAGGTAATAACAAACCTTGGATTAACATGAGAATTAGACATGAAAAAAAAGGACTACCAGCACAAGTTTTTATCTCTGAAGGTACGACTATTAGGGCATTCGTTGGCTATTTTATCATCAGCGATTGCTCCAGTATCAGCTTCTGGGTAACTTAGATTTCTTTCACCGAAGAGAATTTCTATGGGTCGTTTGCAAAAGCTCTGGTCCAAGTATAACTTTGTGTTCAGTGCTCAGCGTATGAAAATAACCATGAAACTCCAAACTTCTCCTCCTTCTCACGTAAAAGTGGCTTTTCTACCTTTTTGACCCCTCAAAGAGTTCTTAAAAGCTTGGGAACTATTGACACGTGATTCGAACTTAACATCATTACTCCCATCGCAATCAACGTAGAGTATCTCACCATCTTTATCTTTTGAAAAATCACCTCTCTTCGAAGGGTAATGAAATGGTAGCTGATTTCGCAATAAATCAATAGTCTACCCACTAAACACATCCGGAGGAGTTTTCTGGCCAGAATAATAATAAAAAGCTGAGCTCCACTCTCCCTCGTTTCAAAGAAGTGGAAAGGGCACTCTGTATTTCAACGGTGTAGGAGAGGACAAATGTATAATTTTTCATAGCGTGGATTCCGACTCAATATCCAATATTCCCTACGATAAATACATTATACAATACAGCAACAACTCTCTGGCCTCTATTGTGGCAATAAAGCCTCACCATACAAGAAGGGCCCATTGATAGTTGTTACACAGCAGTACTAAGCCATGTTCAAAACGTAAGCAAAAGGCAACAACGATTAATGTGCATCGAAAAGAACAAAAAAAAAGAAAAGTCGCTTACTTCGTGAACTGTTGCCCCACTTCAGATATTAAAACTGCTCCTGATTGTACGATTATTGTAGAACACAATGACACACGGAACCCAGCAGCAATAGAAAGTGGGAGAATTGTGAAATGAAAATATAAGAAATTTCGCATATAGGTATTTTTTGACACATTCCAGGAGGGCAGTTTAATTATCACTGAAAGGGAGGTACGAAGGAAAATTTAAACTCCTGTTGCCAATTTTGTATAGTTTCTTGAGGTTGTAATGTTGATACTGACTCTCTAAGATCATCCGGATCGACACATTGCGTGTAATCTTGTGGATCTCTACTTATAACCGGATTATTTTTTAGCTGATAATGCAGTCCTGTGTGGTCCCTTAAAATATGTCAAAAGAGCGAATTAAACTGTATTCACTTGATGGAGTTGCTTATATCCTAATCCAATTCAATGACATTCTCACGATCCACCATAAAAACTTTGAATAATAGAAGGGAAGTTCTTGCATACAGAATATGAAAATGGTTGAGGACATGTTCCCCGTTCAATAAATAAAGGAAACGCCTTATGAGAAATATTTTTTTATTTCCTGAAAATTAGGAAGGTAACAATTTCGAAACGAGAAGCGAGCACCGTTGATGATTTGATGTGATATTTGACCCTATCCGAATTTGCCATTTTTTGTAGTGGTATCTAGAAAACATTAAAGAGCACACTACAGACTTCCTAGAGCATCTTTATATACATGTCATAAGCCTTGATATAAGCTCATCGGACAGAGGTGGGTATTGTTCTCAACCGGCGGTAACCGGAGACTATGCTGTGTAACCGCAAAAGTCACTGATTAATAGCTGCTCGTAGGAGAAGTGATTAATTGCTATGTTTTGACTGTATCCATATTGGCATTACTCCCAGCTGCAACAGCTCTTCAAATAGGTGTTGTTGCAGGGCTGAGGACGCTGTACGTTTGGTTAGTAGACTGGCCATCCTGCATAAATTTTGGCTGCAACAAGCGCGGCTGATCATATTTTTTTCATGAGCCTATGACTTGTTTTTCTCTTCATTGGAAGAACCATGGTTTAAAGGTAGTCACCTGTGTGTGCACTGTTAGTCTGGTTATTATGGTGGTTTACACTGAGTTAATCCTGCCACGTAATAGGAGTCCACTGATACCTAGGAAACACCCGCCTCATCAGCTGCTGAATAATCACAAGCTTTCACCAATTGTTCATCTATGGCAATTGTCAGGAAATCAAAGATATCAAAAGAGACTAAAACGAACAGTTTTCTAGAAATCTATCGATGTAATTATCAACCAGGTACGCTCTATGTAGCAATTGAAGAGTTTCTTCCACCAAAGAATTACTTCCTCTGTGAAAACTGGAGAGCTTCTCCAAGCGCTTCTGAACGTAACATCAGCAGTTCATCCACCACTCATTTCCAAAACGGTCATCAATTGAGAACAGACAAATAGGTGGTATTCGTACCACTGGCACACTAGATAATGATATTTGTTGTGTACCAGTTGTAAGTAAGAACACCAATGGAGATAACTTCAGGATATTCCTCAGACTGAGAAAACCCTGTGATCCCCATTCATCCAGTACTCCTCTTCATAAGCTTCCTGGTTCGGTCCTTCTTCGCACCGAAATTCAAGACGCAGTAATTAAATTGGTTCTAGCAGAAATTAGCCCCTAATTTGCCAACCCCCCAGCTTATGTTTCCAAATTCAATTTCTTCTTCAAAGACACTCACCACCCGCTCGGGTTGTTCAGCAACCACTGGTTCACATGAAACTTTTTGATGGGTATCCCAAAAAATTGTTCGGATCTGCATTCCGCTTTCACCTGAAGAATTAAATATTAGGTACACAAAATCCGATGTATAGGTACTAGCTGCATACACAGCAAGTGGCGTTTTAGCGGAGAAAATTTTTACGCCTTTTCACAGTCACATAAAAGCGAATTGGTTATGAATCCCCTATTACTAGATCTGTACATCTCCCAAATAGTAGGTATTAACGAATGTGTACTGTCTGTAATTAACTATTCCTTAAGGGTCAAAATATCTTTTTTCGCATGGATAAATGCGTTCCCCGATTCGGTCTCGAGAATGTCAAAAAATATTCCCCTGTATCAATATACCCCTGCGATCGCACATAATCCGGGGTTGTTATTATAATGATGAGGGGAGAACAATAAAGAAAAACTCTCGGGGGATCATTGGCCCCTATTGTTCTTCCAGCGCTACGGGATTCAATTGATTGGTGTATTACGATATCCAGCATTATTAACTACTGCAAGTGCGCTTCCCCTGTTTGTTTGTTAGCTTCTACCCCACAACTCGGAGTGGTTTGCAAATTTCCGTTCAATACAAAAGTCGTAATATACATCGGAGTAATGATTGTCCTAGGTATAAACAATAGCAGAAGCTAAACTCCTCACATCAGACGGGATTCTATAAAATCCCATGAATAATCAAATGATGTGAAAGTTTTGTAAAAGCAGAAAATAATATACCTAAAATGAGAGCTTTGGTTGTTACAGCGTTCCTATTCAGTTTCTTGAGTTGTGTCTTTGGTGCTAACGTTTCCAAGCATAAGTATGCTAGTAAAGGTTCAGTTAAGAAAGAATCTGTCTTCACTGTCGATGTTTTGAGTAGTGCTGACTCCTCCTCTGGTTTAACAGTCTCAGTTGGTAACGACAAGTTTACTATACAAATGGGTCAGAAATATGGTACGAAATTGCTCTGGAAAGAAAATCCTGAAGATGAAGCCGTCGATTTGGTTGGTTCTGCTGTTGGTTTGTACGCTTCCTATCAGGGGGCTGCACACGATATCACTTATGATAGTATTCACATTGAAGACATTGACTCCAACAAGATTGATGTTTCGTTCAATGCTGATGAAGGTGAACATCACTTGGTCTTATTCAAAGGTTTGAATGGATTTTATTCTTACTTTGTTAACAAAGCTCTTCCTGATTTAGGAGAATTCAGAACCCTCATCAGATTGAATCCTGACCTTTATCAAAATGCTCACACCTCTATCAAGGACGAAGCATTACCTGTTTGGCCTGATGACTATAAAGGTGAAAAAGTGTTTGATGAAACATGGGTTGCACCAGATGGTAATGGATATATCACCAAATATGACTGGAGTTCCAGGTTACACGAAGAAGAAATTTACGGTGTTTATGGTACTAATAGTGCTACTAATAAAACATACGGTTTTTGGCTTATTTCTCCTGGAAGAGACTATTTCACTGGTGATCAAATTAAACAAGAGTTATTGGTTCATCGTGAATCAAGTACTGGTGACGTTGTTTTGTTAAATATGTTACATGGTACTCACTTCCAAGTTGACACTCCAGAAAGCTTCCCTGTTGATAAGCTTTGGGGTCCTTACCTTTTCTATTTCAACAACGGTGATATTAGTGATGCTAACAGAAGAATGACAAAGGAAAGACTCAATTGGCCATACAAATGGTTGAGCGACTCAGATTATTTGAGTAGAGGTTCAGTTAAGGGAAGACTTGTCTTATCTGATGGTACCCCAGCTTCCAATGTTAACTTGTTTTTGGGAAAATCCAACAATTACACCATGTTACAAGGTGCTGATTATCAATATTACAGTTACACTGATGATGATGGAAACTTTGAAATTAAAAACGTCAGAACTAACCAAAAATACTGGCTTCAAGCCTTTGCATCCGAATGGTCAGATATTGATGTCATCAGAAATTACACCTATCCTAAACAAATTTCTGTTAAAAATGGACAGAGTACTTCTTTAGGAAGCATCAAATGGTCTAACGATGACCATGATACCATTTGGCAAATTGGAACCTACGACAGAACTACAAAAGGTTTTAAGTATGGTGCCTTGAAGTATGAAAATTACCAAACAGACTTGTGCCCTGGTGATTATGACTTCTACGTAAATGAAACTTCTCCACTGGACTGGTGTTTTGCTAAAAGCAAAGCTGGTACTTGGACTGTTCATTTTGCCTTGGATAAAGTTGAATCTAAAAAAGATGCCAAATTATATGTCTCGCTCGCTGGTTACACTGGTGATAACTCGTTTGTTGGCTCTAACTCAACTATGTTGAAGATTTCCGTCAACGGAAATGTTTTGGGTGAGGATGAATATGGAACAAATCTCTACAATGACAAATCGACTTACAGATCTTCCTCGTTTGCTGGTAACTGGTTTTACAGCAAATTGAATGTTCCTAACAATTATTTGAAAAAGGGTAACAACACTGTCGACTTCATCACTACTGATTACGTACTGAACCATGGTATCTTGTGGGACTCTGTGAAGTTAGTATGGCAGTAGTAGAGTAGTTTTTTATAGAAAATTTATAGTTGAATCTAGATTTTCTAATTTTTCAATTGCTGCAAAAATATGCGAATAAGATATTATCACGTTAATGTAATGACTACTGTTAAGTTATTAAAAGGAAGAAACGTGATCGATAATTGTTTCGTGATATTTAGAATCTATTTTTTAAAAAGAAAGAGCATTTATATCTTTTTTCCAATTTTTGTCTTTTTTTCAATTTTTTACAATATTTAGGAAAATCTCACCAAATATGTCTTCAGCTTTCCTAACATTGGTCAATAAAACACAATTTTGGTCAAATTTAACTTTTCAAAATAAACATCTATTTTGTCAATATCAGGGAATCAACCAGCCATAGAGCTTTAGATCGAGGAAAATCAAAATAAAAGCACGCATATATTCTCTATATGATGCTACTATGCCTACAGGTATAATTGGTCATCTTCTAAATTGAGATGCGGCCTGGGTTGCCTACTGCTCAACTTTCCAGCGAAGTCAGGTTGTGTCTTCCAACTCCAGCATTCATCCAATTCTCTCAGTAAGGTGCCTTCAAGTTTTTGCACGATGTACTTGCCAATTGTGGGCAAAAACTTGAAGGCATGGCCCGAGTCCCCAGACGCAACATATACATTATCAAACTGAGGACATTTGTCAATGAGAAATTTGTGGCTTGAAGAGTCAGCTATCCAGCAGGTTTTAGAGTCGACCAAATCGTGGTATTCCAATTCGGGCAAAATAAGATGAAGTAACTTTTTAGCATCTTGACCATGGGCAAGAGGAATTACGCATTGCTTTTGAATGTTATATTTTGCAACACGAGTCAATTCATTCTTATTGAAAGGATCTCTTCCTATTGCATAGCCATCACATGTGGTAAGGGCTAGTTTAATTTTCTTTGTTTCACTATCTGGAGGAAAGAAGTATCCAAAGTCAGCACTGAAGAATACTGGCATATTCTTGTATTTCTCAAATTCATCGTCGTTCAACTCTATATGGGTAACAAATGCGGCCCATGGACTGATTTGACCATTCAAAGGAAGCAATGACAGAGTGGCTGCTCCCGCAGATACCAAAATCTTGTCCGCGGTATAATTTTGGCCAGAATATACTACTACATTGTGAGAAGAAATTGAAACGGCATTTCCATCATCACCGAATTGGAATCTTACACCTAACAGTTTTGCTTCCTGATAAACTGCCGATATTGCTTGAGCCGACAAGCCAATACCACATTCTGGATTGAAGGCAGCCAGTAAAGTATCTGGCAAATTATTTTGTGAAAACTCCGATACTTTGTCAGCTATTTGTTGTTTAGTAGTGAACAATTCAATTTTTTGTTCAGCACCTAGGTCTCTTAAGGTATCCAAGCTTTTTTGTTCATATGTTGTTCTTGAAGAAGATGTATCTGAGGGACTCAAGGTTAGTCTTCCAGATTCAACAAAGAATTTGCTAAAGAGCCTATCATTTTTCCAAAATCTGAGTGCCTCCACAGCTAGGCCGGCTGATAATTTATCGGGGTATTCAATTCGAATGATTTTATTTAGATCATTGGCGGCAGACCACGGGGACGGGGGCTCAAAAGCATCGATGGCCAAAACTCTATACCCCTTCTTAGCAAGCTGTAGACAAGTCGATAACCCAAAAACTCCGCAACCAACAACTATTGTCTCGAAGTCGTACATGGCAAGCGATGTCAGGCAAACTGGCTTTATCACTTATCGCACTTATCAACGAGAAAAATGTACGGGTCTGAACTTCCTAGATTTTTCCGGGGTTAGCAAATTATTTGAAAACTAATCCCAAAATTAATTCTAAAGAACAATAGAAATAATATCAAAGAATTAGTCAAGTATCGCATGTAAAGTTGAAAGACTGAGAAAATTGACCCATACACTAGTAGGGGGCTGGTTAATTCTCCACATTTGCAGTTCACAGATGCAAGACCCTTTTTAATGCGACTTTGAAGGAAATTACTGTACTTAATACTTGCTTCTTATTAACGTAGTCTGTGTTGGATGTCAGCGTTGCCAACTCACCTACAATTTTGCAGAGCACATTTATAGTCACTCTATGAGCTGGTCCCAGTGAATTCTAAACACACCATGTCGAAGGATATTTCAACTGATAGTGTCAATGTCGCCAGTAGCTCCCTTGCTGACTCAATGGATACAAAAAATACCACCACTAACATTGAGGACTTGCTCACAGAGATAAAGCCATTTTGGAAAGTTCCTCACTTGAGAGCGTTAAACTTCTATATTGCCCTCACTACCTTGACCTCCACTACCCATGGCTACGATGGCTCAATTCTTAATGGATTCCAGTCTTTGGAGTCGTGGAGAAGCCATCTCAACTATCCCACAGGCTCTTTATTGGGTCTCTTGTCAAACGCATTCATCTTCGGAGTTATCTTGACCTTTCCCGTGGGTCCCTTCATTTGCGATAACTGGGGTAGAAAATGGGGTATTGGCATTGGCCAGGTAATCACAGTCATTGGCTCCCTCTTGCAAGGTATATCAACCAACTACTCCACCTTCTTTATCTCCAGACTAGTGATTGGAGCTGGCTCCGGGATTGCTACAATTGCATCTCCTACACTAATTTCCGAACTTGCTTACCCAAAGCACCGGGAAATTTGTACCTTCAGCTATAACATTCAATGGTATACTGGTGCGGTGATTGCATCTTTGATGATCTATGGTATGATGGACATACCTTCGAACTATAGCTGGAGAGGTCCATCACTATTTCAAGGCTTTTTACCTTTGGTACAGCTAATGGGGCTCAGATGGGTACCAGAATCACCTAGATTTCTAGTTTCTAAGGGTAGAGTCAATGAAGCTTATGATACTCTCTGGAGATATCACACTGGATGTGCTGGTCACGATCAGGGTGCAATATTAGCAGATTTTGAATTGAAAGAAATTGAAGATGCCATTGAAAGTGAACGGAAAACTGGTAAGGTGAGGTATGCCGACTTTATTATCAAAAAGAGTATGAGGAAGAGACTTTTTTTGATTGTATTTACTGCATTCATGATGCAGCTATCCGGTAATGGTTTGGTGTCTTATTACTTAAACAAAGTTTTGAATTCGATTGGCATCACCGGTACCAGAGAACAATTACAGATAAATTGCAGTTTGATGGTGTATAATTTGGTTCTGGCTTCCATAATTTGCCTTAATTCCAACAGGTTTGGCCGTAGGACCATGTTCCTAGCATCTACGTTTGGAATGTTGGCAACATTTATCCCATGGACTGTATTATCAGCTTATAACCAAAGATATCACTTTGCCAATAAATCATTAAGCAATGGGGTGTTAGCAATGATATTCTTGTATTATCTGGCATACAATGTGGGGGTAAATGGTCTACCTTTTCTCTATATCACTGAAATTTTACCATACTCTTACAGATCTAAAGGGTTGAACATTTTTCAAGCAGTACAAGAGATTGTATTGATATACAATGGGTTTATGAATCCAATTGCCATGGACGCTATTGCATGGAGATACTACATAGTATTTTGCTGCATCATAGCGGTGGAGTTCGTGGTAATTTACGTCTTTTACCCAGAAACCTCCAAGCGAACACTAGAAGAGGTTGCGGAGGTGTTTGAAGATGATGCTGTACACCTTCCCGAGGACATTACTCAACAATACTGATCGTTGAAGAGGAAAATCTCCAACAATTAGCCACTGAAGGACCTTTTTACATACTCTGTCGAATAAAATGATCATAAATTTCTATGAAAGCTTATCGAAACTATATATCATCAATACCCTAGTATTCCTTCAAGATATCGTTCAATTCTTTTCTTTGACAAACATTTTCGAACTTGAAACAAGCAGCTAATTCATCCAATTCTTCGAAAGATAAACCTTCGTATAATTCAACGTATTCGAATAATGCATATCTACTGAACAAGATATCTCTGGAAACACGACTAAGGTAATCCTTCACTTCCCAAACTTGAGGATACAATTTCTTGTGGAATTTTTCTGGAATGTTGGCTTTGATATGATCTTCGAGGTCAGTGTAAAGTTTTAAGTATTCTGGATCAATGTCGTTACCCCATCTGTCCAAACCTAACTTCTTTTTCTTTTGTAAAAATTTACCAAAGACTTTGAAATAGACCGATTTTGGATCAACATAAGTCAAAGCTTGGTAACCAATATCTTTATAAAGCCAGATGGTCCAAGAGATTGGAGCCTTATCACCGGATGGATCACCAGCTTTGTAAATTTCCAATTGATCCTTAAGGACTTGATATCTTGCCTTATTAATTTCCTCGTGGTTGGCATCACCTCTGATCTCAGAAGCATATACTGGACCGAATTCCCCATTCCAGACGGGAACACCAGCTTCTTTCATGAATTCAACCTTACGGTTATATTGTTGTAACAACTTAGCTCTTTCACTATCAGAACTGGTGTACAAGGTATTTTCAGGATTAGGGAAACCGAAGACGGTGTAGTCATGAATGGAGTATACAGAGTTTGGTAATGGAGTGGAAGGGAATTGTCTGAAATCCATAGCGTAAGTGTTACCATCCAAGTATAAAATATGGTTAGGATCCACTTTTCTTATTTCCTTTTCCAATCTAGCATAGTAGTTAACCAATTGAGAGTGGTCAGCAACAGCAGGTTCATTAAGAGGATTGTAACCAGCAACATAAGTGTTGTCTTTATAGTACTTTGCCAATTCAACCCACAAGTTGACGATGATATCTTGGAAAATCTTGAAGTCCCAGAATAACGATTTGTGAACTCCAGAGTCACTGTGCCAATCTTGATTTTGTCCACCAGGGGTAGTATGTAAATCCAAGATGGTGTAGATACCATATTTAGAACAAGAGTTGATGATGTTATCTAATCTTTCGAAACCTTTTGGATTGAGTTTGAACATATCACCATCATCATCAATGAAGTGACGATAGTTGAAAGGGATTCTTAAACAGTTCAATTTCAATTCATTGACGTAGAATTCAGCATCTTTTTCGGACCAGAAGTAGTCGTAAAATTTGTCAAAGAAGAAATCAGTCTTTTCTTGACCAATGGTTTCAGCCAATTGTTTTTTGAATTCGGTTTCATGACCTGGGTAACCAGTGATGAAGTTTTCCATGTTAAGATGGCCACCAAGACCACATCCTTTTAACACAATTGGCTTGTCATTTCCATCGACAATTTTGGTGCCTTTAACTTTTAAAAATCCTGTAGACATGATGACTATAATTCGTTAATACTCAATTGAATGAAAGAGAATATATTTTCAAAAGAAAATGAAAATCTTTATCCGAAAAAAGATTTTACAAGATATTTATTCAAAGTTAGAATGGAATGCTTACTAAATATGGAATGAATTTCTTAACTCGTGGAAAACGACCCATAATGGTTCTCCCTAGGGATGCCAATAGTGGTAATGGTTCCAGTACAGAGGAAAAAGGAATAAGGAAGCCGAGATGTGTAACAAATACCGGTATTTCCCCCACGTATTGCCTGCGTAGGCCAATTATCAGCTATGAATCGATCGATTGGTGGCTTCAATTCGAATGCGGAGTGTAAATACGTGGGGTAACAATACATGGGGAGCGGAAAATTTACCAGAAAATCTCGGATGCATTTCCCAATAAGGAAATGGGTCCCTTACCGGAGAACCAAGTTGCCCCATCGGGAACGCTATCCGAAAAAAATAACTTTGTTGTCCTGCAAGCTTGGTATTTACTGACCTAAATGTGGAGACCTACATAACAACAGTTGTTGGTGTACAGTCAAAGAATCACTTACTAACGAACAGGGGCCATCTATTTGTGCACTGTCAACAAAAAAGCTACCCCAAACTCTTGTTATGCACGGTGGAAAGAAATGAATGTAGGTAGGTTAAAGATTTTTGTTGCAGTTACGCGATGCAGCCACTGTTATTCCATATTGAAGCTTGTTGATGTGGCTACAGGCTATCATAGAATGGTTGTATGCTGAAGCGCAGTAGTTAGATTTCGATCTTCGGTAGTTAAAAATTTCTTGTGAAAAGAATGTCAATCCAATGTTTCAGATGGGAGACTGAGTTTCGCCTATGCGAATATCGCATGGCGATGCATCTTTTGAAGTATGCGATCGCCGTCTCACACCAGTTCTGATCAGGCTGGTTGAAGTTAGTGTTTGAGGTCCATGGGTTATCATTGGAATTGACGTAAAGTCGCATAGAAAATAAACCCTCCAACCGAAAATACAGTTAGAACAAGATCAACTATACAGAGAAACAGGTGATGTTCAATAGTGGAGCCAAAGTTGACGGTGGCTTACAGGAGGCGAAGTGACCTTCTGCTGGAATAAAATAAGATAATATTTGGCGATTGGGTGCAGGCCCTTGCATTTTGCGGCTCACCTGGATGATATTAGTTTATCACGGGTTCCTGAATCTGATTATGTGTAGCTGTCACCTGTGTTTGGCTGTGAAGAAGTTGCCATGAATTAGTGATGTAAATGCCACGAGTTGGGGATGTATTTCTCGGGGAACAGCAGTCCTGGAGAAGATCTCAGGAGCCTGTCGTAGCCTCCAAGGTTACCTTCTCGCTCAGATTTTGCCTCAAATACGAAACGACCAGAACTTGCTGCTGATTCTAGTCTGTGTAATGATCACTGCGTATGCGCCAAACAGCATACCAGAAACCCTAGAGTTTTATCGATACGGATGGTATACCCGATCGGGACATGCTCCCAGTTATTGGTTTCTTTTTATTGAAAGCTTAAATACATCGAGACTCCGATAAGGTTTGCAGTACATTCTGTGTTTGGGGACAACGCGTCCGCCGAGGAGACTGATCTGATTCTTCTCCAGATTTGCAGCAAAAGTTTTGGGGATGTTGACCTGAGGCCGGTGATGAGGAATGTCACAAATGGCTACGGCTATGACAAGCCTTCGATACGAAGCCAGTGACCAGATCAAACCTTAAAGTCTCCGTATTGATAGTATTTTTCGCCGCTTGCTGCACGCGGGAGCATTACCCAATCAATAAGGTTTGAGGAAAAGAAACGTTGTTTATTTTTCCACTTCAGTCACGGATTAACTTGTGGAGGAGAGCTTCGCTACTATAGGCTCTTTTCCCATCCGCAAGCAAGCGTACAGACCACGTGATGGTTTTGGAGCAGATCTTTTAGCTGTTCACGGTTGGTTTCCACGGTGAAATCTTGGCATCATACTTTGTGGCGGCGGTGACGGAATATTCACCTTCACCTTCATCTTGTAGGCAAGTCCTAAATCGGCGTCAGTGAGATTGGATTTTTTTCTCTCTTACTGGCTACTAACGCTTTAAGACGGAAATGTGGGGAGACATATGCACGGCTCCAATATTTTTTCTGGAGAGGTTATTATTTTCGCAGTGGAGGTAAGAAAGTGAAAGTAGGCACTTTGGCTGAAACCAAAAATATCGGCAGCTTACTGCAACCCCCAAAAATAATCCCAACAAGTGGGGTTACGTTTTGTAAATGTTTGTTAACAGAAATTACACACAAAAGACCAAAGTCAAGGTCAAAATGGGGCACGCCAAACCCTCCAGATGCCCATTCCTATGAGCATCCACATCGAAGCTGCATTCACCTACTGACAATCAGGAGTAGGCGTTCCTCTTCCTCTGGGTCCAGGTAATGTGATGCAACTTCCTTGTGTGTGAGGCTAATTTTTGGTGCCAGTACTGCGATTTCCTTGCCGGAGACAAATTTTCGCTGCAGGGCATAATTCAGCTGTCTAAGCAGTTTAAGATTCGCTACTCGGCTCTCATGAACTTTACCTGACTAATCTTAACGCTGTTAGTTATTGTGTTTGTTGGCGGAGAACCTAATATTGTTTGCTTGAACCAGAGCTCCCTAATATCTGCAGGTCACTACATTCTACTTTGTGCGTATATAACCTTATTATGCTAAAGTACAGATAATCCGGGCACCTAATCTTTTACGTAACAATTTGATATAAATATAGCCGTCAAATCCAGTCTCTTCTTTCAATACGGTGAATTATAATTCAAAAAAAAATAATGTCTGCAACCCCTTCGATCGACACCGACAGCGAAGGCATTAAGCCCAAGACTGTCACTTTGAACAGCTATGAAACTGCTACACCTGCTCACATTGATGACTTTATCACCGAAACCAGGCCCTTTTATAAGGTACCTCACTTGAGGGCCTTGAGTTTGCATGTGCTTGTTATTGCTTTAACCTCAACCACCAACGGTTACGATGGTTCTGTTCTTAATGGTTACCAATCTTTGGAGTCGTGGAGAAATCACCTTAGTAATCCAACCGGTTACGTTTTGGGTGCTTTGACCAACGCTTATACTTTTGGGAATATCTTGACCGTTCCTGTGGCCCCATGGATCAGTGATACGTGGGGAAGAAAATGGGGGATCTTCATTGGGCTGACTATTGTCGTCATTGCTTCTATCTTGCAAGGGGTTTCCACCAACTATGGCTTTTTCTTAGTGGCGAGACTTCTTGTGGGAGTTGGATCTGGTATCGCAACTGTTGCTTCTCCTTCATTGATTTCGGAAATAGCTTATCCCAAGCATCGTGAAATTTCTACTTTCAGTTATAACATCCAGTGGTACACAGGGGCAGTTGTAGCTTCTTTGATCACCTATGGTATGATGGATATTAAGGGTAATAACAGTTGGAGAGGTCCTTCTTTTATCCAAGGTTTCTTACCATTAATGCAACTCGTCTTCCTTTGGTGGGTTCCGGAATCCCCCAGATTTTTAGTCAGTAAAGGCCGTGTCGATGAAGCCTATGCCATTTTATCGAGGTACCATATTGGTAACTCCACTAATCCTAAAGACATGCAGTTGGTTGAATTCGAATTGAAAGAAATCGAATCTGCCATTGAAAACGAAAGAGCCAAACACCTGGTTAGATACACCGACTTTATCTTAAAGAAGAACATGAGAAAAAGATTGTTTTTGATTGTCTTCACCGCCTGCATCATGCAATTATCTGGTAATGGTTTGGTTTCTTACTACTTGAACAAGGTGTTGAACTCCATTGGTATTACTGAAACCAAAAAGCAATTACAAATTAACTTCTGTTTGATGATTTATAACTTGGTCGTTGCCATTGTTATCTGTTCCACTGCCGGATTCTTCAAGAGAAGAACCTTATTCTTAGCATGTGTAATCGGTATGTTAGTCACCTATGTGATTTGGACGATTCTTTCTGCATTCAACCAAAAGGATAACTTCGAAAATGGAGCTTTGGGTCAAGGGGTGTTGGCTATGATTTTCTTGTACTACTTATCGTATAATATCGGGGTCAACGGATTGCCGTTCCTTTATATGACTGAGATTTTGCCATACAGTTACAGAGCCAAAGGTTTAAACATTTTCCAATTTACTCAACAAGTTGTATTGGTGTATAATGGGTTCGTGAACCCTATTGCCATGGACGCTATTGACTGGAAGTACTACATTGTGTACTGCTGTGTTATTGCCGTTGAATTGGTTGTTGTGTACTTCTTCTACCCAGAAACCTCCGGAAGAACCTTGGAAGAAGTTGCCGAAGTGTTTGATGATAAGGTGGATACTCCTCCTCTTGACATTGGAACCATGGTTCAACCAGCCAAACGGTCGCTAGAACATGTTGAAGCTGTTTAATGATAATTTATATAATGTGAATTACGAATAAAAGAGCGGATTAGACTCTGCAGTATAGATTCCGCTGCCGCACAGAAATCACCCAGTTGATCTGCTGTTGAGCAACTTCAAGCTGATTTGCTGTTCAACAAACTTCAAGCTGATCTGTAGGACAAGCCTAGTCGATCTGCCGTAGACGAACAATCATGTAGATTCCGCTGTGCGAACCATACATCACCTTATTCATGCAACTATTATTTTGTATGATACCCAAGATTAATTTCCCACTTTCGTTATGAGTAGACGTACAATTCCGAGTTTGGTCCGGAAACCTATCCCAAAAAGGCAATCGCCCCGAGAGGGACAAGGCTGACCCCAAATAAGGTTGTATTGGTACAGCCAGCCGAGGGTTTTCGGTCATATCTCGTGATTTACGAACTTAATCTAAACATCAATAACCTAATATTGAGCTCACGTTGGGTTCAAAGTGGTCTGAAGTGACCTGAAGTTAGATGGAATAACTAGTAATCTTAGCTGACTTTTTTTTTTGGCGCCGTTACATCTCGCATGGAGTCCAAGAAAAAATAGAAGTCATCTCTTCTAAAAGTCATTTTTTTTTGAAAGACGAGAAGAAAATTTTTTACGGTTCGAAAACCCATACGAGAAGTGAGAGAGAGAGGGGCTCCAAATTGCCAAAGGTGAGGCTGTTGATAGAACGTTGAGATCGTAGAACGTTGAGATCGCCTATGTTGCTCCACCTATTCTCAAAACGTTAAGAGGAGAACCACTAACTCCATCCATTGTGCTGAGAGGTTGGGGTTGCATATTATACGAAAAATGGCTAGCTAATAGCTGTATTGCCTTCGCGGAAGTGTTTCCTAAAATAACGTTCCCGAGAAAAGAAATACCAAAATGGAACTACATCCTGGATCAATTATTTTTTGTGGGGTACATATGCAACGACACAAAACACCTGGTATTTTACCCATTACGCGGTTATCTATGTACGGCAGGAGGCGGGGGGTGGGAGTGGGGAGGTACTTCCTTCTCGAAAACAGTAGGTCCATAACGAATAGGTCGCCGGATTATCATTAATCACTGGGCGTACACTAGCTTGATACCAATAATGGTCGTTTGTTTCCCGAGCGCTCTCTCCAATTTCACCCCACTTGTATTTTTTGCTTGAGCCAACCACTCCACATTATTTTTTGGGTAAATATTATTTTTCCCTTTTTTGTGGTGGGGTTTCATTAGTAGAATGATTCTGCCACAAGGAATGCTTGTCTCTTTGTGTGGATGTTTAAGGCCTTTGAGGAACGGCTTCCGTTCGATGGAAATTACCGCTTTGTGACAAAGTATGGGGGACCGTAAACTTTGGGGCAATAATATTTTTAACAGCCATTTCCGAAATCTTACTGCAAAAGAATATTTTATTGATCACTCTTAGTATAAATAGACTTGGAATTCCCCCAGAAACCTGATGCTTTGTTTCTTCATTAACAACCACTATATATCATGTCAGTTGCTTCTTCGGTAGATAAACTACCAGCATCTGATCATTTAGAAGCTATTGAGACTACAGAACAACACATTAATGATTTAATCACTGAAACCAGACCTTTCTATAAAGTTCCTCACTTGAGAGCTTTAAATTTTTACGTCTTTATCATTGCTTTGACCTCAACCACTAACGGTTACGATGGTTCCGTGCTTAACGGTTACCAGGCTTTGGAGTCCTGGAGAAATCATCTTAGTAACCCAACAGGTTATATTTTAGGTGCTTTGACTAATGCTTATGTTTTTGGTACTATATTGACTGTCCCCATCGCCCCATGGATCAGTGATCATTTCGGTAGAAAAATGGGTCTCTTCTTGGGGCTGACCATCATCATCATTGGAGCTATCTTGCAAGGATTTTCCACCAACTACGGATTTTTCTTAGTTTCAAGATTGTTTTTGGGTTTCGGTGCTGGTATCTCCGTTGTTGCTGCCCCAACCTTGATTTCTGAAATTGCTTATCCAAAACATCGTGAAATTGCTACTTTCAGTTATAACATTCAATGGTATACCGGAGCTGTCGTAGCTTCTTTGATCACCTATGGTATGATGGATATTGAAGGTAATAACAGTTGGAGAGGTCCTTCTTTTATCCAAGGTTTCTTACCATTAGTGCAACTCATCTTCCTTTGGTGGGTTCCAGAATCTCCCAGATATTTAGTTAGTAAAGGAAAAGTTGAAGAAGCCAAAGCTGTTTTAAGTAAACACCATACCGGAGATGCTCGTGATGAAAAGAGTTTACAGTTAGTTGAATTTGAATTAAGAGAAATCGAAATTGCAATTGAAAATGAAAGAGCTGCTTCTATGAATTCTTACTTAGACTTCATCACCAAGAAAAACATGAGAAAGAGATTGTTCTTAGTTATTTTCACTGGTACCATGATGCAATTATCCGGTAATGGTTTGGTTTCCTACTACTTAAGTAAAGTGTTGAACTCCATTGGTATTACTGAAACCAAAAAGCAATTACAAATTAACTTCTGTTTGATGATCTATAACTTGGTTATTTGTATTGCCGTTTGTTTCACTGCCGGTTACTTCAGAAGAAGAACATTGTTCTTAACATGTGTCAGCGGTATGTTACTTACCTATGTGATTTGGACGATTCTTTCTGCATTCAACCAAAAGGATAACTTCGAAAATGGAGCTTTGGGTCAAGGGGTGTTGGCTATGATTTTCTTGTACTACTTATCGTATAATATCGGGGTCAACGGATTACCATTCGTTTACATGACCGAAATCTTGCCATACAGTTACAGAGCCAAAGGTTTAAACATTTTCCAATTCACCCAACAACTCGTTGGTGTCTACAACGGTTTCGTTAACCCTATTGCCATGGATGCCATTGACTGGAAGTACTATATTGTCTACTGTTGTATCATCGCAGTTGAATTGGTTGTTGTATACTTCTTCTACCCAGAAACCTCCGGAAGAACTTTGGAAGAAGTTGCCGAAGTGTTTGACGGTAAGTTTGAACATCCAAACGTCGATATTGAGTCATTAGCTAACAAAAGATCATTGGACCACGCTGAAAAGGTTTAAGTCCGGCCACCAGATTTATTGATTAAATCCGAGTTTGTACCAATAATAATGTTTTACCGATTATTTAATTCTTGCTTAATAAGATTTATATAACCAAATGTAATAAAGTCTACTATCAATTGTCATGTAGTGGTTGATTAATGCTTTACCGATTACTCTTCATAAGATATAACAAATGTCATAGCCTACTATAAATTGTCAAGAAGTGATTGATAGTGATACGAAATATATGACATAATGCTGAAAACACACACGGCTATAAGTAATTACCGAATTATATCATCCACAGGGTCTTTAATGTAACTTCAACAGCAATGACCCTGTTTTAATGTTGATGACCTGATGACGATATGAAAACAATACGATAACGATATGATAACGATATGATAACGATATGATAGCGATATGATAATGACGTTAACTGTGCTCCTACGGAGTCCCCGATGGTCCACCAGAAGCTCCTCAAGCTAGTCATTCACATCGACATGAGACCGAATCGAGTGTTATTCGCAGTTATAGCCGAGATTTACGATTTCTGGGTGTACGGATCCACTTTTTTCGGGATCACCTTCTGTTTTCGTGCGGCAGCGCTCACCACCGTCTATATCCGATCCTCAAAATCTTTTTCGAATGACTCTATTAAACCCGAGATATTGAATGGCCAAGAAATCTGGCTCGTACCTCACTGACGTTTGACGTATTATACCACATGTGACTACATTCTCCCCGTTGTTATCTTTCGACGGAATTGTGTCCGATTGGATGACGGCTAGGAATGACTCCTACGCGTGGGAAAGCGAGTCGACTGGTTAGGGCACCCACGCGTGTGGCCTATTGTTTAACTTGGGTTCAGCACATACCGAAAGTTCGTAAATCAATATAGCATCATGAATCGGGTTTAACGCTTTTTTTTCTCTATACCAGCAACCTGTGACGTCATTGAAGGATCTCATACCCATTATCAGTCAATCAATTGTCAGTGAGTCAGGCAAACTCTGACATAGTCGTAGCCATAACCTGAACAAGATAAATAGCTCGACAATTTCTTTCAATCACCCATCTGTTAACCAGTGAAAAAATCACTATATAACTAACATTAAATGAAAAGCTTCTCAACTTCTACTACTGCTACTACTTCAATTCGCATTAATATTGACCCGAGTGCTGCTGCTGCTGTTGCTGCTATGATGAATTCGGAAAAGGACTCCTCCGACTATGAAAAAGTCTTTGAAGTGCTCGACAATGCCTTGAATTCAAAGAAAGCCGCTGTTGACTTTGAACAAGTGTTGAGATCTCGTCCTTCCCATGTCAATTATTCTTGTGATTCCTACTGGAAGCCATATTACCGAGGCCAGCCTTCAGCTATCAATCCAAACATTTATGAAGGCATCACTCATCTTAAGCTTTTGAGATGTTTTGCTGAAATGAAAGGAAAAGTTTGTCATGGTTTAACCAGTGAGAAAGACATTGAAATTGTCTGGAAAGCATTTGTTACTAACGCAGTAAGAAGATTTATTATATTTATCACAATCTTGAAGAAAACTTTCCCGGAGAATTTTAATTCCCCGGTGTGTGATATGTACGAGATTTCTTCTTTTGTTGAACAGAGATCAAAGAATTCAAAATTAGAATCTTTCATCACCACTGTGCTCCCTCCATTGGATGTCTTGATGGTTTGGCACTCTTTCATGCTCAACCCAAAGTCTGCTTTTGATGATTTCGCTAGAAATGAATTTCTTTCGTTTTTGTTTATTCCTTTCCCATTGAAAATGATCG
The DNA here is from genome assembly GCA_003708185.3 of Isabelozyma rhagii. NCBI lineage: Eukaryota > Fungi > Ascomycota > Pichiomycetes > Serinales > Metschnikowiaceae > Isabelozyma > Isabelozyma rhagii. Next base: position 436,640 of record PPNO03000012.1, on the reverse strand, counting down.
ATGATGCTATTTCCAACACTGATTTCACCTTTCATCCGCAAATCGCTCATATACAAAAGTTTAATGATTTATGCTACAAAGCTGGAACTGTCATTGGCTACAATGCGTATGAACAGCCCTTCATTCCTGAGCAAATCGAGGTCGATATCAGATGTCCTATTTGCAACTTCCCGCTCACCAAGGCGAAATTGAGCGATATTAAAACCAATCGTGGTTTTGCTGATGGAGAGTTTTCCGCCAGGAAGTCAAAGGACTCAAAATGTATGTGTGGATTTGATGAAAAAATCACCCACGATGACTTGAGAAAACGTCAGTTGGTATCAGATATTTGGAGTACCAGGATTTTCCCATCGATCTACAGATACAAGTCAAGACATATGGCGAAAGACACCAAAAAAAGATTTAACCAAGTTCAACACATCAATGATTGGTTGAAACCAATTGTAGGATATACCAAGTTGGCTGTTACTGATCCAAAAAATAGTTTGAATCACATTGTTGATCAATTTAGACAAGTCCATTGCCGTGCAATTCCCACTCGTCTTGTATTCCGGGAATACTTAACAATGAATCCTATTCATTTAACCTATTCCCTGGCGAATACTTTCGTGCCCACCGAAGATTTGGTTGGCTGTGTGTTGAGACAAGAGAGATTCATCAAGAAGATGAACGACATCAATTGGTTAGAATCTCCATGGATTAAAGCGTCCATGGAAAACGGGCTTAAACGGTACAACAACTTCTTCCATTTGTTTGCCAGATCCTTCGATATGTTGGTACCAACGCTTGACATTGACTTGTTTTGGCACACCCATCAATTGAGCTTCTACTACTACTTCAAGAGCTGTCAAGCAATCGGTCGGTCTTTCATCGATCACAACGATAAAGTTGACCAAACACACTTGGACAACAGTTTTGAAAAAACCGCCAAACTTTACAGAAGCAAGTATAAGGAAGACTATACCTTTTGTACTTGTTGGTACTGTATGGCGGTGAAAGACCGTTCAGCATCGTTATTCAAGAAAGTTTTGCGCCGAAACAGCTCTACTGGAGGGTACGATTTGGTTTATGATGGAACCGTTGGTGAGAGCCATGTCAGCATTCACAATGCCATCGCTTATGGCTCCCGTGCGGCTACGATTGGAGAAGGAAAGTTGGACGCAAAGTACAAGTTAAACAAGAACAAGAGTGCTTTGCCAATGTACGATCCTGTGTTGAGTGGTACGACTACATGTTATCCTAACGTGTATGTTATTCCTCCATTGGCACCTGTTCCCGCATGTAACAATCCAAGTTACCCTGACAGCTATTGCACAACGAGACCTTTCACTGGTCAATGCGGAGGTGGTTCCTCTAGTGGTACTAGTTCCTCCTACATCTGTGGTGGAGGATGCGGTAGCAATGGAAACTGCACTGGGGCATCTGGAGGCTGTGGTAGCTCAAGTGGAGGTGGTGGTGGATGTGGAGGCGGTGGAGGCGGTGGAGGCTGCGGAGGAGGAGGCTGTGGAGGAGGAAGTTAGAGGAACAGACAATCAACAGAGGTTAGATCAATAGAAGATTGCTGAATTAGATGAATAACGATATTTATAGGTCGTGCTGGTCATGACATTTATGTTTGTACAATAAACTCAATGACAACTTCTAATGTAGCGAAGTTCGAGGCCGAGGACCATTTCAGATAAAACAAGCTTGAAATCTGCTACGCTTAGCCTATTGCAGTAATTTGCGACGGCATCTGTCAACTTCCGCATTAGTTAATCGTACCCCGAATTTTTTTTTGCGACTTTCTTATCTAATCAGTGACATAAATAGCCGTCTCCATCCTCATTACACCGTTAATGACAACTCTAAGTTACACTAATGACTAAAGATAACGTAGAAGTGCACTACCTTTCCAAAATCACATCCACCACGCCAAATTCGGTGTTTCCTGTGATGGTTTACCGTGATGTTTTAGCCCCCAATATGACTGACATAAGTCTCTCAGAGAAAGAACGCCAGAACAACGTCGATGAGATGTTTAAAGCCAACGGATGGAAGATCTTGGACACTTTTGCGTCGACGACAGTGACGCACTATCACCCCAACGTCCACGAAGTGTATGGAGTGATTGGCGGGTCGTCAACTTTGATATTGGGACTAGATGTGAACATCACTCCCTCTACCTTGTCCCAACAGGAGTTCGGCGACTTAACGGACTGTATCAAGGTGACAATGAACTTGGGCGATGTCATTGTCATCCCTGCTGGAGTCTCACACTGTTCCAAGGTGAATAGCAAGGACTATCGCTATGTTGCTGCCTATCCAATGGATTCGTCCAAGTATATCTCCGTCAATAAGATCTACACCAAGAACCGTAGTCAGAATGGCGTCTATGATAACACAGATGATATAGAGATGTCCATAAAGGCATTATTTCCGGAAGGTGACCCCGTTTACGGGAAGGAGCCAGGAATGCTCTTTGATCTCTGGTCAAAACAGCTCCAAGTGAGCTGAATCTACGAAAACAGCTCCAAGAGCTGACGCTAACGATACTAGAAATATTTATATGTGTCGATATCTTTTGTTGATCTAAATCTTTTCTATAAGCTTCTTGTAGCCTTTATAACCACCGGAATCATTCCTCCGGTTGGAATAGTGTAGTGTCTATGGCCAATGACCGCCAAAAATGTCTTGATGGTCCCCCCATGGGAAGTCACCGAGATCACCTGGTGAGTCTTATTGTCTACTTCCTTATTGGTGGTGTTCCAGTCCTCTTCGTACAAACTCTGGAGAAACTTATTAGTACGCAAGCTATGAGCATCGGCTTCTTCTTGAACGTCAGTATACAACACATCCTCCTCTTCAAAGCCAGCTTCAGTTACAAACCCATACTTGCCGAATCTCTCGAGAATAGTAGTCTTGGTTGACCTCTTATTGCACAAGTGGAATCCAATGATTTCTCGGACATTCTCCACCACTTTCGGGTGTATTTCTTTGGGTATTATATCCTTCCAGGTCAAATACAAAGTATTACACGATCTCTGTAGAGGTGAAACGTAGAACTTCGAAGGTAAAGGAGCTCCCTTATCAAGTTGTTCTTTCCATGCTATATTGTTTTCTTGGGCCTGCGCAATACCAATGTCAGTCAACGGAGAGTCTGGACTATAAACATAGTCACCATCTGCGGTGAGATTGTGCCATTTTCTTCTCCATTCCTGCACTCCATACCTGTTAATGATCTCGTTATGTCTACCTTGACCATGTCTGGCCAAAAACAATAGCTTGTAGCTTTCATTCTCCTTGGCATTGGAATTCAAGTCGTCGAGTTGTTGGATGATTTGCTTCCAAGGCTTTTTGATGCCAAAGTCACTTAATGCGTAGTTGAAGTTCAAATCGTCGGTTGAGTCGTCAGACTGAACGAAGAAGTCTTGCACTACTTCAAAAGACCATGGGTATAATAATTCGTGAGATTGTGGGTCTCTTTCCTTCAGTAATTGCTTGATCTTTTCATGGTAGAGAGGGATTCTGTCTAGCCCGTCCCTAGCGTCGACGTAGTCCTGCTTCGTTGGTATTAACAATGACATCTGCCTGGAGTAAAGGAAAAGAGTGAGGTTTTGATCACCAGGTGCCGGAAAAAAGACTCCAACAAAAAAATACCTTAAAAAACAACCCCAAAAAATAAAGTTTATAGAATTACCTACAGGAGATGATTGAGCCACAACTGGGAAAGTAGAAATGAGCTGCTAATGTGTTGAAGTACGACACTTACAGATAAGAAATGGGCTGCTAATGTGTTGAAGTACGACACTTACAGATAAGAAATGGGCTGCTAATGTGTTGAAGTAAGACACTAACATACTGTAGCTCGTAACAATTTAGAAAGTTTTCATTAAATAGTATATATGCCTAGGCGAGCAGCTTGGAGTTTTTGTCAGTTATAGTCACAGATATGTTTTCGACAGAACTATGGTCTCCGTGGTTTTCAACAGAGCTGTCAGAACTATTAAGCGCCCTCCCTTTTTCATCGTGTTCAGCGTCCCATTTCTCTAACTGGTCTGCTGGAACCTTAACAACAGTATGGCCGACTTCACCGTTTTCCAAGGTGAAGTAATAAACTCTGTGCTCGTATTTGTAGATACGAGGTAACACCTTACCCCATACGAAATAATAGGCAAAGCAAAGGGCCAAGATTCCAATCACAGTCAAGGCGTATGTACAGTAGAAGAAGGAGACATCAGAACCTTTCAACGAGCCATCAGCAGGAGGAACAAAAGCCATAGCAAGAACAAACAATTCATACAAAAGGGTAAGGATTAGAATTGGCAATGGCACCTTAAAGCCAACAAAGCCCAAACCAGCATCCTTTCTCTGTTTTCTAACTAAAAACAACCCCACAACCAAAAGCAACTTGAAGAAGTAGCCTGAGTATGAACCCAAATCAACAACAAAGTTATAGGCATCACCCGGAGGAGGAGCAAATAACACAATCAAATTGACTATCCAGGTAACAATGATAGCAAGTAAAGGAGTACCAAAAGGTTTGGTTGAAACCCAAAGCTTCGAATACGGCAAAACCCCTTGTCTTCCGCATTCTCTCAAGGCTCTGGAATGGCCGACGATTGCAGCTAACAAGTGACCAAATGCCGAAAGTGCAACCAAAACGTCCAATGCCTTAGTAGCGGCCTTGGTACCAAACACGTTTTTGAAGTATAACGAAGCAATCAACGTACCGGAAGCTTTGATCTCCAGGATGCTGTTAGCCCCGGCATAGTAGGAAGTAATGACAAGAATATAAAGGAAGAAAATGAAGAGCATAACAGCAGGAATAAAAATTCTGAAAAGATTCTTGTTTTTTCGAGGGTTAGATTCACCCACCAAACTAAACACATATTGAGTACCACCATAGGAGAAAGACACTTTCAAAATGGCATTAGAAATGGCGTTACCGTTGGTGGTTGTTCCTTCCCAAGCATTTTTGAAGATGTCATGGGAATTATGCACCCGGGTTCCACCTCCTAACACCACCAATCCACTAATGGCAATGAAAATCAAGAAAACCACCTTGACAAACCCGAGAAAGTTCGAGAGCTTCAAACTGACTCTTGTATTCAAGCCAGCCAAGACACATCCAAAAGTCAAACCAGCAAGACCCACGCCTCTTTGAGCCCATCCACCGGCTTCAACTCCAGCAGCACTCAAAATGTAGGTACCAAAGGCAATGGCAGATGAGGTGGTGAAAGAAAGGATAACCGAAACAGCAGCATAAGTGGTTGGCACCAAGAAATCGGAGTATTTACTATAGGCCTGTTCAAGGTAAATAACATCACCACCAGACCTTTTTCTGAAGTAGGTGACGAATTCAATATACACTAACACCTCGAATAGAGAAATGATAAAGCCAGAGACCCACAAGACGTAGGTAGCGCCAACACTTCCCATCGAATTCAACACCGAAGCTGGGGTTGCAAAGATACCCGTACCAATGATTCCCTGGACGACAGTGTAGAATGCTGTAACATAGTCGAGATTGTAGCCTAGAGGATTCTGCTGTTCGACCGGAGCACCGATTTCGTTTTGACGGTCACTGTAATCGCTGCTGTTATCGGTATCAGAGTCGTACTCATAGACGTCCTCAGCACCTCCCCAAATGGGATCAAGAACTTTTTTCAAATAAGACATTTGTAGTACTGACAAACCTTTACCACAGTGAGGTGGAAACTATAGCTTTTATATTTGGTGATTAAAAAAGTCTGTGCAGCCACAGCACCTAGATTGAATAGGAGCCCCGGTGGTGGCTGATTGCGTGCAAGAGAATTATGCCATAATTTAAGCATCCCAAACGCCTAAAAAAAAAGATAGGGTATTTTTCTCGCCTGATAAGCATCTTTCGGAAGTTGGTGCCGTGAAATCGAGCCTACAAGAGTAAGAATAAGGTGTGTCATTGCATACTGTGGTAGCGATAGAAAGATTTTTTCGCAATCAAAATTGGCAGCCACACAAAATAATGCGGGCATTGCAAAAAATACTTCAGAATTTCCCTTTGCAGAAAACAAGTGCTGCATGACGCCATATTGCCGAAGGTGGAGATACGAGAAAGAACAGATGATTGAGTGCGTAGATAAGGTTTATTAATTTTATAGGTAAAAGATATGTGTAAGCAGTACAGGTAATACCATACAAGGAGTTTGTAGTTCCGATTTATATTCTAATACTTCTTTATATGCACACTTATTATCAGAGCCTTCAAAGGTTGACAATCTATACTTATATGTTCAGATAATTCATTTATCGCTTCAAATACCAATGTAGCAGATATTCGAAGTAAGTGTATTGCAGAAAGTTCCCTATTTCGTTAGCACCAGAAGTCGGCAACCTTTTTGTAAAACAGCATATTCTGTCTCTTAGCCTTCTCTTCCTCCATTTCCAAACGTATCAACTCGAGATCGTACTGTCTTCTTCCAGTATCCAAATCAACGTCCTTTGACTTTACATAATTTGGCCGTTCTCTGGAATAGGCCCGGTGCCCCACATAGAAGACAACTATGACAATACCACTCAAGTAGTTTTGAAAGAAATTTTTGGCATTTGGTTTACTGCTTCCAATCGGGAACAAAGCAACCCAAAATTGCACTCCCAACACCAATACCAAGAATGCCATGGAATAAAGAGAGCCCCAGATGCCCACCCGAGATTTGAATGCCAAATCGTCTGCCGAACGGCCTTGTGCGGTCAACGCCAACCGAAACTTGACATGGCAGAGAGCTATGTTGAAGTACATGAACACTGTGGCCAACCCACTAACACTCAACAACCAGGCGAAGATTTCGGCTTCGTTCTTGTAGGCACTCAAGAAACACAAGAGACCAAACACGGCCGCGGTGAGAATTCCCCCTAGCGGTCTGCCTCGGCGGTCGACATAGGCCAATATCTGGGGAGCGAATCCCTGGGTAGCCAAACTCTGCACCGTACGAGAGGCCCCGTAGACCGAGGTGTTGGCAACGGAAATCACCGAGATGAGAATAACGGCATTGAAGATCGAAGGAAGAACTTTGACACCGCTGTTTTTGATCGAAATGACAAAGGGGGAAGCAGAACTATAGGAAGCACCTCCCAATAAGTCTGGGGAGTCGACGGGCACCAAGAGGCCCACAAACATAAGGGAAACGAGGTAAAAGAAGATGATTCTGAAGAAAACCTGCTTAATGGCCTTGGGGAGGGTTTTCCTTGGGTTATCAGTCTCGTTGGCAGCAGCAAGACCGATTAATTCCGTTCCTGCTAGCGAATAACTGGCGGTGACGAACACAGTGCAAACTCCTTTGAATCCGTTGGGGAATGCTGACGGATGGGCCCAGTTTCTACCTCCGATGAATTCGTGAGTGGGCCCGCCTCCACACACCACGACAATTCCGAAGATAATGAAGCCACTGATGCCCACCACCTTGATAAGCGCAAGAACAAACTCCACCTCTCCGTAGCCTCGTACGCCAAACAAGTTGATTCCCATGATGAATACGTAGAAGATCAGTACCCACGCCACAGCATTGATTTCGGTATTCCAGTACTGGATAGTCATGGCTGCAGCCACAAGCTCCAAACTGGTGACAATCAACCACATGATGGCGTAGTTATAACCTACGGCAAAACCCCAGCTCATGCTGACGAATCTGCACGAGAGGTTGATCCCGGAAATGGGCAACTCGGTGTTCATTTCACACAAGGCATCCATGATGACAAACACCATGCTGGCCACCAACGACCAGGCAATGATCAAACTGGAGGCCCCCCCGGTCCGTAGACTGGATCCAGAGGCAATCAATAACCCTGTTCCTATGGATCCCCCTAAGGAGATGAACTGGATATGTCTGTTTTTCAATGACCTCTGCAACGGAGCCTTTGCGGTAGCCAAATTGGCCTTCTCCAACTCCGTCAAGTTATGGTTGTTTCTGGTCTCCTGAACCATGTCGGCTCTTTTGAACGAGTCTACGAAACCAGCCCATCCCGAGGTGCTGGCAGGTGAGTTGTCGCCAGAGAACTTGGAGCTGCTGGTGGGGGGATTGTTGACGGAGGAAGTGGAGGAGGAGGTGAAGGGTTTGGCAGAGGACTCATAGTTCAAGGAAGCTATTCCCTCGACTTCTGTGGATTTGTAGTCCACATTCGAGTCAGAGTATGCCCCTATAGGCACCTTAGTGCTGTTATCTGAGCTCATGGCTGAATATGAGATGCTATAGAGGTTATGACTGATTTATGGAGAAAGAGTCTAGAGGTGTGAACATACAGAATACAAGAGAGGAATGGGCCCATAAAAATTTTCTACCCCAACCTCCCGTTTTGCACCATCACAGAACTACCTAGGCAAGTCATTAGTCACAGTTCTGGTTCTCGTACAAAATTTCGGAGAAGACATCGAAAGTTGCGAAAAAAATACGGCAGTTTTTCACTTCTGTAAGGCATTATATGGGCTAGATGCAGGAGCGAAGAATCCACTCCCGAGGTACGAAAGACATGGAAGTAAGTAAAAAGAGGAAGAAGTTGAAGTTTAGCAGGAAGAACGATGCTGCAAAAGCGAAGCAGAACAAGGATTTGCAGCCGTTTAAATAGTCGTAGCAGAGGCGGGGTGAATGGTGGAAAAATTTGACGGGAAAGTAAATAATACGTCAATTTGTGATGGATTTTGCCGTGCTGCTGTCGCTTAGACGCGGCTATAGAAGGAACTGAGCCGCACGAGATACAACCCGAGCAGAGTAGAAGAACGACAGTACGGGTCTAGTTTCGAAGAAAGGCAAGAACTGGAATTGGTTAAGAAATACTAGCTGTTTAGAGGCTTGTTAGCTACTTTCGGATTAACTGGGAAATGCTGAGGTGGATGGTTGCAGCTGGCTTTTGCAGCAATCGCACAACTTGTCATACGATACCGAGCTGATCCCATAATGGCCTTTCTTAGCTCCTACCTTGTGTACGAAATCTTCTAGGCACAAGGATGTCTTTAGCCAGAAACAAGAAGGAAAATTAAAGTTTATAACCTGGCTTGTACTAGCAATCACACTCTACTTTCGCTGCTTACTCCTAAAGCTCTCCATTTTCTTCACAAGAAGTTGATTGCACGGTATGGCTTGCTTTATTGAGAATTGAATCTATAAGCCCGTGGTTGGATGTACTTGACTAGCAATAGGCACATACCCACCATTATCCCTACACATTCTGCATGTCAATTCGTTATCGTTTCCTATAAACCTGTTATACTTCAACATGCTGGACCCTATCCTATAAACCTATTATACAGATGGCTGTGGCCCTTTTCCTATCAAACTTCAACATGCTCCGTGGTGGCCTTGTTGGCAGCTATAGACAATATCTCATGGGTCTTGTCCTTAAGCTGCAAATCAGCTTCCTTTCTTGCCAACCCCAAAACGATCCTGTTGGCACTTCTAGCTGGTAATGTGCGGTCAAACAACTTATCCATATCTTCCAAAGCAATTCCCTTGGTTTCAGGAATGAAGAAAAAGACAAATGGCACTGACAACACTGCTAAACTGGCAAATAAGAAGTATATTCCGTAATGCATGGCTGTAATCATGTTCGTGGTGTATCTGCTCATGACAAAAATAGGCACCCAGGAAACAGCAGCATTAATAGCCTGACAGAAAGATCTGATATTCTGATCAAACACTTCTCCACCGACCACAAACGGACCCCCAGACCATGCAGCTATGAAGGATGCAATCCAAACGTACATCATGACAATAGCAGCTGTACCACCAGGGCCAGCTGTTACTCCTGGTTTAGTAGGGTCGTTCACCTTCAAGTATGCACCAATGTACCAGAAACATATGGCACACACGGTGGACGAGCACATGAATGCCTTTCTTCTTCCAAAACCATCAACAATGAAGATGATATAAATTAATGTAACAATGTACTTCACCACTCCAAACATCCCGGTGGAAAACAAAGTCGAGTTGGTCCCTTTGACCCCCAAACTCTGGAAAATGATAGGAGAGTAGTAGTTGATGGATTGGATCCCTAAGAAATTTTGAAATAAGAATAATGTACAGGTGATTCCTAGTCTTTTAATTGTTTTCTTGTTAGAAAACACTTCCCGGGCAGGATCTATTAATCCGGATCCAAAATGAGTTCTCTGGTATTCAAGACTCTCCTCAATTTGACTGATTTCATACACGATATATTCATTGTCAGCAGGTAAGTTCCTTAACCACGTCAAGTTCGTTATGGCCTCTTCATGCCTATTGACACTGAATAACCATCTTGGACTCTCTTTCATGATTATACTACCGAGGAGGAACAATCCACTAGGAATTAATTGGATAGCAAAGGGAGTAAGCCACTGTTTTTTTGAAGGTCCAATATGAGAGCTGATCCCGTAGTTAATCCAGAACCCAATCAAGTCTCCATTTCTCCAGTTGAATTCGTATAATGATGTCACTTGTCCTCGGATTCCCGGAGGACTGATTTCAGCCAAATACACCGGGGTTAAATTGGTGGAAAAACCCACAGCCAAACCAGACATGGCTCGTCCGACATACAAAGGGGCCAATCCATGTTCCTTGGAAGCTGCCAACATGATTGCTGAACCCACAGTGACAGTTGCAGCAGCTATAATTAATGAGATCCTTCTACCGAAATAGTAAGAGAATGGATATGATATCAAAGCTCCAAAGAAGCACCCAGCATGAAACACGGAGATGACATTAGAAATGATGAAGTTTGCATGGGATGTGGTCATTTTGTCCAAACCAAACTCTTCTTTGAACCCAGGTAAAGCGACAGTTCCTCCTATGAACCCACTATCATAACCGATGATCATCGCAGCAGAAGAAGCAAATAATGCTGTAGCATATATTCTCCAATTGTAGACATTATCTGGGGTAGGTCTGTCTTCTTGTTTTTCGAGGAATTTGGAAAGCCCGAGCTTCTGTACTAAGGAAGGCTTCGCCTGGACTTCCGATGACATGTTGGAAGAACACTTATAAATAGACTGATCCTTTGATAAAGAATCATCACTAGCGTTATCAATAACCATAGTGAAGATGGGCTAATAGCTGATGTCTTTTTCAAAATAAAAAAACAAATCAAGGATCATATGAACTATTTATATCCCCACACGTAGGAGAGACAAGGAGAGATTATAACTAGAGTTAGATCTCGAAAAAAAATGTCGTCATGTCAAGTCATGCAATGTGGAAAAAATATAGAAAAAATAAATCTGAGGGAAGTTGAGTTCTCTTTTCTTTCTTTTTCTTTTGAGGCTCAGTATTCACAACTATTTAGTAAGCTTTTACACGGCCAACCACAGAGATACATCTATACCATAGGATGAGCTTCAGCACAACTCACTGAGAATAAGGGAGACGTTTACTTTGATATCGCCGGATAGTTGATATTGAGATGTACCCCACAGAAATATGCAAAGAGTTGGAATTAGGCTTCTACGCGGCTGGAAGACGACATTTTTACGTGGGTAAGATGGATGCGTGGGGGAGATTGGGGGATCAAATCCAAAAGTGGGGGTAAAAGGTCTCCGATCTTATCGTTACCCCTTTGCGAGGTCTGGGTGAACCGGAGTCTTTTGCTAGAGGAAAAGGAGCATAAAAGCTCAAGGTCATATTTATACTGATAAACTGTATAAGGGAGCATGTAGTATCACGCTCTATGCTTTTACATTTATGTCTATATACAATGTAGTATCTACACTAAAAGCCAAATTCCCCCAATTGTTCTTCCAACAGGGATATCATCTTTGATAATTCGTTTTCGTTCTCAATAAGTGGATTGAGTTCATCAAACTTCCGTTGTTTCTTGGTATCGGTGATTAGTTTCTGGATGATGAATTTCTGTTCGTTCATCACCATCAATTGCTCTCGCAATTCTCTGATCTGTTTCTTGGTGAGCGATGCCTTGGGGGAACCCAGGGTTTGGGGGAGTTCCGTTGGGGGCGGGGACATTGGTGGGGCACTACCTCCACCTTGCTCCTTGTTAATATCATGAATTAGTAGCCTGTTTTCTCGGTCTTTGAATTGTTGGTTGAGATCTTTGTACTCTAATAGATTTTCCTGTAGGAACATGATGGAACTATTGTTGATGTTGTTGATTAACACCGTAAGCTCCTGAAGTTCTTCCACCACCTGCAATCTTCCTGAACGGGTGGTGAAAAATGCATCTTTGAAATTGGTGATGAAAGTTTCAAGGTCCTTTAAAAGGTTCATAGACTTCACTCTTAGTTTATTGATCTCTACATTATCATGGTCATTCGACTCTTCTTTATGAATGAGGGCCCTGTAACGGGGTAAGATGATGCTGATGTTATTCTTGAGGATCGAAATACCTTCATATGCCTGGAAAACCTCCTTTTGCCTATCATCACCAACACCAGAGGTATCCTCGGATATTTTCCAGTCATGGAGCAAATCATTCTTGCAATTTTTGCAGCATCTGATCGAAAACTTACTCATTGAAACTTCGGTTTGTTTGAGAAGTGTCTGCCAATTCTGTCGAACTTGTAAGGAGTAGTTTAAATTCGGAAGCTTCTCAAGTAGCTTGTTTACAGGAACAACGATGGAACAGTTCTTCCTTTCTCCGAAAGAATCATCACAGACCACAACTCCACACAAACGACAATGGTGTTTTCTAATGATGAAATTAAACTTAGTAAAACATATTGTACAGTTGGTTGTTGTTTCACTATCTCCCCAGTTCTCTTCTCCCACTATCTCCTTTTGCTGCTGGAGTAATTCATACGCAGTAAACTTATCGTTGGCTGAAGGGTTGAAGATGGAAAGTACATTGAATCCGCCTCCCTTCTTGGAGTTTTTCGCATCGTCAGAAATGATCCACAAGTAGTTTTCAGCTAGTAGATTTACCAATTTAATGAACTTTTTCTGGAGCTTATTCCGCTTCATTCGTTTATCATCATGGCCCTGCAGTCTTCGAGAAAGAAACTCATTTGTTAGATCAACGACACGAGGTTCTGTTCCCGCAACAAAATCTGGTTTTTTGAAGTAGCAATCTTTGCAACATCGACTCCAAACACCCCTTTTATCAGTCGAGTACTCCGGGGTTTCCTTTCCATTCTGTAGTCTTACTCGGTAGTAAGTATGATTATTACAGTAAAGTTCACCGCATTTTCTACAATTCACTATTCCATTCTTCACATTGAGAATCAAAGTACACCCTTTATAATGACACTTGTTGACTGCTGTAGATGATGGTTGTTTCCAATGTGATCTCGAGATCTTGATACTACGGGCAGCCTCTTCATCTGTTTTTCCACTCCGATCTGATGAAGCTATGCTGTCATGTAGAGTGAATCCTTTGTTATCGTCTAGCAAATCAAGCTTTATTGTTTTACGTCTCAAGGAAGACGCTTCTGGCTCATTTTCCTTGCCGACAAGCCATTTTCGGAGATCTTTTCCTACAAATTCGTTATCAATTATCTTGGTAAACAGATTATCAAAAGGAGGAGGTGCCTGTGGCTCTTCTATGGAATGTACGTCGTCAATGTGTTTGTTTAATTGCCGAAGAGTGATCATTTTTTCATTACAAATCGGGCATATTATCTTCTCTTTTCCTCCGTTTTCTTCACTTTCCTCACTCGCTTCTTCGGTGATTACATCGTCGATTTTAATGGATTTTGATTTATTTCGAAGCCGATTAGGCGTGGGACTCAATGTCTGCTTGGTGGACTCATTCGAACTGGATATGTGGGGGTCTAGAAAGAGGTTCTTGGATGAATTGTTGATGGCTGTTTCAGGTGATTTGAATGGAGAACCGAGAATCCGTCGCTTGCTGGTGCTGCCGCTGAGCTTACTAGACGAACCGTTCATCTCAGGTCTTCTCCATTCTATGGATTAAGTTGTAGTTGGTAGAGTAGTCTTTGGATGCGGTTTCTAGCTTGGTTTACGGGTCAAAATGAAGAGAGTTTGGTGTACGGGTCAAATCCCTTGTACAGTTAGAGGTGAAAGTAGATTCGTTCCCTAGGGTTTTCTTAAAAGACGATATAACACCAGAAATACATTGTAGTGGCTTCACCATTGATCTAGGTTGATACGTAGGTCGCTCTTCTACGTGTTATCTAGGGCAGATGCACAGGCATTACTACAAGTATGTCAACAATGGAAAGATTAGGTGATTAACTCACCCAATAAATACCAAAGGACCGTTCCTCTTGTCTCATATCTCCATCCCACAACATTCATGATTATGGGATATAATTAACTATCGGTTGTTGGTGTACGGAGTTTCAAATGAGTCCCTACACAGGTTCATAGGCACGAACAATACACAGAAGATGGTCGATGACGTGAAATATATATTGACCAAACTAAAGGTTATACAAACGGCTCATTGGATTGGATGGGGAATTTTTGAAATGTATCGGGGATGGGGGATTTTTGTGAATGCATGAATTTAATCTAATTTTTGAATTAATGATTCTAAAGCTTTTCCAATGTCTAAGTTTGGATCTTCCCAATTGACAGAGCCAGAAGTAGGAGCAGCAGCAGCTTTTGGAGGGTTCAATTTGGCATATTCAGCCTTGGCTTGTCTTATCAACTTTTCTTCTTTTTTCCATGCAGCGGATGCTTCAGTTGCCTTAGCTTCCGACTCTAAGTTGTATCTATGAACAGCTCCATACACAAGACCAGCTCCCAAAAGAGAGTATCTGAGGACATTAAATTGAACGGACATGATTCGTGAATATATGGTATTTTTAAGATTTAATAAATATAACTGTCACCGTTGATTTTGGTTTGAACTCTTTCTTTTTTTTTTCTCTATTTTTCACTCTCACAGTTAGGATTCGGACAGTTTATGGTGCCAGATTTTCATTGGCCGAGGAACGCGATTACATAAGCAGAACAAGATGCACAGGCTTTTATTGTATAATGTACGGGTGCAATGTTATCTCGTGCGGTACGGGTTGGAGTTTCAAAAAAAAAAAGAGCCGCCAGAATTACATCCTCTATCACCAGCTGTTTATGAGAGTAAGCTCGGGAAACTACCGTCCTGTTGTCGTCTACGTCTTGATATTCTTCGTTTCCATGTTGCTATCCATTGGGATCAAACGTGTACCCGCAGCGCGTACGGTGTTTCTTAGATCAGGTGCTGTCAACGTTGCTGCTTCCAGAAGCTTGAGCTTCTCCAGCTTTTCCCCATGGTCTTCCAACTCCAATTCTAACAGTGGCAAGGGGAAACTGCAATCATTCAGTACCACATCGACCAAGTCTCTGAATCATGACGCTACCGCTGGAGCTGGTGACACCAAGTCCAAATTGAATTACGATAGTTCCAGTTTCGGGTCATTCAAGAACTATAGCGTGGCAGTGGCCTATCAACCGAAGAGAAGAGAAGAATCGAATTTGTTCAAGAAGAAGCATAACAAGCCGAGCCCGGCTCTTGATTCACCCTCGGGTGAGGATAATTTATTTGTCACCAGCCAGTCCGCGGACGGATACTTGGCCGTGGGGGTTGCTGATGGAGTAGGAGGTTGGTCAGAAGCCGGATACGATTCTTCTGCCATTTCACGGGAATTGTGTGCTTCTATCAAGGCGAACTTTGAGACTACAACAGTATCAACATCCACAACCCCCAAAAGTCTACTTGTTAAAGCATTTACGGAAATATTGTCCTCACCAAAAGTAGAAATCGGTGGTACTACTGCATGCTTGGGGGTTTTGACCCCAGATCGGGAACTCAAAGTTGCCAATTTGGGCGACTCATGGTGCGGATTATTCAGAGACTATAAATTGATAAATGAAACCAAGTTCCAAACTCATAACTTCAACACCCCATATCAATTGGCCAAAATCCCCCCACAAATCTTACAGCAGGGTAAAAATCAAGGGAAAACTTACATAATCGATACCCCCGACTTGGCGGATGAATACACTTGGAAGTTGAGAAAAGATGATATAATTTTATTTGCAACTGATGGAGTCACCGATAATGTGGTGCCAGAAGACATCGAACTTTTTTTGAAGGATCAATTTCAAGTGGAAAACCCGGATTTGAATGAGATCTCGGCTAAATTGGTTAAGGAAGTGACCAAAGTTTCAAAAGATCCCAACTTTCCTAGTGCTTTTGCCCAAGAATTGAGTAAGCTTACAGGACAAAGATATTTGGGTGGAAAAGAAGACGACATTACGATTGTAGTGGTGAAAGTGAATTAATTACGTAGGATAAAACTTGTATAGTGCATACATCATATAAAATAACAAAGGAAACGAACAGAGAAGCAAAACCTCCCTAGCTGTCCGAATAGATTACCATTCTATTAATATCCAGATGACCAGAAATGTTTCCAATGGATATTAGAAGTATAGTTGTCCGCAATTCATATCTGGTAAATACTCAATTAGACGCTACTTTGAGGCAAGCCTCTATACGAGAGAGATCATTTCCAACTTACTTTTGCTATTATTCAAGAACTACTTGTCAGAGTACATATAATGGGTATAAAACTCCTTCTGCGGGGCTCACTTCTCTGGATCATTACCACCAATGCCGATGGTTCGTAGTAAATGTTCACAGCTGGTGAACACCACAGTCTAGTCATCTTGCATATTAAGAATCAAATTAACAAGCTTCTCCTTATTGTGCTGTTTTGTAGTTCTTTCCTTTAGTAAACCAGTAGCAAACTTGTCATCGACAGAAATATTGAGTTGCTTATAGTCAGCATTCTTGTCTTTCTTAGTCATTAAACTGAAAGATAACTTCTTTGGATCGGAGGTGGTGCCTAGCTTCTGAGATGAAATTTGGCCAGGGAAGGGAAGAGACTTCTGAGACGAAATGCGGCTGTTTCTATTATATGTGAATGTCCGATCGATCGATTCACTAATGAGCTTTTGGTATTCTCTATCAATAGATTTTGTGAACTCGTCTCTTGCTGATAATTCTTCAATTTCATCATCTGCTTCCTCTTCTTCCGAAGAATCGATTAGATCGCTATCTTCTTCTTCACTGTCGACATCACTGCCACTAACATCGTAGTCATCATCATCTTCGTCATCGTCATCATCATCGTCGTCAGAGACTTCATCTACAGTTTCACCTGCTTCCACAATATCTTCCTCATCTTCCTCCTCATCTTCTTCATCTTCCTCTTCCTCTTCCTCCACTTTAAGTCCCTGTTTCTGAATAATTATCTGAAGCCGCTGAACAGCACTGCCTAGGTCATCCAATCTTTCGAGATCACCTTCTTCGTAATACTTCTTATACTTTTCGTAAATATCATCGATTTTGAACCTAATCTCTATTGGAATTGGCTGAGCTTTGCAAAAGCTGTAGTATTGAAAGAAAACGAAAAACGTCTTGAAAGTGTCCCTATTGTTCTGATTGAGTCTTGCTAATTTCGAATTCCGTGTTCTCTTACCTGCTATAATTATAGTTTTTAATGAACATAACAATACACTGCAGAGTTGGATTCGGAAGTAGTTCTTGGGGTAGTCCAATTGGTTGTCATAGTCCATAGGTAATGGCTGGTTATTTGCATATCCAAAACAGATGATCTTATAACATAGATCGATGATAAATTTGAAGTTCACCAACTCCACGTTGTATAATTCTGCCATAAGCTTCAATTGGTTGGTTCGCAGACGGTTAGCCTTGAAATTATTAACTTCAAGATTTCTTATTATTCCTTCAATTAAAGAGTCAAGCACTTTCACAACCAAGAATGAATTTGCACCTTTAGTTGCGACGTCACTCAAAATTTTGGCAAGATACTCCAAGTTCTCATAAATCACTGTTTCAGGTTTGGAAAGAATATCAATAAACATTCTTTGGGCCAAAACATCATTTTGGAAATCAATTTTAACCAACGTTGTTGAAATACTTTCGTACGTTCTTTTATTGAGATCCACCTTTAATAACTGCACTAAAAATTCTTCGATTAGAGATAACTCTGGTCTGCTGTTGATTTTCAAGTCATTGACATTGGTATCAGGAGGGCTAATAATGAATAGAATGTTCTTAATACCGAGCTTTTCATCAATTTTTAAATGTTCATCCTTCAGTTTCTCTTTTAGCAAATCCAACATATCTTTCATTAAATCTTGAGAATCAGGGTCATGAAGGAGAAATCTCCCGCATTTCTCGTAAACTATAGATAAAATATCTATGTTATTAGATTCAGTCAATTTCATAGTCAACGTTCGTATTTTATGAAATACAATATGAGATGGGATCAACTTAAATTTGACCAATTCGGTGAAAAACAAGATATTCTTGAAGTTGATGAAATTACTATTCATTTGCATCCGAAATCCTTTGTCCAAGTACTCAATCACGTCATCTATTAATTCCTTGAGTGATGTCTGGTTGATTCTTAAAAACCGAGCATAAAACTTTGAATTATCCAGCTGATTAACCTCCATGAAAAACTTTAATAACCTATTTTTTGTAGCCTTATTGTTCAATAAAAGCTTATTAAATTCCACCACCAGTAAATCCACATCCACTTTATCAGACATGAGCTCAAAACGAGCAATGAAATTGTTAACCTTTTCTCCATCAGTCACAGAGGTGTTTAGGTGAATCTTATCAGAATCAGCATACTCATCGAGTAGTTCCTCTACTGTAGGTATGATAGTATAAAGATTCTTCTCTTTAACGTTCTCCCAAATCTTCAAATCATCTTCATTTCCTGATTTAGTCTTCACCACAGCTACAAATGCTCCGCTGTCGTCCACTTCATATTTTTCATCGAGATTGGGAACAGGAACATTGATAATAGGAGATAAAAACTCTGCCCCCGCTTTAAACTTCTCGAATATGCCATTAACTGCATCATATTGCTCTTGGTTTTCGTCAAATAACCTTCCTGTTCGTATAGCACTCTTCCGGTTTTGGTTCATGATGTAATTGCGCTGCTTACTAAGATCCTTAAGGTTTTCCCAAATTGCTTTTGAGTAAATCTCAAAGATTTGCTTTAAAGTCTTTTTAGAGTCTTCATCAAATCCCATCACATCACCAAAAACCAATGGATGGAACCTCTTCAAAAATGCTTGAGCAACAGGGATTGAATTCCCCAGTTTGAAATCGTGATTCAAAATATCTTTCAATAACGTAACTACGATGGGATCGTGGGAGCTCTTGATATACCTTTTAATCACGTAATCAGGTAACGAGTCACGAGGACAGTCTCGGATGGTTCTAAACACCCCTACCAAATAGAACTCCGTAAGTAGACGAATCAAATTCCTCTGACGACTCACCCGGAGTTCGATTTTCTCAGCATCATCAGCTTTAAGTGGACTTGCCAACCCAGCCACAAAGTTGGTTAAAAGCTCTGAAGTAAAGTTGACTGAGAATCTTTGATGTAGCCTACTTACAATTTCGGTTGCTGCTACGATGTCATCACTTTTAGACACCTTCATCAATCCTTCAGTTAAGGAAGTAACAATTTCCGACAAGTACTTTTCTAAAGACAATGTTTCAATGTCTTTCATTACATTTTGTAATTGGTCTGCTGAGATGGTTCTTACTTTTCTAATGAACCCAGTGTTCTTCTTCATGGAAGAATCATATTTATTGCTGACCTCCCCCAATTCATCTTCCCACGCCTGAGTATTTCGCTGCAACAAAGTCTCTCGCCGGTTAACGTCTTCGGCATCTGTCATAATCCACTTCAGTCAACTTAGCATGGAAATACTGACTGATTTTCATAAATTACCTTTTTGTAGGGAAAAAATGTGTAAAAACTTGCAAAGTTACAGAAGAAAAAAAGAGGGCCAGTGCTCATTTTGTTAGCAGTGAAAGAGGGTGCAAAAAATATGCATCGCAATTTTATCATTGATTTTTCGATTAATTGTAAATTTACCAGCTGACAACTTGTGTAGATGTCCGACGACTTCTGTCCGTGTCCGACGACTTTTGTCAGTGTCCGACGACTTTTGTCAGTATCCGACGACTTTTGTCCGTGTCAGACGACTTTTGTCCGTGTCAGACGACTTCTGTCCGTGTCCGGCGACTTCTGTCCGTGTCCGACGACTTTTGTCAGTGTCCGACGACTTCTGTCCGTGTCCGACGACTTCTGTCCATGTCCGACGACTTCTGTCAGTGTCTGGCGTAGATGTCCAACGACTTCATAAACAATTGATATACCTTGCCAACTCATATATCCACAACAAGACTACCTCGAGACCGCCAATATCTACAGATAAAGCAAACATGTGAGGCAGAAAGAACAAACCGCAGTGCAGACAAGATAAGCTGTGACTTCACTCATATGCAGACACGACAAATTTCCCTGGTACATGAAAAATAATGGGTTTCGGATCTATTACAATTCTTTGAAGATCACCAACTTGAGTAACTATTTATATTATGCCATGGCCTTTTTAACTATTTACATACGTATCTTACAAAGGAACATCTTTACGAACACGATGGAAGACACTACCGGCAGGTAAACCATAATCGGCACGAACTTGGTCCACTGACCGATCAAAGTGTTGTCTCCACACATGGGCCCCTACTGCGGTGAGATTATGGTTAGCAGCAAAGCCTCTGATGTCGAACTGAGAACCAGGGGCGACTTTATCTACGGAGACATTTTCCAGTTGTTTAAACACCCATAAGCACGCACGATGGTTTGGAGTGTTTTTTTCTGGGGTTAACGGCAAGTAATCGGAAAAACTCAATGTCTGTTCGGAGTTCAAGAGTTTCTCCATGGTTAGGGTATTGTCGACATTATTGAGACTGACGTTGGCCAACCCATAATGAATGTTAGTGGAGTAGGTGTTGTTTTTCACGTCAGGAGTGTCTGGGTTGACTATGACTATGGTGTAGAGTTGGTATTCATTGGAGATATTGTCGAAATCGTGAATTTGAATGCGAGGTGGTTGTGACACAGCAAAAGAAGGAAGGATCGTTCCTGGAACCACCCATTGTTGGAAGTCAGCATCATTATGAGGAAAGCTGATTTTGACATCGACTTTTGGATCTAAAGTGGGTAAGGTATCAGGAATTACATGCAAAGTTTCCAATCTTTGCATCAACATCATGAGATCATACGACTTCCATTTTTTGTATAAGAAGTCACGGTAAACAGGCTGGCTCAAATCGAGTTTATCACTGGAGTATAATTGGTTGTAGATGACTTCAGGATTGTACTTTTCCGAGTCTACCAAGATCTCATCAATCTTTTGCGCATCTGTTTCCGTATCCAACTTCTTGTAAATGTTGCTGGATTCGTTTTCAAGGAGAGAGTAAGCCTTTTGGAAGGTCTCATTAATCAAACTAGGGGAATGGTAGCTTGGACGAGTCAACGATTCTCCGTCGAGCAAGCTAGATTTTACTTGGTTATTGATAACTTTCAAAGATGGGGAACGTTTTGAGAAGTCGTTCCAGAAACCGAGTCTCCTCACCGAGACAGATAATTGTCGAATGCCTTTGGTCATGGTGAAGAGGTTGGTGAACATAGTGAAAAATTTGAAAGCTGAAAAAAAAAGTGTGAAAAATAAAAAAAAAAAAAAAATTCGCGGCCCGTGCACCAAGAAAGATCCATGCACCAGACGGTTTTACAGCCACAGGACCGTGGGTTTGTTGGCACAGCTACACATACAGTGGAAGTAGGCGGTTGAATATATATTAGTCATAGCGGTCTCACCAGGAGAGTCATTAATTAAGCGTCATACACGT
This sequence comes from Isabelozyma rhagii, assembly GCA_003708185.3. NCBI lineage: Eukaryota > Fungi > Ascomycota > Pichiomycetes > Serinales > Metschnikowiaceae > Isabelozyma > Isabelozyma rhagii. The sequence goes on along the minus strand of PPNO03000012.1, from coordinate 415,004 downwards.
AGGACGGATTTAAAGGTAACATGTCAAATGTCATAAATTGGAGGGTATCGTTGACGTCCATAGGCGGGAATAGCCCCTGGCACAGGTCATCATCATCATCAGCTTCGTCTTCTTCTGGCTTCAAGTCTAGCTCGGGAACCTGAGGGGGAAGTTGCGGGTGAAGTCCGATACAGGAAATGTGGTTTAGGGGAGGATTGTAATTCAAACTACTGTAATGTAGGGGGATGCATGATAGAGGCTTGCAGTCAGGAGGCCGTATTTGGAGAGGGTGGACGGTGGGATGATTGTAGAACTGGTTTATGTCGAAGTCTAGGTTCAAGTTGACTGAGCCGACGGATCCTGTAGGAGATGGACAGGTATTGTTGATACAGTGTGGTGGTGGCTCTTTCGGAGAGTTTGCTGGAGTGCCAGAGGTGGAGATGTCGATTAGGTTGTCGTAGAACAGGGCCGACTCCATATGATTAAGGAACTCATTATACAGTTCCACAGTATTATACAGCCCCATTATCAGGTATTCTTCATATCGATCAAAAAAAAAAGAGTGGTGGATTAGAATAGTTCTTATATAAAAAGTAAGGTGAAGATGAAGGACAAAACAAAAAAATAATAATCAAAAAGGAAAAAAAAAAGAAAAAAAGATAAAATAAATGCAGAAAAAAAAGAATTAAGATAGAAAAAAGAACGGCTCCAGACACAGACTAGCACGATACGAAAAGAGATATACGAAAATAGGGAGAAGGCGCAAGAATGAATGTGACAACGAGAGTTGGTCCTTCAAAGGAAGATTACCAGATACGGAGACAGCGATACAGGCGAAAAATGAAATCATGACTAATCTAGAGAATGAGAATGCCGAAACAGCAATTGATAAGGACGGCGCTTGGACAGGAAAAGTGCGGGTTAGATCACAGATGTGCAGGTTGGACAGCAGAAGTGCATGTTACGAGGCGAAGGCCCCAGATAACGCCGTTGCAGGAGCCATGGGGGATGGACATGCTGGGGGCCTCCGATGCACGCTACGAGGGACGGCACTAAGGCAGACAGGGGTTAGAGATTTGCTATGGCGGCTTGCAGGGATTACGAGAATTGTGCTGAGCAGAGAGGGGAGGAGAAACAGCAGGCTGGAGGCTGGGGAGAGGCACGGGTTTGGAGGCGGAAACTACAATGCCAGATATTGAAAGCAAGAAGAGTGTGTATGTAAAGTTGTAGAACAAAACTTTAGGCGGATCACACAGCAGGTGTGGAGCTTCGCAATTTCCTGTTACATAATTATGTTCACAGCGTAACTACTGTGGGGCCTAAGCCACTGAAAAATCCAAGATAACGACAATGTGAGGGTATAAATACAAAGGGCAGGCCGGTTGCTGTTTCAGATGGTGACGGCGTCCCCACTTGGACGGCATTGAAAAACTACAGCGATGGGCATGATGTTGGGGTCTTTCCAGTGCGATGCCTTTGTTCCTGCGGTTGTACGTTTTTGGGTCGCAGATGTAGTTTTGGTGCCGGATTCTCATCCAGTAGTAGTGTTAGTGCCAGATTCTCTTCCGGTTGTGTTTTTGAGTACTAGATACCCAGTCGTCCTTTTGTTTGCTCTTCTAGTAGTCCTTTTGTTTGAACTTCTGGTCCTTTTGTTTGAACTTCTAGTAGTCCTTTGATCTTCTGGTCCTTTTGTTTGAACTTCTAGTAGTCCTTTTGTTTGATCTTCTGGTCCTTTTGTTTGATCTTCTGGTCCTTTTGGTTATTCTTCTAGTTGTCCTTTTCTTTTCCTAGATCCCCACTACTTATCAAATGTCTTGTTGAATACTGGCGGAGTCGGGCCTCCCGTCAAATCCGTCTCGTGACTGCCGGACAACTCAAGAACCTTCGACTGTAAACTCAAGGTGTAGTCCCTCAACTGCAAATTCTCCGTCTTCAAGTCCTCCACCGTTTGCTTGAGAATCTCCACTTGGGCTGCAGTGGTCTCCAAGTCCTTTATATACTTTTCCTTTCTTTGTCTAAACGCCTTTTGAGCATTTCTATTCTGAGCAGCTCTCTTGGTGGTGGAAACAATCCGCATGGGCTGCGAAGAGCCAATCTTTGTCCGTATGGGCCCTCCAGCTCCCTTTAATTTCTCCTCATTGAGTCTTTGGTCGTTCTGCTGTTGCTGGAGCTGAATCTCGGCCGCCAACTGTGCTGCCACCTGGGCCCCATCATCCTCATTGGATGCCCCTGTACCATCTTGGAGTTTGTTGTCATTTCCGTCCATTTTTTTATCCGTGAGTTCCAGGTCATAGTTGTCGTGCTGGTGTCGTTCAAACGCCAAATCAATCGACTCCATTTTCCCTTCGTAAGCAAAATTGTTGTTCATGTTAAAAAATTCGATCTTATCTCAATTGATGCAAATCTCTGTAAAGAACTTGTTATGTAATTTTATCGAATTTCTTACAAATCAACAGAGGGGCGGTTTGTTAAAAAAAAAAAAAAAAAAAAAAAGGGAAAACTACCCGGAAAATAACGTGCACGTGATGACTCTTAGACGAGACCTTTTGTGTTCAATGTCAATCTCCATCCTCGGAGTTTAACTACTCTTTTCTTTTTTGATATAATTGATTTCACCCCAGATTCCGTGCCAATGAACTCCCCAGGTCTGCTACCCATAACTCTAACACCCGATAAGATGGGGACTCGTTCCCGGAAAACAAGCAACTTTTTCCCGCCATCCAATGACGATTCGTTCTCCTCGTCCCACTCCTCCAATTCAGTATTAGATTTAGGCGCCCTTGATGAAAAAGTCGATACTTTTGACTTCGCCAGTAGTATGCTGACCAGCAGCAAGAGCAAAGAGCTTTTAAACCCGGGCTTTTCCTTCACCAGAGCGTCCCAGGCATCGTCTCTTTCATCCGCCTCCTCGTCTACTTATTCCACCACCAAAAGACACAACAGTTCCCCCTTGATCGGATCAAAGTTCTTTCAAACAAGCACAAACCCTCCCTCTACTTCCTCATCGTCAATGTCGACGCCCATGCTTTTCCCAATGCCTGAGTTTCAACCCAATTACAGCCAGATTTCAATGGGACACGAAGAAGAACCCTTCAGATCACCCACAATGTTCCATTCGCCTATCCAGTCTATCTGGAGTAATAACCCGGCGACTTTGACCATCAGTAGTCATCTAATGCCCAGCGTCAACGATTTAACCCCAAAATTGAACGCATTTCGCTTCAAAACTGACCTCGATCTCGATCAGGACTTACATCAAATCGAGCCAGAAAGAGAGCTGAAAAAGTCGTACAATATCTATCTGAATCGAGTCAACAACCCTTCATTTGTGCCTAGTGCGAGTAACATCGACACCAGGGCTTACCATGGCAGAGAACATCACAACAGTATCGAAACAGGAGAGTACCACAACAGTATCGAAACAGTGGAGTACCACAACAGTACGGAACCAAGGAAACATCACAAAGAGAGGGACTTTCGCAACAGTATCACAGAAACAAGGGACTATATCAAAAACTCCATCCCCGGTTCTAAAGGCTCATTTAGCGAGCAATCGCATGTAACGCATGTAACGAACGATGCTGAAGTTTTGAGCAAAAAAATGGAAAAGATTGATAGGCTAATGAGTACATCGAAGAAGAACATATCAATAAAGATCAACTTACCCAGAGACTACAAATGCAAAGAGAAATTAGTGTCACCGGCCAACTTGAATCGAATTCTCTTAGATCAAATATGCTCTACAGCAGTGAAGTATCAAGAGGATTACTGTTCGACGTTTTACAAGAGAAACAAGCACAAGTATATGTTTGTCAAAGAATCGAGCAATTCTTTAAAAGTGAACAATAGTGGAGGAAAATCGTGGGTTACCGTAAAACTAAATCTCAACCCAAATCAAGCAAGTAAGAAAAAGTTAAAGGTTGACATTAAGAATTTACCCGTATGGAAACCCATAAATTTGAATCAATCGACGAATTTTGATAAACCAAAAGGGAGATCAAAGAGGCCGGATGTAAAGAATAATGTGCTGAAACGATTCGGCAAAAAATAGAGACAAGTATCGGATAGAGGCAGAGGTGTGAAGCAAGGAAAATAAAGGACAAAGAAAGTAAGGACACGATAGGATATAAGCAAAGGGTATAATAGGATATAAGCAATAAAGATGGGATTTAGCAGATGGCATAAGTTTAGGACATCAGGGCAATAGATGCGCAAAGCAGAAAGATTACACATGGATTTAGAATAGGTAGGAATAGAATAGGATCCTAGAGGAAGATAAGAGGCAGATTGGATAATGCACCAGCTTGTCAGGAAATAAAGGAAATTACAAGGACAACTAGAAGAAAGCAAACGAAACATAACGGACAGAGCAGTCAATAACGACACAGATGACAGAACGGGACAGAAGTAGAAATATACTTATAGCAAATTGGGCTGCAAATCAAACCCCGCCAAAGCACCCGTGCACCAGGGTCATAATTCCATTGCTCTAATTGGCTGGCTGTCCCCCATATATACCCACACACGTAAACCACCTAATATACGCCCAAGGCCCACGCGTAAGTCGCCCGGGGTTTGGAGCCGGATCAGCCAATCACATTACCCCTTTTTTTGCCTGAACACCTACAACTTTATTATCATACGATTCAGAATGGTGAGATTTTGTCCAATAGAAATTAATGCTTATGTATGAGGTGTACGGGCTCTCGAATGTCGATTGTCTGCAGGACCAGTATTAACAAACGAAAAATTTACACCACTTTGTATAAAAAAACCATCTGATTGTATTAGACTAATCACCCATTAACTATTCAACATGTACTCTTCGGCCCTCCGTTCAGCATTCAAGACCAGATTTGCTCCAATTTCCAGAATTCCTGCCAATGTTGTGAGAAGCAATATCAGAGCCATTCCTCACGTAAGATTCTACTCTGACCATCACGAAGAGACCTTTGAAGAATTCACTGCCAGGTATGTATATATCAGTGATTTGAATGTTGGGAATGTCATACTAACTAATTTAGATACGAAAAAGAGTTTGAAGAAGCTTATGATTTGTTCGAAGTTCAAAGAGTCTTGAACAATTGTTTCTCGTATGATTTGGTTCCTGCCCCAATTGTTATTGAAAAGGCTTTACAAGCATGTAGAAGAGTTAACGACTACCCCACTGCGGTAAGAACCTTCGAAGCCTTGAAACACAAGGTTGAAAACAATGAACAATACCAAGCTTACTTAACTGAATTGAAAGACATTAGAGAAGAGTTGGGAATTGACTTAAAAGAAGAGTTGTACGCTGATGAAGCTTAAGTAAGGTGATAATGGCCTTGGTCTATCATCTGAAGATAAACTATTTATTTATCGTATTTCTGTTATTTAATTCATTACGTCATCAATATATTATTCAAAGACCATATGTAGGTTGCTGTCAGCAAGATATTATTCAAAGACTATTTGCAATCGAAATCTTACACCAGCTATTTTGTTATTTCTGTCTCATAAGCTTGAGTGTATCAATGACAACCAGGAGCACCTCTCTATCCTTTACTACTCTAACCAACTTCTCGATAGAAGGCTCGACTGCCGTCTTCAACTTGGCAAGCACAGTTGGCTCTGCATTTGAGGCCAACTCGTTTACAGTCACCAAGCTTCTATACACCAAGTCCACATTCTCTGCCTGGTGATCGAAGATTTGCACCATTTTCACCACCAAATCTTCGAAAATGGCACCGTTCAACAAGATTTCACTTATCATGGGGAACTGTGACGTTACATTGGCTAGGAGCCCAGTAAGTGTTATCTGAAGCGATTCATCTGTCGAGTTCAACAACTTGATCAACAACAGGAGTCTCTTGTAGTTGGCCTTCTGCGTAGAAGAAGTACCCTCAACATTGAAAAACTTAGCCATTAGCATGGGTTCGCTGATGAGGTTCGAAACCAACTCCCAACTAGCTCTCTGAAGCTGAGAATTATCAGAGTCAATGATGAAATTATTAAGATGCTGATCGAACGTTTTGGTGATGATGATTTTCCTAATACTACCATTATCAATAGATGCTAAGTTAGTCAATGCTAATAATGCCTCGTACTTATCAACAATGGTGACTTTATCTAACAACGAATTTCCCTTTTCAAATAACTTACCCTCGTATTGGTCAATTGGGGCTCCCAACAACTCAACAAGAAACACTACTGTCAACTCCAACTTCTCATCCTCGAGCAACTGAGGGTTATTGGCTATGATGATTCGTGCTAGAGTTCGAAGAGCATTGTGTCGACAATTCACTGCCGTTTCGTCGTGGTCTTTGGCTTGGAATAGAGTCCCAATCATCTCACTGTTTTTCATCAAGTATTTGCTTACGAAGGAGTAAGCTCCTTGGTTGAAAACCTCCTGACGCACCTGTTTATCCTGGCTGGAAGTGATTTGGCTGAAAATATCCATGTACAAACTGTAAAAACGGGCACCGCTTGCAAGACCGGCTTTCACCAGCTCATTCTTCGTTGGAAGTAGACATAACTTCTGCACGACTTTGTGGTTAAGTAGCATCGATTTTCTGAACTGGCGGATCTCTTCAGCTGTAGTTTCGGTCGAACTAGTTTTCATTTGTTGTATTGCTCTTTCATTAGGGGTTTGGGCCTTCTTGGGCTCCATTAGATTGGAAATGATGATAATGACCCCATAGAGCACCGATGAAGTTACAGAACTCGAGTCTAATAAACTTACAAGCTTCTCAAGTAAATCCTCCTGTTGTCTTAGACTAGTTTTGATGGATTCGTTCAATGAGAGATACGATAACGACTCGATATTATACCCCAAAAACTCCATATCAGAATCAGTCCCCTTTACATCGAAGCTCCTCAAAAATGACACGACAATGAACAACATGTTGTCTATACTGGTGACTTCACTATGATCTGAACCAATTTTAACAAAATTCCATAGCTTTATCAAATCCAAAGTTGCCAAATACTTAATCAGCACATCATCTACAGTTATGGCCAATTTGATAGGCTCCAAGTAATGGGTAGCGTTAAAATCACGACTTTGATCGTTGACACAGGTATCACCAAGGAGTTTCAATATTTCCCGGACCACTTTCTTGTTTTCTTGCTGGCTCAATGATGTGGGTACCCGAAGAATGGAGTTGATTTTCAGCACCATTATATCCTGTGTTTGCTTGCTCACGTATGTGGGATGAATAACCTCGGTCATCGGGGTATACAAAAGAGACATGATCTTTATAAAATTAAGGAACTTGGCCGTGGGAAAGGTATCGGGATCCACTCCATCCACAAGGATTTCGATGTAGTCCGAAACCTGTTCTTTTGTTTCCTCCTTTTCTTCGGAGTAAAGGGTCATGACAGTTAGCACAATAGAGCTGTTGGATTCGTGAGAGGTGGCGTAATCCTTCTCGCTCTCAGGATATAAAAATGAAAGGAATAGGCCAATATGCTGAGGAAGATATAGGCGAAAGTTCACCATGATGTTGCAGTAATTTTGCATGTAACAAAGAACTGTTTTATAATCATCAACTTTCACGTCTTTTAGTAGTTTTTTGATAATGTTTAGAGCCCGTAAACCGGTCACTTCTTGCAGTGCTTTAGGTACGGCAGTGGAAAGCACGTTGACGAGCACTATACGAGTATCGCGTGTCCCCAATGCACCGAGACACGTGAAGAACATCTTAGGATCGTCCTCGTATAGTTTCAAGAGCCTTGGCGCCACTTCAGGACTTTTGGAGCATTTGACCAAGTTTTTAGTCTTTTCCGTGCCAGCATCAACATGTCCTTGCTCAAATATCAGCAAGCACGCGTCAATGTCATCTTCACCGATACTGAGGCACTCGGTCTTCGTCAGCAAGTCTCCAACGTCCATTTCCCTGGTGTGTGGGCTCTTAGTGAGGAATAATGGTAAAAAGTTGAATTTTCATAGATCAGAATATCATAGTCCTGCAGGTAAATAAGCGAAGAGATTTGGCCTTAGTAGTGTACAATAACGAAAATGGACAACCATGGACGCAGCTTGATTAGGGCAATAGAGAACAGAGAATAGACACAGAAGAGGATGAGGGAAATACAGGAGAAAACAGAGGAGGTGTCAGTGGTCAAAGCGTCTTTTATAGAGAGTGATAGTATACAACTCCATAGGCAAGTTCGAAGTGGCACCTTTAATTCACCACTACTAAACGACTTGTTCATCTCTGAAAGATTGGATGAATGTATCTTTTAGAAAAGATACCAATTCGAGAGCTGCTATGCTATGAGTAAGATTTTGATGGACTACTGGGCCATGAATCAGATCTTGAGATCCGAGGCCAAACCGGTAACATCGCCGGAAGAGTTTAAGAAGTAACATCCTCTTTTCTAGCTTCGGGATAAATATCATATGTCATGCCAAACTAAAGCCTTAGCTGTTGTCAGACTAATTAATGAGCCATTAATCTACATTAAATGTTAAGATAACGCACACAAGCTACTGCTATCACTTCAAGAGCTCGATTAGCTTTTCTTATGCCCTGACATTCGCCTGAACCTCCCTTTCAAAAACCAACACGAAACAACCGGTATACCCCGTTACTTTCGATTTGGCGGCCATTTCTTAGCGATTTGCAGCCTTCAATTCTCATTGTCCTTCATATAAAAACTCGCACCAATCCATTTTTTTTTTCTTTCTCCATTTCTTCATTAATCATCAACACCAGCATGGATACAACCACGGTGCTAGATAAGTACACGCAGGACTTATCGAATCTCCCGCTTGAGATCAAGCATCTATTCCAGGAATTAAGAAGCAAAGATAATCTGCTACAGGAGGCTAGAAAACGGTACCAAACCAAAGATAACCAGCTTCATAAATTCATTCGTGCCAATGGAACGCTAAGTAGACACCCGAAGGAGCAACAGCTATATAACAAGATCGAGGAAGATATGGCGGAGGTCAAAAGACTACAAAAGGAGAAGATCTTGTTGGCAAACACCGCGTTGTTTCTCATATCCAAGCACTTATACAACTTTGAAACCGATATTGCCAAGCTCGAAAAAGACGATTTACTTCCTACTATAGAGAGTGTGTTTGACTTCGATGAACAAGAAGGTGCATTTGGTGAAAATAGTGTGTCCAATACTCCTACTCCTAGACTTAGCACTGGAAGCACTCCAGGAGTGGAAGATAAGCTCAAGAGACAGGCCCAGAAGCGGAAGGCGCTTAAAAACTCAACGTCGGGTGGTGGGTTCAACAACCGGTTAATAAAACGTAGTAAGTCAGAAGAATCAGAGCTTCGGAAGTATGAAGATTTGAGTTCTCGTATATTTAATAGCGTAGAATCAACCATACTTACCGGAGGAAATGGGCTCAAACTTACTGGGAATGATAGCATGGAGGATTTCCAGATGGCTCGATCTCCATCATTTTCAGTACCCCATTCTAACAGCCCCACCAATGGAGAGGATGCAGACAATAATCTTTACTGTTTCTGTCAACGAGTGTCTTTTGGTGAGATGATTGGGTGTGACAATGACGATTGTCAATACGAATGGTTTCATTGGGGGTGTGTGGGTATTACCGCCCCACCAAAGGATGACGAAATATGGTACTGTCCCGACTGTGCTCCCAGAATGGAGAAGCGCAAGAAGAAGAGAAAGACCTGAGGAGGGTGGGGTTAGGACTGGCATCTACCATTGTATAGTAGTGTATATTTAATTCAAGATTTGGTGCACGGACCTTTACCGGGTGTACGGGTGTAGATCTAATGAGGGACTCCTATATTACTTTCCCTGGCATGCAGCTCTGTACCTCCTCGGCCGCGTACCTTTCACTCCCACTGGCGTGCTTCCTTCTTATTGGCACATTCCCACTCCTCACTTGGAATATAAACGCTCATAATTGCGCTAAAAAAAGTTGGTGCAACTGAAACGTCTTTTTTTTTCTGGTGAGAAGAAGTTTATCTCAGATCAAAACATCTACAAATTGTACGTGATTTTTCAATACATCTCCTTCTTCTTCGCGTTCGAACATCGTATTCTGTGCTCACACCAACCCTTTTGTCATTCGCTTCATTGAGTTAGGACGAACATCATGAAATACTCCGTCTCTTTGGCATTACTTCTTGCCGTAGCTTTGGCTGCTGATCCTACCACTACAGCTGCTGCTGCTGCTGCTGCCGCCGATACAACTACTGCAGCCAATGCTGCCGCTGCTGTTGCTGATGCTACCACTGCAACCACTGCTGCCGCTGGAGCTGCTACTACCGCTACCACTCCGGCAGCTGGGGCTGCTACTACCGCTACCACTCCGGCAGCTGGGGTTGCAACTACTGCCACTACTGCTGCAGCTGGGGCCGCTACCACTCCGGCAGCAGGGGCTGATACCGATACTGCCACGACTGGAACAGGAACAAAAACAGGTACTGCCGCCACTGGAACGGGTACTGCTACCACCGGAACAGGTACCAAAACAGGCACAGGAACTGCCACCACTGGAACCGGCACTACTGCCGCTGCTGCCTTGACTAACGCAGCCGGAGTCACTACTGCCCTCGCAACCACCACCACTACTCCCGCAGTACAAGGAGGAATTGGTGATCCAAATGCCAACGGTGACACCACCACTGTCAACAGTGCTGCCATCACTTCTCTTCGTCTTGCACAATCGTCAGCCCTTGCTAACGGAGACCCAAATACCCGTACCTTATCCTTCGTCACCACTAGACAAATGCCTTCCACAACTTCGAGCGCCGAGTCCAGCGAAACTGCTTCCAGCTCTGAGAAAAGCGGTTCTTCCTCGTCGGGATCCAGTTCCGGTTCCGTGAGTGTTAAGGTTGGATATCGTACCTTGGCTGCCGGTTTCGTCATCGCTATGGTCGGTACTGGCTCTTTATTGTTCTGAACACCGCAGACTCTCGTTGACTTTTCATTGACTATATGCCAAAGCTTCATTTTTGGGCTCTAACCCCTCCCTGTTCCATATTCTTCAGTTCTACTATGATTTTATACCTGTTTGTCCTCTTCACGGGCTGTACTTTTGGTCTGTAATGCAAAAGATTCACGGCCGCGATTTTGGGCCTGTAACGATAGTGACTCACCAAGTAGCTGCCATCACCAATAGTACCTTTCCTGCGAGTTGGAAAGGACTTGTTAAGTATTTTTCACCACCAGTATGTCTATGCATGTTGACTTCCCGTTGGTGTACGGGTGGCAAATTGGTGTACGGGTTAGAAGTTATGTGCCGAGTTTTCATATCGCATAAGTATCAAAAATTCACCTTCATCTCTGTTTCTTCAGCAATGAACTCGGTGCTAAGGGTGATACGAAGCCCCGGATTTAGCGGAGCCCGGTTGCTCCATTACAGTGCCGTTCTTCGGACCTCCAACGCATTCTTCAGCGTTAAAGACATTGACAGCCTAAGTTTGAAGATTGATGAGCAGTTGGCTAACGGAAAAGTAGACTCTTCGTTGGTTCTTGACGCGGTGAAAGCATGCCAGGTGCTTCAAAATCGTATAAATGACTATGACAAGTTCTGGCAGGATCCCGCCAACATCAAAATCAGCTCCACCATCAAACGGGTGTTGAGTAATGACAATGTGGTATTGGACAATCAGTTATTGAAGCAGCTCTTCTTAGTCAAATTACCGATTGTCACCGATATTGAAATCATCCAAACGTTTTATGAAAAGAATCCTCAAGGCACCATTGACAAGTCTGTAGCAATGATACCGTTCCGTAAGTGCTTATACGATGGTGATTTGAAAGATGGCCTCAAAATCATTGACCTCACCACCGGGCATCCTAATTACGTCAAAGCCAAAAACGAAGAACTACGTTCAGGAGCAATGAGACTCATTGGAACTGCTGTGGGAATAACCTTTTTCTCCAAGATCGGGGTTCAGCAAGTAATTGACTTGGGATTACTATCACCAGGGTGGAAGCATTTGGGGTCAATTAATTCCATGCTTCTTACATATTTCTTCAACTCCAGTTTTTTCGTCACCATAGTGAGGTTTGGAAGAACTTTAATGAGTTCGGGAGGTGATTATCTCACTTGGCAGAAGGGAACATTCTACACTCATTGGTTTAGACATGCTGATGAGATGATGATGTGCTCTAAGCTTATGGATGCCGATTTCAAGTTGAATAAGAACTCAGAAAATTCTCCCGAATTGGTGGAAGAATTGTGTCGTGTCGATGAAAACGTCAGTGGAGGTGGTTCGACATTAAAGCCAGGCTACACTAGAGATGGTCATAAGGTGAGATTACTTGAGGCAAAGGACAATTTAGAGGATCTCAAGCTACAAGCGTACTGGATGAGTGGAGGAGATGGGTTTGAGTGGGTGGAGCCTGACCAAGATCCGGCAGAATTACTTTGGAGAAAGAATCTTGACCGATTCCATAAGCCTGGTGTGGGTGAGAGTAATACGAAACAATTAAAATGGGCCGACGAACTTATAGGTGAGAACTAACTATAGCGTCAATTGCCGGTGAGTTGTCTACGATGCATGGTGTAATTATGTACATATTAATAAATATCTGATTGTCTCAGGGAATAAATTACAACAGGTGCAACAAGATTCAGACCCTTGTATGATTTAGAGAACTGCTGGTAAGGCCGGGGAATAGTTGGTAATGAGCGATTAGGGTGCAAGAAGCAGTGAAGTATTCCTGAGTTTAAAGGAAAATGTCTCTTATGCAATTCATTTCTCTAGCTACTCAAAATTGTAGACCTCTCTTCTGCATGGAGATCAGTGGTAACAATACCTTTCAATTCAGCCAAGAACGTTATCTTCACATTGACAGTTCAAAGTTTTGATGTTTTTTATCAATTTTCTGTCTTTTTCACTGCTTTTCTTCCAATTCCAATCCCACAGCTTCGGGTTCCTCCCCAGCTTTATTGTTTTTCACACTCCATTTCGGTATCAATCTCACATCATATGTAGTTTCGATCTTGAGCTCGTCCCACGGCTCAAAATTATACCAGACCATCTCAAACTCTTCATCAGTCTCAAGAAGATGACCACCAAGCTGGATCTGGGGCTTGGCATACTCTTCATTCACCCGAACATCACTTGTTCCTTCCATTATGGAATCAAGTCTTGCTGCTTTATTCAACTCATTTACATCCTTCAAACTGCCTGAAAGTAGCTCCTGATAGTAACTCTGGTTTCTTTCCCGTATCTTCGTGTGAAATGCTTTGAATTTCATATATGCTTGGCCCACTGGAGGAGGAACTATGCCCAAGCTTTTGATGGAGTCTCCGATTTGAGATTGATGCATGACGGCGGTAATATCTGGCGTTAAAGCGTCATCTTTGGCTTGGCTATTTTCCAACCTCGTAGTGACATTCACAAGATTATCACCTACTTTACGAAGCCAGCTGTCGAGTCCCATGGGACGGTAGTAACCAATTGGACCGATCCATGGGTCGGGACGGACGCCGTTCTTGATCACGAGACGACGATAGAGCTCGGCTTCATCTCTCCACGGGTCATACGACAACACAAGACGAGGAAACTCCAAACCGGCGGAGAAAATCGCCGAAGCACCAAGTCCTAATGAGAGGGTTTTATCTACAAACGAACCAAAGGTTCTGGGACCCGGGGTTTTTCTCAATCGCATAAACCGCCCCAATAACGACACCCCAATGAACACCTGAAATGTGGATAATGCAAAAAGTGCGAATCTATCGTCGGAGGCGGGCACCAATGGTCCCCAGACCTTGAGGCCAACACTGGGATTTCCTCTTAGCAAGTTCTCTAGCGAGTAGGTCAAGGGCGGGGGAACGGGCCCAAGTATATGAGCGGACTTGCCGTCTTCTTTGCCACTGCTGGGTGGTGGTATATAGACTCCCATGGCAACAATGGATGGGAAAAGAGTGGTGGAAACAGTAGCAAATGAGGTGATAAAATGGCTTGTGGGTAGAAATGGCTATATGCAGGGTTTTGATCTGACGACGTGGTGCACCGGTGTATCATAAGAGGTACGGGTCTACTTTGGGTCTACTTTGGGTCTACTTTGGGTCTAAATACATTCGTCTAAATACATTTTGGTTTAGATGAGGTGCTTACTTCGTTTTTGTAGTTTCTCCGTTATGTAGTTTCTCTGTTTTGTAGCTTCTCCGTCTTCGTTCTCTGTAGTTCGTTTTTTGCATTTCTTTCTCCTTCTGAATACTCAGATCTCAGAAATGAATGAGACGCTGGGCCAAGGTATCCGAGTGATGTTCGGCCGACGAAATCGAGTCCTTGACCCGATGTGACGACTTATCATTGTCAAGCTTCGTACGAATGGCCCGGTGCAAGCTCGAAAGATAGTCGGGGTAGCTGGGCCCACTGCTGGCAGCCACACCTCCCTTCAAATTGTCTTCAACAAGAAGTTCTCGGAACCGGATCTCTGATGCTGGATCCAAGCCTTCCCGAATAACGTGGATTGAGCCCTCACCAATGGCCAGAGATCCGATGATATTCTTCTGGTAGAACTCCACCAAGTTCCGGGCCTGTTGTGAGATGTCGGTGGGGAGTTCTGGCAATTCATCCAACACCGGGCTGATTTGCTGCACCGATTCGATTTCTTCTCCGAAAAGATCCTTGACAAGTAGAATGTTGGAGTTTTGATGCACCCAAACATAGACATGGTCTCCATCACACATAATATACACCCCGAAATCCAACGATTGGGTCGTGAGTGGCTTCGACTGGGGGAGTTTGATGAATTTATGAATATTTGCAGCATCTTGGCTGACCAAACACTCGTCATCAGCTAAACTGTGTAATTCAATAAGCGAAGGGTAAAGCTTGTATACGAGAGTTTCCACCGGCATCGACAACATCTGGAACATGTCCGCGAGACGGGAATCGGCCGAAATCCCCACCGCTTCACGGATTGGGTTCGTTTTCAAGAATGCCAACATGTACAACGGCAAGTGCTTCAAAGACTCTGGGAATATCAACTGATTGCTGAGGGACCGATTACGATTGTGGCCGATTTCACTCATGGCCCGGTACTGGGTGAAGATTTCCACCAACTTCTCATTGATGGAGTTCCGTAACTCAGTCAAAGGTTCCTTGCCCATGAACGAAAGCGAATCTCTCACCAACGTTGTCACTACCGAATCCTGGTCCACGAAGCTGAAGACATCCTCCAATCTCTCGCTTACTGCAAGCACCAAATTAATCACTCGCACTTTTCTCTGGCCCTGTTTGTCGGTGTACAACATGGCAGCCTGGAAGTGGCAGTCGTATTTCGTGTTCAACTTCCCGTCGTATTCAAGAAGCACGGTGAAGGTTTGATCCTCAGATAGCACTGGAACGACGGGATCAGCGACAAAACCTCCGACGATCTTCGACTCAGAAAGCGACGAAGAAGTCCCGTAATACTGCGTCACCTGCAACCCGTTGGAACAACGCAATTTTAACTGGCCCTGATATCCTGTTGTTTTGGCAACCGAATTGACGAATTTTGAAGTGAATGTGCGGCCATCTCGCTCGAAATTGAAATTCGACCACTTGTAAACCGACCCTCCGCTGACGCTGGCCAACCAGCCGACATTCGATAAGTCCACCGACAGAGGGCACACCACAAGCACATCGAGACCGACATTCTTCTCAAGAAAGTCGCGGGCAAGAAGCTTGTAGTAGTCGTTGTCCGGAAGGAAGATCTTCTTTTCGATTTCCGGGGAGGGGGTTCTTCCAACGGCTTTATTGTCTTTATGCTTCAAATGGCCGGGGCCCCATGATGGTAATGTTGAGAGGATGGAGGTGATTTTACCTCCACCCACAGTCTCTAGGCAGGTTAAGGCATAACGACAGGCAGCAGCAAAACAGGGTTCAGCATCAGCAATGGTGCCGTCGTTACTCAAGGCCTCGAGGTTGTTCAAAGCGTCTTCGATCAACATGCGGCTTTCTTCAGGGTCGACAAACAACCCGTCGTTGAACGGGATGAACGGGTCGTCCAAGTCGGCGGAAATGGCGATCTGGGTGGTTTCCAATGCTGGCGATAAGTTGTAGAATTGCACCCGTTTATCGAAGGTGATGATTGCGATTTTGCCTACGAATTTGGGGCTGCCTTCTTCGTCGTAGTCGGAACTATAGAGTGCGGCCCGAATGGCGTCGGCCGCCAACGTGGGGAGCATGTGCCGGACACTTTGTTCACTGACATCGATCAAGAAAATGTGGTGAAGTTCATGGTTGGTGGTCTTGCTGCCTCCGACATTGTATTCCGGGGGCACGAGAATGTCGTACACCCCTCGGTGAAGTTCCGGTTTCATTTCGCGATCCAACCGGAGGCCAGTGGACGGGTTTAGCATCGACGAGTAGTCGACAGGCACTGAATTGTTAGGGAATTGACAAATGTTACAGACAAAGGTGTTGTGGTTGGAGTGCTGCATGGCCGGGTTCATGTAGGTACGACACCGGCGACATCTTGGTGGGCCGATGTCCATCAAATCGGCCCCTGCTGTCTGGCCCAACTGTCTCATGTCCACGACCGGAACTGGGGCTTCGGTGTCCAAAGCAGGAGCAAATGGCCGCAAGGTGACGGCTAGAGGCAACTTCGTAGCTGCTCGTAACTGCTCGGTCTCGGGAACGTTGTACATGGTGGGGCGAATGTATTTTGACGACGCAGTCCCTTGATCTATGGCGTGAAATTGAGTTCCGGCCATGGGAGGAATGATATTCTGGAACGTCAAGAACGATTTGTAGTTGCCGTTTTCTGGTGTATTGTACTCCATTTGGCTGTAGTACCGGGCCCCAGCTAATGACAAGTTGGTGGAGGAGTCGTCCACACCCTCGGAAGTGAAGGTTGCACTTACTGGATCACGGCCGGCACCCTGGAACGCGTTGGTGTGGTCGGCGGCTGGAATATATGGCGATTGGGCTCCTTGTTGTGCTGGTGGCCTATGTTGGTCTGGGAGAGTAGGCATCGGTGCCGGAGCAGGGCTGGTGAAATCAGAATGATAGGCCCTTTGGCTTCTCTTCTTCTTAGGTTTTACCGAGAGTTTTTGCATGCCATCCTCAAGCTCCTGCACGGGGGTCGACGGAGTAGGGGCACTGGTGTAGCCTCCGTTGGCAGGAATATACGACATTGGAAGGTGCCTAGGGAATGGGGGAGGAAAAGAACCAGAGTTGTTGATGGGATGAAAAAGAAGCGACAGACAGAAAACATCCGTACATAAGCGAATCAAGCCACAAAGCCAAACCACGAGGAATCCGTACCTCACATCCGTACACGCGCGGCCCGAGCTTTGGCCGAAAGTATCCCAGCTATTGTCGGGCGCTGATCTAGCCAATTGAGCAATCTTGGCATTGATGAGACTTTTTTCTTGAGTTTTCGTCTGCTGACTGCCCTTACATAGAGCCTGATCTATGCTGCTCCTTCTACACAGTCCGCCAGCTCCGCCAACGCCGGCAGCCCTCATACTGTAGCCCTGAAACCGTATCTTTGTAGTGAAATTTTGCACCTGCTTCGAGACAGCCTCGCCATATGCATGTCGCTGAACGACATTTCTGCGCGAATGTCGTGAACAATCATCACATAAGTGATGCCAAGAGTAACTAATCTAAGTACTATTTATACCCAACCAAATGGCCCAAAAGCATGTCTCAAGATGGCTATGAGCAATAACCTGATATTCTTCCTCTTGGAAAGTGGGCTAGACCTGGACTGCTCGGTCTACTCGCTCACTTCCGGGTCGATACAGTTCCAAGATGCCATAAATGGTTCGTGGTCCAGAAACTTCACCCAAGGGAAATTCCTTCCGGCGTATTACGTCACCAACTGCTCCATACCTCGACTAATAGAACAGATAAACGACGTGGCTTCCCACAATACCGCCGACTGGGAAAGACATTACCGAGGTTCCCCGTATAATCAACGAGATAATGGCGATACCTTTATCGCCTTACTCTTCACCGTGAGTGGCAGCTGTGTTTCCTGTCTCATGCTTTCACTACTTTTCTTCCTTAGCCCGAAGCACAAACGTAAACCCATCCTTACCCAGCTTTCCACATTTTTTTACACCATCGTCACCATCATTCTACTAGAACATATCACAAAAGTCTCCTCCGATGAATATTATGCCGACACATTAGATATCATTAAGATTTATCGCGAGATCTACGTTTCAAAATACTATCGAATCATGATAGTCATCTCACAACTTTTGACCCAGCTGGCCTGGGTTCAGATCATATTGAAATTGTCTCGACAGCGTTTTAAATGGAAAATAGGTGCTGTAAGTGTGATTCTTGTTCTTGGATACACCATCACCAACATCGTGAATGAAGCTAAGTACAACGTCGTGGAGGCAGTGTTGCTCAGGCAAATATCAAACGGCTCCACCTACCGTGGCTGGAGAATGTCTCGAACACTCTTGCGAGTGCTCCAGCTTCTATGGTTTGCCATTAACTTGATTTATTATTCCATTCTGATCAAAAGAGCAAAAGTTTGTTACTGCAGAAAGCTCCTCCCACTCTCCGGATTCATCTGGTGCTTGTTCATCATCAACATCATTCTAAGTATTTTCAGCATCAGCTTATACGAATATAAATGGCTAGTCAACATCTGGCTCCGCCTCATACCATTTTTAATTGATATATACTTGTTGACAATGGTTTGGGAGTGGATTTACAGCATAAGATCCATAGAAAAGAGACAAGAACTCGTGGGAGTGCTTGGACGGAGAATCAGTTTGGACGATGTTGTTAGTATTAAACTGAACGGTAATAACGACTGCGAGGAGCCTCTGCTGTTGAGAAGGTCTCTCAAACTGCCATTTGCAACCCATTTCGAAGCCCTTAAGACAAAATTACGGGGTTATTCTTCCATCGGGAACGGAAGTGCGGAAAATGACCACAAAAGTGTCGAATTGGACCAGCTCTCGTCCGCCAGCGATACGCTATTGAACTCAAATCAACACGATGCCGCTGTAGAGAATGAATGCAGTACCGAGAGATACTCTCTACATTCTGAAGCCACTTCAGACGTCAGTTACGCCGTACAGTACGTAGACGAAGACTGGGACGAAAATGAACAGCCACAAGAGGGACCATCATCCCAGTACTACGCTGAGGTCCCTGTGGATACAGTCGAGCAGCCACCGCCATTCGAAAGACATCCAGGCTTCAATGCGGGAGACTATTGGCCAGACGAAAAGTAGCTACCACCCAGCACTCAGCCATTCATCCTGTCCCTTTAGCACTCATCCTGTGCCTTTAGAACTCATCCAACACTAGATCAACGAAATACCCTCTGTATATCACCGTCTGCAGCATCAGCCAACTCACCATTCTAGCCGGTTCTCTCAAGTTTGCACCCATTTCCCCCATTTCCCCCATTTTGCATCCGTGCACCAAATGCGCACCCGTGCACCAATTTCCAGAACATTCTCGATTCGTCTTTTCCCCAGACGTCACTCTTCACTTCTTATTTTCTTTGTATAAATAAACAACCGGTCTTTGGATTTCATCCACGTTGCGTGGTACGTAAGCATGTTAACAACCAGAATAAGTAGGAATGTGTTGAGAGCCACCCCCAAGCGGGCGATGACGGCGGCCGCTTCACGCGTGGTTAGCAAGAGTTTAGCCGTGGGCGGCAGAAGTTTGCCAGCAGAAGTGGGCAGGACATCCATGGTTCCCGCCATTCAGTTTAGGTCCTTTCATTCGGCGATCCCTCGTCAGATGCAAATGCTGATGAACAAAGATCAAGAGGACAATCGGCCGGCGCTTGAGAAGTTCGGCCAGGACTTGACCCAGATGGCCAAAGATGGCAAACTAGACCCTGTGATTGGCCGAGACGAGGAGATTCGTCGGACGATTCAGATTTTGTCAAGAAGAACTAAGAACAATCCCGTGTTAATAGGAAATGCTGGTACAGGGAAAACCGCTATTATGGAGGGCTTGGCCCAGAGAATATTGAAAGGTGAGGTCCCCGACTCCATGAAAGAGAAGAAGATCATCACCTTGGATTTGGCGGCGATTATCTCGGGTGCTAAATTCCGGGGGGACTTTGAAGCAAAACTTAAGCAAATTTTAAAGGAAGTCGAGGAGCAAAGTGGAACTGTGATTTTGTTCGTTGATGAATTGCACCTTTTAATGGGGCTAGGCAAGGCTGAAGGGTCCATTGATGCATCTAACTTGTTGAAACCCGCCTTGGCCCGTGGGAAGTTGTCTCTCTGTGGGGCCACTACGATTGAAGAGTACCGTAAATATGTGGAAAAAGATGCTGCTTTGGCCAGGAGATTCTCCCCTGTTTTAGTTCAAGAACCTAGTGTACAAGACACTATTTCAATATTGAGAGGATTAAAAGAACGTTATGAGGTTCATCATGGGGTGAGAATCACAGATTCTGCTCTAGTCACTGCCGCATTGTATTCCAATCGGTACATAACCGATAGATTTTTGCCGGATAAGGCCATTGATTTGGTCGATGAAGCCTGTTCTACGTTACGTTTGCAACATGAATCCAAACCTGATGCTATAGCGCAGTTGGACAGACAAATCATGACGATTCAAATCGAGTTAGAGTCTTTGAGAAAGGAAGAAGATCAATTATCAACGGATAGAAGACGCAAGTTGGAAGAAGAGTTGAAGATCAAAGAAGCTGAATTGAAGGAGTTCACCGAACAATGGGAGGCAGAAAGAAAAGCAATAGAAGATATCAAAAATGCAAAATCGGACTTGGAACAAGCAAGATTCGATTTAGAACAATCCCAAAGAGATGGGGAATACGGAAGAGCCTCAGAGTTGCAATACTCCATAATCCCAAAACTAGAGCAACAAGTTTTGGAGGTTGCTGAGAAGGAAGGGGTCACGACATTATTACATGACTCTGTCACTTCCGACGACATTGCCACGGTGATATCCAAAATGACCGGAATTCCAGTAACGAACTTAATGAAAGGAGAAAAGGATAAGTTGTTGGATATGGAACTTTTGTTGAAACAAAAGGTCGTTGGTCAAGATGAAGCTATCAATGCTGTGGCAGATGCGGTCAGATTACAACGTGCTGGACTCACCAGCGATAAGAGACCGATTGCATCGTTCGTGTTTTTGGGTCCAACTGGTACCGGTAAGACGGAGTTGACAAAAGCTTTGGCAGAGTTCCTTTTCAACGATAAATCGTCTGTCATTCGGTTTGATATGTCTGAGTTCCAAGAAAAGCATTCTATCTCCAGGTTAATCGGTTCGCCTCCGGGATATGTTGGATACGAAGAGAGTGGTGAATTAACCGAAGCCGTGAGAAGAAAACCATATTCTGTGGTTTTATTTGATGAATTTGAAAAGGCACATGCGGATGTTTCCAAATTGTTATTGCAAGTGCTTGATGAAGGATCCTTGACGGATTCTCATGGTAAACACATTGATTTCAGAAATACCATAATTGTTATGACATCTAATATCGGCCAGGATCTCCTTTTGGCCGATAAGCATACTTCTGTCGATGGTAAAATCGATAAAGAAGTGAAGACACAGATCATGGAAGTTATGAGGCATTATTATCCTCCAGAGTTCTTGAATCGTCTTGACGATGTTCTTATTTTCAACAGATTATCCAAGAAATCGTTAAAGAACATTCTTGATATACGTTTGAGAGAAATTGGGGATAGACTTACTGATAAGAGAATAACCTTGGACTTAAGCGAAGAAGCAAAGGAGTTGTTGACTCAATTGGGTTACGATCCAGTGTATGGGGCCAGACCTCTTAATAGAGTGTTACAGAAGAAGCTTTTGAACCCATTGGCCATGATGTTGATCCAGGGCCAGGTGAAAGAAGGAGATGTGGTAGAAATTGGAGTGAAGAATCAGGAAATAGTTGTCCACCCAAACCATAAAGCTACCGCATAGAAATTCACACTCAATTTGAGGAAATGATTTCAAGGAGGACTACCATAATCATACTGTGAGAGTCTACAGAACTTAGTGTATAACGACTGTAAATACACTTGTAAATAGTTGAATGAATCTATGAAAAAAAACAAACTTTTGTATTGAAATCAATCACACGCTGTAAGCAGATTGGCCTCTTAATTGAGCACCTTTCCAACTGTAGCACCATCAGCAATACGTTTCTTACTCTCATCAACTTTTCTCAAGCTGGTACCCCCAGTGATTTGGCCAAGCAAAGCACCAATGTTGGGGGCTCCTCCCAGCGGAGGAGCAGCAGCAGCTGGGGGTGGAGGAGGTGGTGGTGGAGGAGGTGGGCCTGATCCGGGAAGTGGAGGAGCAGTATTTGGAAGAGGTGGTGGTGGTGGTACGAAGGATTCAGGAACCGGTGGTGGTGGTGGTGGTGCGGAAGCATCAGGGACTGGCGGTGGTAACGAGTCAGGGATCGATGGTGGTGGTGGAGTAGTAAATTCATCGTCCGTATCTTCCTCTGGTGTCGTAACCAGGTCCACATATGGTACTGGTGGGATAGAAGAAGGCACTGGTGGAGCAGAAAAAGGTGCTGGTGGAGCCTCTGGTGCTTTGGCTTCTTGAGAATCCGTTCTTGCTGGTGGTTGAGCCATTCCACCAAAAAGGAGACTGGCCAACTTCGCAGCACCAGCACGGTTTGGACCTTCATCATCACTGGAGTTTGCTTCATCATCACTCCAATCATTGCTGTCCAATCCTCTTTGGGCTGCTCTTTGAGCTTCGATTTTCTTGACGTCGATGTCTGATTCCTTTTTAGCTACGGGCTTGAAGAATGGATTAGTGTTCGATTTGCTGGCAGCACCAGAACTGGCACCAGCGTTGGCGCCGACTTTAGCGAATGGGTTGCTGCTGTGGGTGGCAGTAACTGGAACCACTTCAGGACTCTTGACTGGTCCCCCCGGCTTTTCTTCTACTACTTTTTCTTCTATTTTTTCCGCTGGCTTTTCATTTTGCTGGGTTCTGGAAGTGTACGTTGGTGCCTGGGGCACTGGCTCTTCATCGTCATCACTTTCTTGAACTTCTTTTTTCTTCATGTCTTCCATTTCACGCTTCAACCGTGCCAAACGCTCCTCCTTTTGTTGTTTCTTCTTGAGTTTACGTTCGTTTTCCTTGGCTTCCCATTCTTGCTTTTGCTTCATTAACGCAGCATATTCTTCATCATCGGAAGAACTTTCGTCGGCTTCTGGTTCAGGAGCCTTGGTTTCGGCCACAGGAGTAACGCTTGAAGTCACTTCTGGCCCCTTTACTTCTCTTGGTGCCTCTCTTGGTGCCTCAATTGAGACCTCGGATGAAGTTTGATGTGACTTACGACTTATACCGAGTTTAGCTAATCTCTCTTGCATTCTCTTCTCTGCTTGTGCTTTAATGTATGCCGATCTATCCTCGGGATTACTTGGAGCCGCATTACTTGGAGCCGGAGCAGAAATGTGAGCTTTTGTAGAAGCTGCTGGTGTTACAGGAGGTGCTGCCGTCGTCTTCTGAGTCGTTGGCATGAATTTCTGTTGGAGTCCGGCCAATTCACGAATAAACTCACCCACAGAAGGAGAAACATCTTCTCCTTTCTCCCATTTGTTGGAGCCAACTTCTTCTTTAGCACTCACATGAAGGAACGATGCAGCTCCATCTTCGAGCTCCTTGATACTGGCTTCAATATCCTGAATCATACCAGTTTTATTCTCTTTCTCACGATTGACCGATTCAATTTCTTGGTTCAATTGAGCATCCAAATCCTTATTGGAGCCATCATTCAAAGATTTTCCGGTCAATGCAGCCATTCTCTGCTTCAACAAGAGTTTTGATTTGTGTTTCTTCCTATCATACTCAGTGATTTCTCCATTTGGTCCTGTTCCTACAATTTGGGAGGAAGAATCAGGCAGCCAGCCAGGGTTTTGTTTCAGCAATTTTAATTGGGCCAATTCAATTTTTTGTTTAGCTATGGATTCATTGACTTTATAAATACTGGAAATCAAATTTGGTACTTTATCACGGGTTAAGTGGTTTAAAGTTTCCAATAATTGTTTTTTATCTTGGGACGATCCTAATTTACTACTTGAACTTTGGAGTTTTTCCTCCACTCCTCTAATTTGCGATTTCAATCCCTCAATGTCTCTAAAGTTCTTTTCCTCTAATTGTCTATTGGCATTTGAAGAGTCCTGGTCTTCGCTATCAATGGCATCCAAAAGAATTCTCTTTTCCCGGATAAGTTTCTTCATTTCTGACACCGTTAAATCAGTATCATGTGAAGATCTAACGCTACTAGGAGGTTGTTCTGGCTCCACAGACCCGGTGTTTCTCCGACGATGACGTGAGTTGGACACATACCCGACATCCTCATCGTTGTTTTTGAACCGGGATCCATCTGGTTTCGACGACAACGCAGCCGGTTTCGGTGGTTTGTTCTTGTTTCCACCTTTCAAGGAGTTCTTCAAGGTATCGACTGAATCTTGTAAGTATTTTGCTGATGGAGGAACCAATTCTGGTGGTAAACGAAGAGGGATTTCTAATCCATTTAATCTCCGGTAGACAAGATGCATAGCCACTGAAAATTCATCTTTATTCAACTTACCCCGGTTACTGGAATCAGCAAGGTTCCAAATCGATTCCAAATCGGGTCTACTTAAGCCGGACTTGCCAAAAATGTTAATGGCCACTTCACCATCGATAAAACCTCTTCTGGAGTTGTCCCAAGCATTGAAAATGCCGTCATAAATTTGCTTCTCTTGTTTGGTGATGGCCCAAGTGACGTTAGTTTTGAGATTTCCGCCCATTGCGCTTTGAAGGTTGTTACTTGAGAGCTGAGATGAAGGAAGGAAATGCTGTTCCATGGCATTTAAACCGGGAATACCGCCAGTAGGCATGGAAACAAACCCCCATTCACCTGGTCTACCGGTAGGTTGGGCCTGTAATCCAGTGGCTTGAGGTTGTATTCCGGAGTTGTATCCAGTGGATTGAGGTTGCAATCCGGAAGTGTAGCCGGTAGATTGAGGTTGTAATCCGGAGTTGTATCCAGTGGATTGAGGTTGTAAACCGGATTGGAAACCGGTATTTTGGGATTGTAAGCCCGATTGGAAACCGGTAGTCTGTGGTTGCACTCCAGACAGAAAACCGGTAGATTGAGGCTGGAAGCCGGAGGATTGTGGAAGTGCACCTGAGTTAAAACCGGTGGTCTGCGGCTGTAATACGGACTGAAATCCCATCTGGGGCAAACCACCAGTAGCCTGGGACTGTAATGGCCCTGTTTTTTGTGCAGGAATCAATCCTGCTGTCTGCTGCGGTTGCAATGGAATCAAGGTACCACCTCCGGTTCTCTGGGAGCTCAATGGAGCGGAAGCATTGAACTGAGACTGCTGAGGAGTAAAATTACCTCCAGTTTGTTGAGCTACGAACGAAGTAGTTGGTGGGGCCGATCCATTTCCATAGCCGGTCGCTTGAGGGGCCAACCAGTCGTTGGTCTGTTGCTGTGGTTGCTGCTGGGCAAACGAGGCAAACGGAGTATTGGCCATTATCTTGTTAGGATCTTCCGGGACGGAAAATCTAATGGCATCAACGAAACTTTGCACCTCATTGCGCCATTTTTCCGGTAAAACTCCTGGCAATGGCTCTCCTTTAATGGACATATTACAGAGATGAAGGGCCAAAGCGAATTCGGGGAAGAGTAACGACCCCGAATTGTTAGTGTCCGCCAAACTCCAGATTTCAGCCAAGGTCACCGGTTGTAACCCTGATCTGAGCAAGATGTCTCGGGCAGCGTCCCCTGTAATCGCTTGTTCTCCCTTGGGGACTGCAGTCCGGAACAAGTGTTCGAATTTGGTTTGATCGGAGGCGGAGGTAAATGATAATCTAATGGACGGAATCTTAAGATCATTATTCTCTGTCACGGTGGTCACCGCCAGGCTAAACCCGGTCCGTTGCGGCTGAATGTACCCTGTTTGCTGCGATTGAAGCTGGGAAGCCTGACTATAGCCGGTCGGCTGAGGCTGGAACCCAGTCTGATTATACAATGGCGTTTGCTGGGGGTAAAAGCCGGTGGATTGCGTCTGGAGCTGGGGCTGGTTTGGGTAGAACCCTTGCTGCTGGGGCGGAAACTGCTGGGGAGCAAACCCACCGCCGTACCCATTTGGCTGCTGCTGGGGGTTGTAGCCCGTCTGCTGCTGCTGCTGGTACGGATTATACATCGGTTGGTGATGGATTGGAGGAGAGGGAAAAGGAGTGGTGAATCATTTGTGAAGAAATTGGTGGATGATAGTTGAGAACGCGGTGCACGGGCGCAGAATCGCCGCATGGTGTTGGTGCATGGGTGTTTGTCTGTACGAGGGACTGCAATTCCAGGTATAAATAATGAGTCTATACACTCTCTATGTAAAGAAATGGTTCATTTCTTGATGATTCCAAAAAGTTTCAATGTAAAGAATTCAGCTCATTTCTTGATGAGTCGTAAATTCTCAATGCAAAGAACTCAATTCATTCCTTTGACTGCTTGGTCGTGTTCTTCTTCAGTATTCATGATCTTAATCACCTTGCCCGGAACTCCCACGCAGATACCATTGACAGGAACGTCCTTGTTCACTATAGTCCCGGCCCCAATGACTGCATTATCTCCAATTGTGACACCTGGAAGCACACAAATATTACTTCCAAACCACACATTGTTGCCCACAGTAATAGGTTCGGCATATTCGACCCCTTGAAGTCGCTGCTTGGGGTCTGTAGGGTGAGTTGCTGTGGTGAAGGTGACGTTAGGCCCACAAAGAACATTGTCTCCAAATGTAATCAAAGTGCAATCAAGTAAAGTGAGATTAAAGTTGGCGTAGAAGTTCTTTCCCATAATGACATTGAACCCATAGTCCACGTAGAACGGAGGCTCCAAGAAAACCCCCTCACCAACTTTGCCCAAGATCGTTTGCAAGTACTTCTCTCTGGCAGCACCGTATTTGCTTACGTCAAACCCATAGTCTTCGAATCTGAGATTATAGTAGTCTCTGGTCATTTCGCTCGACAAGATACGTCTTTGAATCAATGCGGGATCGAAGATGTCATACGGAAGACTCAGGATCATCTTCTCGTACTCCTCTCCCTTAGGAATGTGACTGAGGTTCTTGTAAGCGAAGTCTACCAATTCCTTATTAATTGACATCGTTTGGTATCGATTTACAGGCAGAAGAAAAAAGAGAAAAGGATTGGAAATAATATGTCTCGATACACTTTTATTTTCGCAACCTGCAAGGCAATGCAATGCTAAGATAGTCGCTTTTTCTTTTTCGGTATTATTCTCTCAACTGTATTTTCTATGTACAATAGATTTTCGAAAAACTCACACATTCAATCAATAGCCTGTGATAACCTCGGACCAGAAGTTAACTTCAAGAATGGTGACCTTGTTGAAAATGTCCACTAGTTCTTCCAATCTCTCCGAGGATATCTCGGTGTCTTCGAATAATTCGTCAAGTGCCTTTACTCCATCATTGTATGCTGCCAAATACCAATCAGAATCGTAGTCTTTAATCCACTCTTCGTATATTTTAGCCTCGTCTTCAGACTCCAACACCCCCAAATTTGCGACTTCCAGATTTCTCAACTTTGTACCAAGCACTGCCGCCTCATAGTATCCATGCAAACATGGGGCCAATGCCACTTTAATGCCTAGGAAATCCTCCCTTCTCCCTATTTCTAGTAAGTAGTTACAGTAGTCAAGACATGCTTTGCCTGGCTGAAGCTCTACGTCCAAATCGGCATTGTCGTAATCAATGTCGAACTTTTTCTGGAGTTTCTCCTTGTGCTTTGAAATCTCCTTGATCACACTTTCAATAATGAACGACTCTGAATGGATTTGCAAGTAATTTGGGGCCACCGAAGCAGCCAAACCATGCACCTGGGCATAATTAACGAGGTAGTAAAAATCTTGTTTCAAAAAGTAAAGGAATCGAGAAAAAGGAAGCTTATTCTGTGCAATGTCGTAAATGAACTGATGTTGGGTATATTTTTTCCAGTTAGAGCTGATAAGGGGATGCTTTTTGAAATACTGAAGGGAGGTTCCGTGTTGCTGAATTATGTCTTTACCCACTTTATTTGACTCTGGTGCTACAACCTTCAACTGGCCCCTTTCTGGGGAAATGGTATGATTAAGTGGACCGTGGCCATGTCCCAAGGGACTTTCTAGACTGATAATTGCCTTGTGAATGTAATTAATTGATAACGGTAATGCCTGCTCTAAGGTTAGTCCTTTTGCAATATTAGCAGCAATCGATGAAGAGAGCGTACATCCAGTCCCATGAGTATCTTTGGTGAAGATAAACTCCGATTCGTAAATCACCACCGAATCTGTTTTGGATTGATAAAGAACATCTATAAGCTGTATATGGTCCTTATCGACTTCGAAATTGCCCGTAAATGGTTTCTGAGTTCTCTTGTCCCATGGAATATGACCCCCCTTAACCAAGATGTTCTCACAGCCCAACTGTTGCTGGAGATTGATTACGAACTTCGAAAAGTCGTCAATCGATTCAATTTTGGGCTCGGAATAATTGTCTTCTCTCAATTTTGTTTTAAGCAACGACGTCGCCTCGATAAAATTCGGAGTAACTAAATACGCCTGCTTGATTATTTTATCGGTACACACTTGCATTGCATTTGCATCAAACAAATCATTCCCCGATGTACTCACCATCACAGGGTCGACCACAAGCTTTATGTGATGCTTCTCCAAAATAGGTAAGTAGTCTAACAACACGGTGACTGCTTCTTGGGTCAACATCCCTGTTTTAATCACCTTCAATGGTGCTTTGTCGAAGTCGGGGTACCCATATACAAAATCGTCGAAGTTACGGCCTAGGATCTTTCGAATGTGGAATTCTGGGGTTCTTTCAAATGACTCGACCAATTGGGTATTCTGTGCTGTCAATGCAGTGATGCATGTCATCCCATACACATCGTGGCTAGTGAACGTCTTTAAATCGGCTTCAATACCAGCACCTCCGGAGTTATCAGACCCCGCGATGGTCAAAACCGCCGGAATTGTGACTTTGTTGGCAATTGAGGGCTGTAAGAGCTTAACAGTCCGCTGAGAAACCATTATGACGTATGTGGAAGGAAAGAGAGATGTATGCGAAGCTTTTTTGACAATGTGGTGAAATAAGAAGTGTTAAGCTCGGATAATTTCGCAATTTTCTCACCCGTAAGCGCATAAAGCAATGTTCTTACAAGATTTTGCAGCCTGTAATGCGCAGCCGCAAGAAAATAAGTAAAGATAACGAGATCTATGGTTCTCTACTGAACTTATTTATATGATAAGATTCTATACATTTGAATGATACTCTGTTGACCTCAACGAATCTATTATTCAAAATACTATTTATTCTGCTAGCCCAACTAACGTTTGAGATCATTGTAATAGTCGATTAATTCCAACTCGCTCTTCAAAGTCTCCTCTCTATATCCAACTCTAGCATCAGGCACATTGGTTTTCTCAATATCGTTTCCTGCAACTCCTCCCAAGAAGTACTTCTTTCCCAACCAGTGTTTCTTGATCACAGCTTCCCATCCTGATTGTCTTACAGAATTTGCTGCCAACTCACACATATCGACACTAGAGAATTTATAGATCTGTGCTGCGACAGAATATTCCTCAATCAATGGCTCTTTGGTATATGAGAACTGCAATGGATCATCGGTAGATAATGACACATTCAATCCCTTTTTGTAGAAGTTATGGAAGGGGTTCTTGTCATAAGTCAAGAACAAGGCATTGTTTGATAATGGAGACATTGCCAAACCAATTTGATCTAAGTAGTAAAGGTATTGCATGAATGGGATTTTTCTCAATAAAATACCATGCGAAATCGAATGCGACGTTAAGAAGGCAGCAATAAGATGTTCTGGATCACCTGCTTCACCACAATGAGGTCTCAATACAAAAGTGTTCAACCCATTTCTACGTCTGAGTTCATTCAAGGGGGTCATATTGGCAAAAATGTAGTACAAGTAATATGAGTATGGCGGGTTAAGCGTACCATCCCATTGACCTGCTGGGGGGTACTTTCTGGACTGCAATTGTTTCTCCAGCTTTGACTCGTCATCAACAGAATCGAATCCAACTACTCTTTGAAGGAAGATGTGTAATTTAGGGTGAGATTTTGGATTCAAAGAGACCTCGAAAAGAGGCTCAAACAAGTTTCTAATAATGTCATGGAATGTATGAACATTCCCGTTTTTCTTGTATAAATCATATAATCTTGGAACTTGGATCAACCATCTGACATTAGAGCTGAACAACTTGTTATCTACTATCCAACTGGCTAATTTATCCCATTCCAGGATCGATCTTCCATAAATGGAGATTCTCAATTCTGTCATTTGATACTTTGAACTTTCAAGATCTTCAAAGACTTGCTTGGTTAATTCTGCCAAGTATTTCCCGTTGATGAAATTGTCAGTTTTCAAGAAAATTTCTCTCAATCTCGACTCTCCGATGGGGTTATATTTCAAATTGAATTTATCAAAACGATGGAAGGTATCGGTGTGAGCATGCATATCGAGTGTATCAATAGATAAATCGTAAGCAGTCAACTTTAATGATTTGAATACTTCTTCAAGTGTTAACAATTTGCCGTCTCTGAAGATCACTTGCTCATGAGGCTGGGTCTTCAACTTGTACTTGATGAAACGAAGCAAGTGTTTTTGGTTCATACAAGCTGAGTGGTGGATGTGAGTATCGACTTTACGAACGTTGTAGAAATCACGATGGGGATTTCTCTTCGATTGCTTATTTTCTTCAAATTCGGTAAGTAAGAAGTATAAATTCCACTTGGCCTCCAAGTACTCCAATCTCTTGAACGAAAATGACTTGGTGGGTCCGTCAGACGAGATTTTGGTGATCGCGTTCAAATCAGAATAGAAATCGTGGAGTGTGGGTACTTGTACAAGAGGCTCCTTGGTGGTTTTGTCATACACTTGATATACGTCTTCATCGGTGACGCCGAGTTCGTATTTGTTTTCAATGTCGGGAATCATGGCCTTGTTGATATCGAACTCTTCTTCTTCTGATGGGTCATCGGGTTCGATTTGGTTAAATCTATTTTTTGACTTGTACGTTGGTTTTGGAGGAGGGGGATAAATGACCCAATTGTCCTGGTTCTTTGGGTTTTTCATTTCGTCCAGTTGGTGGGATAAGTCCAAATACTTGTGTCGTAAGTCAAGGCACTTTTTGACGTTCTGGTACAATTCAATCAATTCACTAGAGGGGTACTCTTCCGGTAAAGCATTGGCTGTGGATGTAGGGTTCTGGGTGTGGTTATTGTTATGGGATGCCAGGGATGGAGGTGGATGGTAGTGTTTGGGGAACGGATTATGGGGTAAATTGATAATCGACTGTCTTCTGGTTAAAGGACTCTGGGCCGATTGGAGGTTGGTATGGGAAGTTCGGGACGAGATCGGGTGATGGTTCTGGTCGTTCAAATGGAGGGCTTCGAAGGCCTCAAGCTTGAGATCATGGTCCTTCATGAACTTGTTTTCGGCGGTCGAATAGTGGGTGGAATTGTAGGACTTGGAAAGCAACTCGTCATCATCGTTGTCACTGTCAGATAAGTAGCGATGGGATTCCTGATCACTGACATCAACGTTATGATACTGGTTCAATTCGAGACTATTAGGGTTCATGGGGAAACAGCAAAAGAATAGAGTAACGTTGAAGATGTGAAGAAGAGAAGATGGGTGGAAGAGTTGAAGATGTGATGGACCACTGGGTGCACAGGTGTGATCCGTAAGCCGCGGGACATGTGGTGCACGGGTATTCTCTATAGTTTTGGCATCAGATATGGAAGATTTAAGATAATAACAGTAGTTGGACTGATTTGAGAGGCGAGAGTGTCAGAGTGTTAGTAGATTGACTGCTGGTAGTGGAAAATATCGATTGTATGGTAAAATTGGAGTCAGTTTGAAGTTTTGAAGTAGTCCATGCCTATGGCTGCAAACAAGACCGAAAGTGACAGTTTCATTTCACAAGCTATTAAAAATGCTACTGGGAGTACGAGAATGAAATTACATGAAGATCTATTTTATCTCTAGAGCAAATGTCTAAATAAATTAAGGTGTCTGATTACAACAACATAAGTGCACTCATACTTAAAGCACCGAAAATGATGGTAATCAACTGTCCTCCAGAAGCCTTGACTGCAGGAGCAGCACCTGAACCAGACTTCGAGGATGCGGCAGTACTCGTAGACGAGATTTGTGATGGGTATACGGAATTAATAGCAAAACTTTTGGTTCTTGTCTTTGCATATGAGTCCAAATGACTACCGACAGAGTTGACGGCACTGGTAGGAACCGGATCATAAGAAGTTGAGCCGCTTTGAGCTTGGGCTTTGATTTCAACCAAATCGGTAGTCTTGATGGTTCCCTTGTTCAACAAGGAGCCCAAATCCTTCTCCAATGCAGATCTCAACGCAGTGTCATTAAGAGCACGCGTCAATGTGTCTTGCAACAAATTGGAGGCCCATAAGGCGTGGAGGATAGGCAGAATGCTTGAGAAATTAAATCCTTTGATTTGAGTCCCTAAATCTTCGAAGACACCTTGAAATAACACTACAGCTCCGTCAGTGAAATCGTCGTCAGTAAGCAAAGTGGTGATGGTTTCATTGATAAGCCCGGATCTTTCCACGGAGCCAATCACGGTAGAGAGCAAGTCCTCAACGTTATCACGTTTATCCAAATCTATGTCGTACCATTCTTCGAGGTCGTTCCTTTCTTCGAATTGCTCGTCAGCAATTTCTCTCACGTGGTAGTTGTCTGGGAGAGCAGTGAGGTCTCTTGAAACTAATTTACCAGCATATGCCAATATAGCAGTGTAGTTCAACTTTTTGGACGAGATTAAGTTCCGGGAAACATTCAAAAGTGATGGCAAGAGGGTTGTGTCTTCCAAAGTGCCAGCAACTACTGAATAAGCCAATCCAGATCTGTCCAAGGAAATGAATAAAGCAGTGGCATTGACTTTGCCCACCACCGACAAAAGCTTAGGAACAGCCTTTTCAATAAGCGGTAACGTGTTGTTGCTGGTGACAAGCTTGACGGCTAATTTCGGGATAATGTTGGTATCCTTCAATCCGATCAAGATATCGTCCAAGTACTTGACATTATCGTCCAAAAGATCATCAGCGTAGCCAGCGATCTTTTCATAGTCAATGTGAGACACCACGTCTGCCACAGTGTGACCATTCAACAAGCCTGAAACTAGCGAACTCAAGTCTCTTTCGCTAATGTCTACTTCAAAGTTTTCAGAAGCGGGGGTTGCTGAAAGAGCAGTAGTCAAGCTGCTAAATAATAGGAATAACGAAGTTAACACGGAAAAAACTTTCATCTTCTTTTACGATCTACTAGTCAATTCCTTCTATTTTTTTTTTTTTACAAAGATGTTGGAATTGAGTTGTCTTATAACCAAGGTCATATGCATCGGGCGTGAAGAAAAACACAAAACTCTCGTGCAAATTTAAGCAACCTTTTTTTCCGTTTACAACAGAGAAAAAACGCACATATCCATCTTGCTCTCCCAAATAAGATGTGTTTGCACCCTTCTTGTTGCTGCCCCCGCCTGTTGTACAAAAATAATCTCCTGAAGTTGTTTCAGTTCCACCCATTGCAGACAATAAGATCCCCACCCTAATTGAGAAACGCATCTAATTAAGACGAGAATTTGCCTAATTGGGAAACAAGATAAAATGCGTCAGGTGCAGATTGCATTGACAGGTTTCCGCTGAAAAACATTTACAGAGGACGATACCTGGGAAAGACTAAGTCGGACTTATAATAAATGAGAGTAATATATTTACTATTGTAGAACGAAAGTGGATTCTGAGATTATTAGAATATAGTTTTCTACAAGCACCTTGATTTACGGCGAAGAGCCGTTCTTACTTAACTATGCATATAGAAGCAATGCATTCTAATGTGGTTTCTCAGAGCTCATTTCTATAGTACAATGTAATTTTGAGACACATCCACACAAAGGAAACAAATACTGGTATATCGCCCTTTTCAATCCTTTTTCAGTAGCTTGGCAGGGGAGTTGTCATCGTATTTTACAATTTTCCATTCAAGATTAAATATAGTGACGAAATACTTCTCTGAAGACATGATACTTCTTTCAGCATGAAACTGAATCTAAAGTTTGTGGAGTTTTGCATCTCGCATTCTCCAGTGTTTACACGAAGTGTAAATGCAGCCGCACCATACTACAAGGCATTCTCAATGTGCTGAGATGAATCTGACAGTTAAACAAACCTGTTGGCCATTAATTTTTCCGAATATTGATAACCTGTACCAAGCATCATCTAAGTGATGTTTTTCATATCCTCAGCAGTCTCCAGAGGATTAAGAAGTCTCAAAAATATGGGAGGCACAGTAGTCCAATATCTTGTAGCGAAAATGCTCCCCTCATGGTAAGATTGATAGCGGTATTCTAAATCTGAACTCGCTTCCGTTGTTATTATCGAATTTGTACTCAGGTTCGAATCCGGGAGGTGCACTGTCAAATGAAGTAGCAGCGGGTAAAGATGGAGATGATACACTCGAAGTTTCTGTGAGCTCAGTACCGTGTTTCAGTTCTTTATCCACCCGATTGAATTCGTTCAAGTTGAATTTAAATACCAAATAATACTTGAGGTCCATGAACCCAGAGCATTGAAACTGTTGGCATAGGTGTTGAGGAATATGAATCAAGCCGCTGAACAACGACGAATTATTATCAGATCCATGGCTATTCACTAGGGATGACGCAAAGGAGCTTACT
Organism: Isabelozyma rhagii; assembly: GCA_003708185.3. Classification (NCBI taxonomy): domain Eukaryota; kingdom Fungi; phylum Ascomycota; class Pichiomycetes; order Serinales; family Metschnikowiaceae; genus Isabelozyma; species Isabelozyma rhagii. The sequence goes on along the minus strand of PPNO03000012.1, from coordinate 380,354 downwards.
CTGATATTAGGACTCACCTTGTAGATGTTTACATATTCTTCTTTCTTCCCCTTCCCCTTCAAATGAAACAGCTCATGAGCTTCAAGATGAGTGATTATTCCAACAACTCGAGTGTAATCTATTCCCTCCGGGTTAATGTCTATGCTGAAATTTATATCTTCGCCAATATGGTAGTAGGGTTTAGATAATATGAGATCACAAAGATTGTGATCATTTACTCTAATTTGGAATTGACTTTTCAAATGCGACGATAATTGAGGGATCAAATCGGTGTTGCTAAGGCTAGAAGTAAAAACTCCTCCAGCAGTAGAACTTTTTCTACGCTCGTTCTTCGATACACTTTCAAGATCGGAGTCTATCAAGTTGTTTAGGTCAGCAAGAAACGACTGAATAGTTTTACCGTGAGGTTTCACTCGAGTGTTCTGCTTGCTGTTTTCCGTATCCTCTTCAATAACTTCGACTTGCCAATCTTTTTCAAATTGAGTTTCCGTCAAGTAATCGGGCTGTAACCACTTATCGTCGAACCCGATTTTTTGCCCTACAGTTTTGAGAGGGAAATAGATTGATCTGGAAATGATCTTGTTACGCAAATTTTCCAGAAGCCCTACTATCAAATGGTATCGAATGCTGATCCATCCTTGGTCACTAGCCAATCCTGTCAGATTGGTGTTGTATGAAGGGGGTAGCTTGGGACCCGGTCCAGCGAATTTAATCTGGAAAGTTTTTGTTTCTTTTGGAGCCAATTTTAGGTTGGTAAACAATAGGTATTGTGAGGTAGAGTAAATTGGAATTATGGCATCAGAAAGCTCCTTCATCGGTAATCCTTCAGAGACTTGAGCTGTTTGGGCGGGTTCTACTTCCTGGTCGACTTCTATAGTTCCAATGGGTCTTGATTTGGTAGCAGAATTGAAATTGTAAATCAAATCACTAATCAAATACCTATTGGATTCATTGATTGTGTGTGTGTCAGGGTTCTTATCATTATTCACCACCAAATCACTCACTCCTCCAAGTTTCCCCCCGATCACCATTCTATTTTTCAAGTAATTCTGCTGGATAAACTCCGTTCCCTCAATCTTCGACTCTTTGATGTCTCCTTCATCTTCGTCGTATGGACCTCCATCTTGGTAGTGGTTGTAGTAATCCTTGTCTTGCCACCACGAATTAGTATTGGACGAGTCCATGGAGTTGGCCTGATTCAAATCAAACTTGTAGTTAAGAGTAATAAACCCAAATAATTGGAGATATCCTAGAAGAATGGTAGTCTCTGGGGTCGTATTATCTTCATTGTCGATCAATTGACTTTCGTTTTTACCCCAGAAGTTAAACCAGTTACTAGAACTACCGTTCTCGTGCTCGTGGTGTTTGGCATTAGGATTGACAATAACTGAGTCGGTGGTCAGCGTGTTGTGGAAGCTTATAAGGCACTCATACTGGGGTCGGTCTTTGCCGCTGTGGTTCGGATGAATGTAACTTAGAGAAACTGATAGTTTGTCGCTGACCTTTTTAACAAACGACGGCGACACGTCTGCGTATTTTGCCAGGTTGTGTTTCATGATGGGTGTGAAAGTGAAATCGCTAGTTCATTCAGAAATGAATGTTATCGACTAAACAGCTTGAAAGATTGTTGAAGCGGTGGAAGGTAAGGCAAGGGAATTGCAGTAGGTAAATTGATGGTAATGGGAATAGGAGGGAAAAACAAATGTAGTAGGAAAGTTATGAGAATTGCAAAATATTGATTTGTGAAAAGAAAAAAAGATAAAAATGAAAAAAAGTGCAAATATTAAGAAAACCACCAAAATTTGGACAAAAAAGTCCAAATATTGAGAAAACTACCAAAATTTGGAAAAAAAAGCTGCGAAAATCTATGAAAGTGATGAAAATCGTGTGTTTTAGTTCACATATTTCCATGAATTAGCAATATGCTCATGTAGTCAGGGTCATTCAGTTATGTCATTGCTAAGTTGCGACAATGTGTTTTTTAGTAGGAGGTAGAGAATTAGCTGAATTTGAAGAGTTGAGGGAGGGGTGACAAAAAGAGACATGGAATTGTAGCGTTTTGTATATTACAGATGAAAGGTAATTAGACTTCCAGAAATCGTTCGTCAAACGTCTGTGAACAATGGCTTACATGTACTTGCAACTAATATAATTTGGACATACACTACGGTCTGGCAGCAAAACTTTGAACTATAAAGAACCAAAGGAGACAGAAGAATTACAGCCACAATAACCAGAAATAATGGCATGTATGTTGCTGGTCCTTCCATACTGCTCAGGATAGGCATCGAAATGTTTTACATACACCATTTCAACCCTTCTTTGACCGACGATCTCACTTTCCTTGACTATGAGCAAGGAATCATATGCCTACTTCGTCTCAGTAAGGCCCTACTCTTTCCTAAATCTTGAACTCATCCATTTCACGGGTAAACCGTTTCCTCGATCCTTTCTATGTAAATATGTATTAACTAGCGCCTAAACAACATATTCTCGATTATTGGTTATTCACCGGTGCTTGTATACCTTCCAGTTGAATCTGACTAATCTGTTCTTGCTGCTGTTGCTCTGTCTTTGCAAGATCTGAACCTCCTACCAAATGATGGAAATCCAAAATTTCACTATACATCATTACTCTCCAAGTGTCCACCGGTAAATCCACATCATTAAAGCTCCAGTCAAACTTGGATTCACACACTGGTTCATCAGTTGGATCATGGTATGGTTCCATATAGGGGTGTTGCAAAGCGTCGGCAGCACTGATTCTCTTCAATGGATCGAAAATCAACATCTTAGCCAACAAGTCAATGGCATCTGGCTCGACATGAGTACACTGAGCAAATCTCTCGCTGAACGGAATCGGATTTCTATGAGGCAAAGATTGCACGAATCTCAAGGTATTTTCGGAGCAAATAGTATCTATAACGTCTGGAGGAGGAGATCCTAACAATTCGGTGATGATGGAAAATTGGTGAACATGGTCCTTACCGGGGAATAATGGTTTCCCTTCGATCATTTCTGCCAATATGCACCCTACTGACCACAAGTCCACTTCAGTATCATATTTTTGCCACGTCAACATGATTTCAGGGGCACGGTAGTATCTGGTAGACACATAACCTGTCATTTGAGGATCTTGGATTCTAGCAAGCCCGAAATCACAGATTTTCAAGTCACAGTTTTCATTGATCAATATATTGGATGGTTTCAAATCACGATGAATAACTCCGGCTGAATGAACATACTTTAATCCTCTTAAAATTTGGTAAGTGAAATATTGAATAAACTGCTTTTCTAAGGGTCTGGAGGTTATTAATCGATGTAAATCAGTACCCTGTAATTCGGTAACGAAATAGATATCTTCCAAGGGACTGAGAAAGATGTCATCAAGAGTAATCAAATTTTCATGTCTTAAATGCTTCAATAACTTCAACTCACGGTATGTCCTTTTAGCTAACACTGAAGTGGAAAATGGCTTCATGATCTTCTTTACAGCAACATTCTGGCCGGTTAATTTATCGACTGCTGAGCACACCAACCCAAAGGCCCCCATTCCAACGGGGTTTAAGTCGGTATATCGGTTGGTGATTTCAAACACCGTTCCGAATATTTGTGTGCGAGTGAATTCCCCATCCGTTGACATTATGTGATATTAGTAAATTGTAAGAGGGTGAGAAGGGTTTAGGAAGGATTTATGAAGCGAAACTAAGACAATTTATCACTCCGGCTATACAAGTGATTTTCCGAATGGTATTTGTTTTGATGATTACCAAAAATTGTTAAAATAAGCTCTAAAAAAGGACAGAAAGCACTATCCTGTAACTATTTTTGTACTGTATTAACCTCGACAAGAAAAAAGTCGTGGCAAACCAAGGTTGCTGCGGGTTTGTGTTCCGGTGCACGGATGCGCATGAAGACATTATTTTTTTGACGCGCAGTACGGATCTACGATAATTTTTTATGTCATTGGCTGCAATAATGTTTGAACTATACGCCTACATCCTTATCTGATATTCATCAACTTCTTGAGTTTGTCATTGCCTTCTGTGCCTTCGTCACCATCGATTCTGTCTCCCTCGCGGCTATGCTTGTAGAGGTCAAACAACGACCAGAACTTTAAATTTTCGTCGCCTGCAACAGTAGCCAATGTTAAGCCATCAGGACTCAAGCATCCGTTTAAAATACGGGAGTCGTGCGCAGCAATGATCTCTCCTGTCTTCTGTAACGTAGGGTAGTTGAAGAGAGAGATATTATTGGTGGGGTAGCCGTGAGTGGCCACAATCTCCATACCAATGCCATTAGCATAACCCCAGTTCAAGGATGAGATTTGTGACCCAGTTTCGATGGTATTTGTCCGGGCACCAGTAGCAGTGTTCCAGAAATTAATGGTCTTATCCGAAGTACCACCACCAGTGGCTAGTAAATTGGGTTGGTAAGGACACCACGATAAGGCTTTTACTGCGGCTTTATGGTTGGTTTTCACAAATAATGGAGCAGAAGTGTCGTTGTTATGGGTCTTTTTAATATCCCATAAGCACACCAAGTTGTCATTACCACCAGTAGCAAACTGCTGACCATCGCTTTTATACTCGATACCACAGATCTCCGCCAGGTGAGTATTCTCTAACTTGTTGACTAAGTGATTGCTTACTCGGACATCGCTTTGGTAGATGCTGCCGATTTTGGAACCGCTCGTCAAGATGTGCAGGTACCATGCTTGGGAAGCTATCCGAGTCTGGTGATTGTCACAATTGAGGGTACGAAGTTTGGTGTTGGTTTCGATGTCCCAAATCTCGGTTAGACCATCATCTCGACCTATGGAGATATATGAGCCGTCTTCGGACCATTTGAGTGAAGTAACCAACATTTTGTCAGGAAGCTCGCACAACAACCCCACTGACCCTGTCGATGCATTCCACACGTACACCGTATCTTCCAAGCCAATGGCCAATAAGTTAGTCAGAGACCAGGCCAACAAGTTGAGGTAGAAGTCGTCAATTAGTCCCGGGGCATCCAAGACTCTCTCGGGGGCCGTAGGAATTTTTTTGGCCCGAGCACTGGCTGCAGCCGGTCGAAGGGTTTTGAGTTTGTTTGCATTGTTCATCACTTTGGTTTTGCTGGTGAACAAGTTGATGGGCTTGTTTCTTTCTGGAGGTAGAGGTCTGTAGCTTAAGATTCGAGAATTGACCTCTAAGCCGCAAGCCTCGGCTACATGATGCTGGTAGATTTTCGATGTTTGGGCTTTGATGTGAGTCTGGGGTGAAGCATTTGGAAGCGGGTTGGTGGTGTTGGTGTGCAATCTCCCTGTATTGGCGTTCTTATGCGAAGGAATGAACCGGTCGGAGGAGGTAGTTGCTGATTGTAGTTGGCCGTCGGAGGTGTTGGAGGAGGCTCCTTGGGAGATCAAGGAGTTCGTTCGACGCAACTTATGCTTGGGCGAGCCACCAACAGCGTTGAAGAAGCTGAGGGAGGTTTTGGGCCGGGAAAAGGTGGGAATTGAAGATTTTGATCGTAAGTTAGCAATCGGTGGTTTCAATATGGGTCTTTCTTTTGTGGGTAAGGTATTGGTGCTAAGATGGTTCTGTAAGAACAGGCGGGATGGTTGATCTGGATGACTGGAGGATGATTCAATGTTATTGGGGAGAAAGATGGACCGTTTGCGAGGGTTTGTTTTGAGCTTATCATAATTAACGTCTTTGATGGGGGAATTTCGGTTGGGAGAATCGAAAAACACAGATGACATGGTCTATTAATGCTAACATATGCTGACAAGAACTGAAGGATGACGAAGCAAAGAAAGACGACGAAGAAAGAAAAGGCAACTTCAGTCGATTTGTGTGATGGGCTGCCGAATTCGTGAAAAATTCACCAAAATGTGATCCACAAATGTAGCTCGACGAATTCCGTGACGAGTTTCACCACCAATTTTAAGATCTGCCCGGCGTTACTAGTGCCCTTCAATAGGGCTGAAATTTCGTTAATTGAATGCATCATCGATCAGTTAATTACCAGCCAAATAAGGAAATATACTAAATATTTACCTTTACGCTCGATTGGGTAAGGTAATTTGCTGCACAAACCGGGTAATCTGTCAATTGGTCGCATGCGGTACGGATGCGGTGCACGGATGCAATATTAGGATCCTTCAGTCGTGTGCGGTACGGGCTGAGGAAAATCACATTCACCATTCCTCCTACAGCTTCTTCTATCGCCATGGGTAACCAGCCTTCACAGCCGAAGATAACGGCACAGGACAGGGCCATATTCCAGCTCAAGCAGCAGCGTGATAAGCTCAAGCAGTACCAAAGAAAGCTTAATGTCACTATTGATAGACAGAAGAACTTGGCCCGAGAAGCGCTCAATAAGAAGAAACCTGAACGGGCAAAGTTTTACTTGAGGTCTAAGAAACAGCAAGAATCGATAATCACCAAGACGTATGAGCAGTTGGACAACTTGGAGACATTGATTGGATCTATAGAGTTCAAGCTCATTGAAAAAGATGTGCTTTACGGGTTACAACAGGGGAACCAGGTATTAAACAAATTGAACTCAGAAATGAGCGTAGATAAGATTGATAAGCTTTTGGATGATTTGGAAGATGAGAAATTGAAAGTTGATGAAGTGTCGGAGTTGTTAGGTACGGGTTCGGCATTAACCAATAGTGAAGAGCTCGAAGTTGATGAGGAGTTCGAAAAGTTGGATGAAGAAATCAATGGAGCCAAAGTTAAATTACCTGATGCGCCAGAAATCGCCGTGATGCCCGATGCACCAAACACGGAAATTAAACAAGAAGAGGAACAGAGTCGGATACAGAGTCAGGAACAGAAGCAGGGGGAAAAGCCGACACCCCTTGCAGCATGATGTTCACTAGGGAGTAATATAGAGTTCAGTTCAGTTCAGTTCAGTTTAGTGATGGAAGAGAATCTCAGTGTAAGATTCCTCATTTCAATTCATATCGGTTGCTTGCGACATCGTAATAGAATCCCTGAGTCAGTACATTTTAGTAATCAAAGAAAATACCTTCATTAACTCAGTTCATTTCAGTATATAAGAATACCTGTGCCATGGTATTAACTCATAGATATCTACATAATAAATAATGCCCTATTTACAATCAGCTTAGCCAGTCCAAGAACTCTGGAGTAAAGTAACTAATGATAAGTCTGGCCCCAGCTCTCAAGAATCCCTGGTGGGTTTCGAATGCCATTGCCTTCAAGTCGATAATACCCTTTTCAGCACCCGCATGCAACATTGCGTATTCTCCACTGACGTGATATGCGCAAATCGGATAATCTTGACAGATTTTTGATGCATCGCTAATAATATCGAGATAAAATGTTGAAGGCTTAACGATCACCGCATCCGTACCCTCTTCCATATCTCTAAGAAGAGCTCTTCTGGCCAAACCCCTTCCCCCATTAGGGAGTTGATAAGCTTTACGATCTCCATGACTGGGGGCGCTACCAGCAGCATCTCGGAAGGGCCCATAAAGGTTACCAGCGAATTTCGCAGCGTAAGACATGACAAGACACTTATGGGCCAATTTAGCATTGATTAAACCGGTTTTAATATCCTTGATTCTTCCGTCAATCATATCGGAAGGAGCGACACAGTTAGCCCCTGCTTTTGCATAGTTAACGGCTACAGCTCCGATCCGGAGAGTAGATTCTTCTCTCTTCAAAGAACCATCTTCGTTCAACAAACCACAGTGTCCGTGACTAGTGTATTCACACAAGCAAACGTCGCACACAATGAACAAGTCGGGGAAGTTTTGTTTCAATGCTTTGATAGCTGAGATGACTGGGCCTTCAGGATCATCAGCAGCAGTACCAATTGGATCCTTGACTCCCTCCTTAAGTGGAACACCGAACAAAATCACCGCCCGAAGTCCTTTGTCTACGAGGGTCTTGACGTATGGGATCAAGGTGTTGACTCCGAATCGTTTGATATTGGGGAGAGCAGCAATATCGGTGACTTCATTAGGGTCATCAGAGACGAAAAGCGGGAAGATGAACATGTTCTTGGTGAGTTGCCGTTCATGCTGCCATTCTCTGGATAATGGGTGGTTGTAGCCTCCTTGGAGGACTGATGATATGGAAGTGCCCGTAGCAGGCAAAAATTCAGCTTGGTGAACCATGGACAAGAAGAAGATGATGACCAATAGAAGTGAAGATGTGATTTTTTCACCCGAAAAGGAGTCTCAGAGAAAGAACGGGTCCAGGAAAGGAAAAAGAAAGCGGTACGAGACAGGAGACAAACGGGCCCAGAGAGGTAAAAGAAAGCGGGCCAAAGAAACAATACCCGGAACAGAACAAGAGAAGGAAGGTAGCTGATGCCGTTGGAAGACTACAGAAGCTACTCGTGTGTGATAAATGAGCGTAGAATGACCCAATCGGGCTCCAAGAAGCCAATTTTCACTTGTATGAGCCCAGGGTATGGGCTCATACAAGTGACCGGGCCAACCTTGGGCACATTTCGTACCAGAACCATAACTACACTAACTCACAGTCTCATTCATTAACTACAAACTAATCACTCTTATCTTCAACTTCTCCCTTGTACCATTTCTTGTAGTACACGATCTGCCCCACAACGACCAGGTTGAGCACAAATCCACAACCATAACCAGCCAACAAGACATAGTCACTTGACTTCAAGGCCTTCTTACTACTCTTAAGCGTAGTGAACACTCTGATGGCAGAGCCCAAAAGATTGGCACCGACAGTGATTTCCGACAAGTGGCTTGTTGATTTCAACACGTAATTGTTCTTGATTTGAGGTAATCTCGAAATAACCGTGATTGGAATGTTCAATACCTGTAATAAGTTGATCAATGAAGTGGGTGCAAGTTTGGTCAAAAAGATCAAAATGGCAATCATCACACCAATTGGTTTCTTCAACTGTTTTAACGAGTGTTCGATTTGTTCTTGATCACTCTTGTTGGATACAGAGCTCAATTGTTGTCTCAATCTGTAGTATTCAATCAATAAGATGATAGCAACATTCTGAATACCCAACAAAACGGTTTCTCCGTACTTAATGAATGAAGTGTCCACCTGTCTATTATAAACAGTATGAATCAACTGACTCAAAGTTTCTAAACTAAGACCTTCTAATGACAATCCATTGGCAACTTTGATTTTACCCTCCAATTGCTTGGGGTCTAAAATCTTCTTGATTTGGGGGATTTTTATTACCGAAGAAACGGCAACAGTACCGGCACCCAACGCGGCTGAAATCACCTGGGCAACTCCAATGGCACTGATTTGCTTGAGTGCCATTTGCAAGATGATTTTGTTGGAAACATCAGGGTTGAATAAGAGCTTGATTATTATGATAAGTGGAGAAGCCATCTCTGGAAAGTGAAGCAATGTGGTTTCTCGAAGACGTCAGAAAAACTTCTATCCAACTGGAGTTTGTTCGATATCAACAAAATTGTCTGATAATTGTTTGGCTATCTCCTACTTCTGGTGCCTTTTTACTCTTTCGAGGACTCACATGTGACATCCGAGGGTGGAGTAAAAGTTGAAATTTTGCTGAAAGAGGATCTCACATGTGACATCCGAGGGTGGAGTAAAAGGAAAAATGTTGCGGCACGGGTCTTTTGTTGGGAAATATCGTAGTTTGCCATGATGGTATGGTCAGGCGGTACAGTGTTGTTACGGTGTGGCACCCATGTTATGGACAGTGATTAATATACAATATACAACTACTTAGCTAGTACTTGTACTTCTTTGACAGATTAATTTCGGACAACTTCTGTTGTAAAGTGTTCTCTTGAGTTTCAATATACTTCAAATTCTCCAAATGCAAGTTGAGCAATTTCACAATCTCCTCAATTGGGTTCTCTTCACTTCTACCCGCACTTTTGTTCTCTAGTAAAAGGTTCTTATTGAACACATTACTTATCGAGTTGATTTCATCGATCAACGTAGATAAATTGTCTCCCAAGGTATCTAATCTTTCATCCAACAACTCAGCATTATGGTACGCCTTTTCACGTAGCTTATCGGTGACACTGAGTCCACTACTTATTGCCAATGCGGTGGATCCTGTGGCTCCCTCGCCTGAGGTCTTGGACGAAGTGAAGTTTGAACCTCCACTGGAGTTTAATTCAATATTACTCAAGAGGATATCTGCCTGTTGTTCGTAATTGTCCAACACCTGGTCCAACTCATCTTGTTGGCTCTCTACAAATAAGAGGTGTTGGTCGATTTTCTTTTGTAATAATTCGGCATCCAAGGTGTCTTGGTTTAATCTGGTGATATCTTGTCCGCTGGTCACCAATTGTTCGTCCCACTTCTTTACTTTGGCGGTGTATTCATCGAAAATGTTGGTGGTGGCACTTAATTGTCGAGACCACTTCAATATCAAGTCATCAATGGTATTATTATCGATGGAAATAGCCTTGGGGGTGATTTTGGTCGGTTTTAAATTGGGTTCTTCACTCTTGGTGGTGGAATCGGGCTTGATTCCGGTTTTGGCCTCTAATCCCTCTTTCTTCTCCTCAGGTTTACTACCGAAAAGTCCTTCTTTCTTCTCGGCTGGTTTGGCACCAAATAATCCTTCACCTTTGGTTTGTTTCTCATCTGGTTTGGCCCCAAATGAGAAGCCCGAAGCTGGAGCATCTTTCTTCTCTTCTGGCTTAGCTCCAAATGAAAATCCCGAAGCTGGAGCATCTTTCTTCTCTTCTGCCTTAGCCCCAAACGAAAAGCCTGAAGCAGGGGCATCTTTCTTAGTTTCTGCTGGTTTGGAGCCAAATAAACCCCCACCTGGAGCAGGATCTTTCTTTTCTTCCGGTTTCGATCCGAAACTTGGAGTCGTTTCTTTAATCTCAGCTGCTTTTGAGCCGAAAGAGAACCCTCCTAAAGGAGCGTTCTTTTTATCATCAGTTTTAGCACCAAATAACCCACCACTAGGCGCTTCCTTCTTTTCATCTGGCTTAGCACCAAATAACCCACCACTAGGCGCTTCCTTCTTTTCTTCTGGCTTAGCACCAAATGAAAAGCCGGTACTAGGTGCTTCTTTCTTCTCTTCTGGCTTAGCACCAAATGAAAAGCCGGTACTAGGCGTTTTTTTCTCTTCTGGTTTGGCACCAAACGAGAATCCTCCTGTAGGAGCAGGCTTGGTCTCAGCTGGTTTAGCGGCCCCGAAAGAAAATCCTGTACTTGCAGCAGGAGCCTTACTTTCTGTACTAGCGGCAGAACCAAACAAACCTCCAGTTTGGGGTGCAGGTGTGGATGAGGCCGTCGATGCGGTGTTGGCACCTCCAAACAAGTTGGATGAACCTGAATTTCCTCCAAACAAACCTCCTGAGGGTTTATCTTCAGTTTTAGCTGGTGCCCCTAATGAGAATGCTGGAGCAGCAGATGTAGGAGCAAGACTTGGGGTTTTCGACCCAAAGAGTCCCCCCGTGGATGCTGCTGGAGCTGAATCTTTATTGTTTTCTGCTGGTTTTGACCCGAATCCTGATGAGGCAGCGGACCCACCAAATAATCCTCCTGCTGATTTGTCGGTGGAAGAGGACCCGAAAACAGGTTTATCCGCAGTGGATGAGCCAAATAAACTTCCACTTCCTGCTGGTGTATTGTTGGATCCAAATAATCCTCCGCTGCCACTGGAGTTTGAAGCACCGAAACCGGTGCTTGTGGCCGCGTTGGAGCCAAATAGGCCTCCTGAAGGCTTATTAGAACCGCTGGATTGATTGTTTGATGCACCGAACCCACTGGCCGGAGCAGAGAGTTGAGTACCAGAACTGGCGCCAAATGAGAAACCTGGTCCACTGTTCGTAGTAGAAGCGTTGGTGTTCGCAGTAGAAGTGCTACCAAAGCCGCCGAACGCGCTGTTCAGGTTATTGTTTCCTCCAAGCCCTCCAGACGACCCGCCGAAGGAGAATGCTGGCTTTTGCCCTGAACCGGATCCAAAAGCACTCATGTCAATTGATTAGAAGGAGATGGTTCTAGGTTTTGTTTCAAACCAGGTTGAGAAAAAATGATGAACGAGAAATCGGGTGCACGGGCTGAATATTGCTGGTGCACGGGTCTAGATCAGCCTTGCCCTCTATACGCTTAATATTTCATGGGTCCAGCGTGATACTGGCTCAATATTATACCCGACTACTAGAAACGTACTGGCCGACTCTGTGTACAGGGATCATAGCCAACGCTTATAATTGTACGGGGAAACTTGGCCCGGTCTACTATTCACATGTACGGGTGTTTTCTGTAATACAGACATCGTGGATACAATTTAAACTACAAGAGCACCAATTGAGGGCCAGAATCTACTTCAAACGTCCAATTCTATTTATTTCTTAGAACCTTGGGCGGCCACGGCAGCAGCACCGGCAGCAGCAGCTTCTGGGTCCAAATAGTAAGCAGGTTTGGTTGGTTTCAATTCATCGTCCAATTCGTAAACCAATGGGATACCGGTTGGGATGTTCAAGCCGGCGATTTCTTCATCGGAGATTTTGTCCAAGTGTTTAACCAAGGCTCTCAAGGAGTTACCGTGAGCAGCAATCAACACAGTTTTACCAGCAAGTAAATCACCAGCGATTTCATCTTGGTAGTAAGGTAACAATCTGTCAATAACCAATTTCAAAGATTCAGTTTTTGGCACCACGGCTGGGTCAATGTCTTTGTAACGAATGTCATTGGCTTGAGAGAACTTGGATCCATCTTCAATGACTGGAGGTGGGATATCGAAAGATCTTCTCCAGATTTGGAATTTTTCTTGACCGTATTGTTCCAAAGTGGCAGCTTTATCTTTACCTTGTAAAGCACCGTAGTGTCTTTCGTTCAATCTCCAGGATCTCTTGACTGGGATGTACAATTGGTCAGCAGCAGCAAGTGCAATGTTGGCAGTTTGAATGGCTCTGGACAATTTGGAAGTGTAAAGAATATCAGCAGTGATACCGGCTTCTTTCAACAATTCACCGGCTCTGTGGGCTTCTTTTTCACCAACGGCTGATAATCTAACATCAACCCAACCGGTGAATAAGTTCTTTTCATTCCAATCGGATTGACCGTGTCTAACTAAAACTAATTTTGGCATACTGTAACTGAAGTGATTAATCAATTGACTAGGAACTTCTCCTTTTTTTTCGTTTTTTTTTTTTCACTTCGGGGATCTGGACGTTTATATAGTCGCAGCAAAGTGTGGATGTCTGGTGGTCTCGGCCGGGGATGTGGAACTGAGAAGTCCGGTGAATCACATGATTACACACCTGGTGATGATGGTTTTAATGCCAGAAAAAGCGAAAAAACACCGGAAAGACCCCGAAAAGCTGCTGCTGACATCAGTCTGAGACAGAGCAACTGATTCACTATGGGAGGGAAGTAACGTGAGAGAATTGGTTGTATAAGACACTCAATTAGATGAGCCGGATGAGAGGTACGGATCTACCTGTCAAACCCAATTTGACGTGCATAGGCTGCAAATGACGTGCTGATAAAAGTTTCAACAAACCAGCAGACCTACCAGATTTATCGGGTAGTTGAAAGTCTGGAGCTACCAGGTTATCTATTCCCATTCAATATATAGTGGGAATCGTATAATCAAATTTAAACTCGTGCAAATTATTATTTCTCTGTTTACTTTATTAGATTTCCTAGTGGTTCTTATCAAACCTATGCTCTGACTTACATCGTTAAATTTTGAGGAAAATAAATTTTGTTCATGGAATACTTTTGACTAGGTCAGGGAATAAAAATAGAACCCACGACCTTATCTGCCGCAGAAATATCTGGCTGGTTGTATATCGATAAAAATTTTTGGTTACATAGCACCCTTGTGGTCATCTACAATTACTCAAACTACATCTGCACAGACGAAGACTTTAAGAGCCATTGCTCCAAAATTCAGTATCCTCAATCACGTGAAAGATAACCAATAACATATACTGTTAGCTATGATCAACTAGTTCCCATTTTAAAAATTCCAATTCGTTGTGTAGTGCTAATTGCCTAGCGAAAACTTGCTCATCTCATCCACCGTTAAATTCTTATGATCGGCCGGGTTGGCTGCCAGCTCGTAAATCGATATCACAGGGTCCCGGGTCAAATCTGTGGACTCTCCTCGCAATTCGATGTAATGCAAATGGCTCTCATCTTCGTCTTCATCATGAATACTCTCAATAAAAACCGTCAACTGCTGCACTCCAGTGAAGATATGCCTAGGTAAGTAATGTTCTACGAAATCATCGTCTTTCTCCAATACTTCTGGCATCTCATCGTCTCCATCATTATAGTTTACTCCAATTTGAGGATGGTTGATAACATACGTTGGTTTCTTGCTTTCTACATTATCAAAGTCAATGGTTTTGTCGTTTTTCCACAATTTTATCACCTTAGGACAGTATTTGTCTCCATTAGTACGCAATATGATCAGAAACAACTTAACGTGACTGTTTATGAAGGGTATATTGATAATCACTTGACTGTCGCAATCTGATTTGATCACCGGTTTCAATTCGTACTTCTCCAGGGAAGGCTTGAACAATTTTCCCCACTCGTCTTGGGGATTCTGCAAATTTAATGCGGTGACATGGGCAGTGTCAATCTTTGACTGTAAGGACTGGGCCTCGTTGGTTGGAATTGGTGCTGTATGAGAATGACCATGACCATGACCATGACTATGGCTGTGGCCTCTATGGTCATCTCCATCATCCTGGCCATGCGTGTGGCTATGGTAATGTTCGTCTTCACAGGACATGGCGTACGGTTTGTAAGATGATTTCTCACTTCGTTTATAGTACTCTTTGCGCTGCAGACCCGTGGCGCAGATAATTGCATCCGTACCTCGTCCATGACTTTCCCCAGCCTTTTATCTGGCAACAACCTCTATTCTCTTAAGCAATGGCTCCTAGAAAACCCACCAATACACTTATATTGACACAGGTCGATGAAAGTCTACTCCAGGACCCTACTCCGTTGTTGGAGTTCTTGTCGGCCAATGACTATCTCTTGGAACTTGTTGCATTGCCGAAATTTCAGAGGATTCTTCTAATATGCGAGAGTAGTGGAGTAGCCACTAAAATTAATGATTTGCTTAAATCGAGTAAATGGAGCTTCAGAATAACTTACAGCATTAAGGATAATCATTTAACCATAACAGACCATCCAGAATGCCTCCCTCAGGAAGATAAGATAGTGTATTTAGAACTACCCTCGGAGGTTGGCAGCAAACGATTTTTGATCTCACCTCCTCTATCACCTCCGGCGGAATGGGACCACTGGGATAAAGTAGAAGATGGGCCCAATAACAAGGCAGTATACTCACCCCAAGAACTTTCACATTTACTATGGGAAAGATTAGGTGGTTTTGACAGTTCAGATATTAGGAAATACCATGGAGATGAAGAGGATGTGGATGAGGAGGAAGTGGTGATAATGTCAGAGTCGGAGGTGCTCTTCAAAGACATTGATAATGGGGTTCCAGCTATTGTTCTCGATACTATGAATAACCGGCAAAAAGGGAGACCGGCCAATACGCTGGTGAAATCAGCAATTCCAAAAACCAGTATGCCACCGCCACCAGAGTAACATTTGGGCCACTTCGTCCCCATTTGCGTTATATAGCATGACATTTAGCACACATTCATAGCATTCATAGGTATTTACTTTTGTAGATCGTGAGGCACGGGTCTCGGTTTACGAATTATGGATATCAGCGATGGGCCGGTGTACGGGTCGATTGTGGGTGCGATGACCTGAATTTTTCACTCTTGAGATGCCTACTATCCACATCTTATACCATACGCCATGGCCAAAACAAGATCTGTTAAGAAGGGGACTTCTACCCCTACCAAAAATAGTGCAAACTCGACCCCCAAGTCCAAGAGCAAAGCCAGTGTAAAAGTCAGTGCATCTCCTAGTGCTGGTAAGGCTAAAAGTAAGGCTAAAGAAATCATTGAAATAGCATCTGAAGAACCGGAAAGCTCTCTTGCCTCAGATAAGCAAATTAAGAAAGCCATTTCTGAATTAAAAAAGTTCTCTAAGCTGCAAGCTGAAGCCAGAAAGGAAGCAAGTGATAAGCAGTCGTTGTTCGATGACGATACTGACGGAAATGAAAGCGACCTTTTTGTTACTTTAAGCACCAAGAAGTTTTACAGTGAAAAGCCTAACTTTAAGCCAAAACAAGTCAAACTCACCAACTCCTTCCGTTCTGACTACAAAACCTGTCTTATTGTGAGAGACAACTTAATCACCAGTAACGACCAATTAGAAACCATTGAATCTTCTAACATTCCATCTCTTGCCAAAATATATACTTTGACGCAAATCAAGACTGAATTCAAGCCATTCGAGAAACGTCGTCAGTTAGCTGCTGATTTTGACTTGTTCTTAGCTGACGATGCTGTCATTAACTCCTTACCTTCTGCATTGGGAAATGCTTTCTATGAGAGATCAAAGGCACCAGTTTCGATCAGAGTCACTTCCACTAAGAATAAGAAAGAGTTGTCTGTGCAAACTCTCATCAACCAATTCGAAAAGGCCCTTAGCTCCACCTCTTTCTTACCACCTGTGAGTAACAATGTTGTAGTGAAAGCTGGTGTTATTGACTTATTGACCGAGGAGCAGTTAGTGCAAAATGTTCAGGATGTTGTGAAGTTCTTTGACGAGAAGCTTGTGGCCTCCATCTTTGTCAAGACCAGATACTCTCCTGCTTTACCCATTTACTATACCGACAAGATCTATTCTTCTGAAGATGTTGTAGAAAATAACCCAGCAGCTGTTGTGGAAGAGGAAGATGAAGACATTGCCTACGAAAAAGGGTTGTTAGAGTTGGCTGATAGTGAAGAAGTGGCCAAGGTGTTGGGTAGAGAATTGCGTTCGGTGAAAAATATGTCCAAGGCCAAGGCCGCTAAAAAATCTCGTTCTTCTACTGCCAAACCCCTTAAAATTTAGATCTTGTATATTTAGTTTCATTCAATATCACCTCATAGTCGAGAGTTCATGAAAAATCCGCAGGAAATATCTCCTATGTAAATTCTCTTATCTTTACCTTTGATCGATATGGGTCGATAAAAAACCCGTATCTGCGCTCTTTTTTTTTGGGGGCCATTTTCGCTTTACTCTTTCTTACAACTTCACATCTTCTTCTCCTTTCTTTCTTTGTTTTAAGGCATTTCCTCTTCTCTCATGTGGGTACTACGGTATACCATTGGTGAGGAACGTATGTAATTTTGGCTCAATTCTATCTAAGTACTAACATTTAGCCGAGAAAACTAGAGTCTTAGCACCGCGGTCTACT
Organism: Isabelozyma rhagii; assembly: GCA_003708185.3. Lineage (NCBI taxonomy): Eukaryota > Fungi > Ascomycota > Pichiomycetes > Serinales > Metschnikowiaceae > Isabelozyma > Isabelozyma rhagii. Next base: position 363,101 of record PPNO03000012.1, on the reverse strand, counting down.
ACCAGAATAGGCCGGCTAGAAAGCTATGGCGACGACCCTGATGCCATAAGAATACTTGGAGAAAAAGTGTCCAAACAACAGTTCAATGTGGTGATAGGTGAGTCCGACTTATGGGAACTACAGAAAACGCCATTATCCATAGAGTTTGTTTCTCGAGCAGTGACTAAAGTTAATGATGTTTCCTACAGAATACAAGATGGGCAGCCTTTCATTTTGAGGCAATTCACTGATTGTGCCTGCCTCGATATACGACTTAAGAATACCAAGTACGAATTCACCACCATAATAATCGAATGGGTGCCATTGACTGTGGTGGCCTACGACCATAAAATTCTCCTCGATAATCAGGAACAAGATAACCCTCTCCCCAGAATTTTACCTGAATTGCATGAAAAAGGAATTGACTTAAGGGCTACAGAAGATCCATTGGTGGCTACTCACTATTTGACGCTACAAGATAATGATAACTACTACTTGCGAATAGCATTGGCGAGAGGTCTACCGATCTTAAGCACCTACTGGACTGATTACATCAAACGTCTTCCTAATGACATAGGAGTGTGGATCAAAAGTGAGCCCGTAGACCCCCGTTTCCTCCCAAAAGCAATAGATGGCGAAAACATCTACTTGGTGCCCGATAAACGAAGATCAACGTTGCTTCTGCCTTACCTTATAGCCATGGTTATTGAAGAGATTCCTTCGAAGAAGAATAAGAAGTTGATGTCCTTTTTGGAGTGTTTAGGAGGAACAGTTATGACTTTGAAGACTCCAATTGAATCTGGAAACGTTGATACTGATCAGTTGACTGAGGAACTTAAGTCAAAATTAACTGCTAGCTCTTTAGAGTCTTGTCTTATGGTTCTTTCAAGTCAAACCCAGGTGAGACTGGAAAGCTTGAACACTTTTTTCCAATCATTTGGTGGTGAAGTGATTGACGACAAAACTGTGTTAGAATGCGTCAAGTCGGTGACAACAGGCAATCTCAAGCCTGTAACATTGCACAACTTAAGAATAAAGAAGCGAGAATCAAAAGAAGCACTGGCTTCAAAACCATCTCAAAGACGGAAAAGGAGAAAGATCGAAAAGGCGAATGAACTTGATTTTTTTGACTTCACACCAACCCAAAACCAGCTATTGACGCAAATTGAAGAAACTCAAACCCAACAGACAGAACAGATCGAAAAATCACTCCTGGAGCAGATTATACAGTCCGGGTCTACCGTACAGGCAGAGCAAATAGAAGAGCAGACAGAACAGGAAAACCATCCAGTTCAGCCAGAGCAGACTATCCAGAAGTTTTCTGAGTCAAAGGGCCCTTCAGAGACTGTTGAATCCCATACAGAGATTCTAACTCCTACGAGCGGGAATAGTGACCCTGTTTCTGATGAAAATCTTCCATTAGGGCCAAAACGTACAGGTTCTCCTTTCCAAGAGCCAGAAACGAAAAGAATAAAATTAGAAAGAAGAAAATTGAAAATCACTCCTCAAATTTCTCTTGTGGATGCCATTAAAACAACTAAAAAGAAACAGGCTAACATATATCAGAGAGAATTTGGCATTGAAGAAGACGAAATTAACGAAGATACAGAGTCTCTAGAAAGAGACAATGAACTCACAAACCTTGCGAAGGTTGAAACGGTGACTTTCGAACTTCGAAACCCAAATTCGAAACCAGTAGAAACCGAGAATAGAAACTGGGAAGGACGAAAAAACTTCAAGAAGTTTTCCAAAACTAACAAAGTGTTATCCAGCTTCTCGAGGGCCTATGTTGAAATGAAAGTGGTGCCTATCAACAATGAAGTGACATTTCACAACCCATTGGAGGATGCGTTTTCGAATGGGAATAATGATAATGTAGAGAAAAGATTAACACGAGATTTTGAAGGGCTCATGAGTGAAGTCAAGGAGGTGAAGGGAGTCGAAAGTGCAGAAGTCGAGGATGCAGATGAGGAAGAGGAACTGACCCGTGGCTTTTCATTCAGTAATCGTACACTTTCCGAAAAGGCTTCTTTATTTGTTCCAGAAGATTCCCAGGAAAGCCAGACAATAAGAGAAAGCCTCAAACAGAGAAATGCTAATGCGGAAGATGATATCATTGAAGATGATCATGACGGTGAAGACAGCGATGACGGCAGCAAAAGGAAATTTGCTTTCCGAAGGCGCTAGTATTAAATTGAATAAAATTAAAATATTCTTCGCCAGAAGGCATTCATGCTATAAAAAAATACAAGGAGTAAACTTTACAATGATAAAACAGTTAATATGATGGATTAAACCTTCACTCCACATAGACCCAATTTCCTAAAATAAGTGTTGTGACTATCATAATAGTTTCGATTAATATCATTGATCATTTCCCATGCGTCAAAATCCCCGGCGATACAATGACGATTATCTCCAGTTTTGCAGTCCCACACTGACTTTGGTGGAGGTACCATGTTATTCGCCGAGCAGTTGAGGTAAATTTGATTGTCAAATTGTGTGTAGACATTCATAAGATCTTGGTTCTTAGGCAAAACCGTCACCAAATCGTTCTTATGAATCACCCTAAAAAACTTCCGGTTATACGTATTATGTTTAGGTTCTAAATGGCTTCCCATGACCATATCTGTCCAATGTGCGAACTCTTTGTTTCCTACTAGGGGCTGGCCCATAGTGACGAGTGTCATACGATCATAACCCAAATCCAAAAAGTGTAGTCCAATCAATAGCCCTATGGAACCGCCCATAGAATGACCAAGGATGAGTAGTTCGTAGTTTTCTGTTTCTTCGAGTTCAGTTTCAAGAACTTTTTGAATTATAGTTATCAAATGCTGGAAATATGTATAAAAACCCCTATGAATTTTGCAGTTGTTCCCACAATATGGCAAACGATAACGAAGATTGGCGTATGAAGTCATATCCACCTTCAAGTCTGCGTAGGTGTCGAAAAGTGATCTTGTACCTCTCAATGATACAATAATCGTCTTTTTCGGGGTAGTCTGGAGTGGTTCTTCTTGGTAGTGGAAGATATTGGAAAAAGTGGTTGCGATGTAACCACAGACAGAGTCATCATGGTACCATTGATAGACCAAAGTCACGTTAGGAAATCGCTTTTCACAGTTCAAGCCACATTTGAAAGGCTCCTCGATTTGATTGACTTGGGATATGCAATAAGAAATATCCATCAAATGAGCATAGGTGAAGAGATTGGAGTAGATCTCGTGGTCGAGTGGAGTGGGAATGACGTCTTTATGTCCATTGAACAGTGAGAGAATGATTTGTTCGCTTGACACTAACTGTAGTAGTAGTAGAAGACATATTCCTACTAGTCGTAGTAGTAGGTAGAAATTGCCTACTATTTGGTTAATGAAATTCATAGCATGTGCTAAAGAAGAGCAATAGGTATACTTTTTTATCTCCTCATTGAACGTCACGCACTGATAAGAAAATTGATGCAAAAAAAGAAAAAAATTGCGAAAGAAAAGACCGGTATGTGGAAGAAAGCATCAATTTGCGTCAAAAGCGGCCTGCAACAACTTGTGCAAGGAGAATTCCTAAAAGAGATGAAAGAGTTAGGATAATAACAATGGAGAAACTAGAGGGAGACAGTGAAAAGGGGGTGTCGGATGTCATCTGGGGAGGAGTCGCATTGGAATCAGTTGGGGAACTTAAGGAAACGAAGATGAAGGAAAGGGCTGAGGCCATACTTCGCCTGCAAACTAACCAAACGGCGACAAGGAAGAGAATGTTTTTTGATAAAAGAAATGGTAATAGCCTCCAAAAGCTTAGGTTGGGTAGAGCAGATAACAAACTGGATATGTCGTGGAGTTTGGAGTCTACGGAGTTCGCATTGGATAATGTCGCATTTAAAACACCATTAATCGACAGTATGGAGTAGTGCAAATAGGCCAAATCGTCGTCAAAAGACTCCGTCAAAGAGTTTATGGCCTCATTGATAGTATCAGAGATATATATCACGGAACTTCGAAACTCCTTTCGAAGCGTATCTTGCTGCTGGTGAGCGATAGTTTCGATCTCAAAGAATGTCTTGCCTAACTCACGAGCACTATTCATGGTGTCCTCAAGTCTTTTATTAACACCAGCAGCTTCCATTTCGTTCTTCACTGTCTGTTCATGAGCATTTTTCAAGCTCTGCATCACATGCAGAAACACTGCCGAAGACATTTGGTCAAAATTCTTATACCCTTTCTCCGTCTTCGCTTGCAACTCTTGTATTCTCTCCCAGAACCTGTCTTCCTCTAATTGAGCTCCGATTTCCTCAATTCTTAGCGTTATGTGGTCAAGAACTTCATTGGAGTTATGAAAGGTATCTTTCACTATATCTAGTGAATCTTCTAGTGCATGGCCTACTTCGCTCTTGTAACTCTCATACTCCGTCCTCATCTCTTCCTGCTGCTTGTACTGTCTATTGAACATATCGTTCATATTGCTCATCATCTCTGCTAGTTTCAGCTCCATTGACTCTCTAGTTTCCTCAGAAGCCTTCTCCGCTTTGCGAAGATTGGCATATATTCCATGGTATACCCTGGTGATATTATGGTACAAGCCAAGGATTTGGTCCTTAGCAAATGGTAAAGACTCATAGTAACATATCTGAAATGTCTCGCGATAATTGCCGCTAAACGTCGTCCAGAGCTGTTGTTTCTCCTGAAACCCCAAAACGCAGTTATCAAAGTCCATGTCCGTTACCATTCCCTTGCAAGCTTCAGGGATTTCCGAATAGGTGTTTTCCAATTCACATAGCGATAATTTCACCGCCAGTCGTTTCCGCAAACCTGGGTCTACCAGTTCCACCCCTGAAGTGGTGCATTTGTCTGAAATCTCCTTGATTGCAACCTGAACGCATAGAGAGTCTGGGTTCCTTTCCACTAGCCCCAGAAAAGAATCTTGAAGGCTATCTAACATCTTGTCCAATATCTCAACAGAGACAGAAGCATCTGCCACCACCAAAAGAAGATAAAAATAAGCCCAAATATCTCTCATTACCCCTTTTATCTGCTAAAGTAGACGAATTATCGTAGTCTATATACTTGCAGCCTGGTTTCATTTCTGAAACAATGGAAACTTTTTTTTGCAATCGGATTACATAAGCCGAGGGGAAAAAAAAATATATCAAAAAGATAAGTGAAAAATTTCCTGGTTCACCAGCTTCCTGATCATTAACTATGCTCAAAGCCAGGGGTTTGACGGCATTTAGTCGGTCTTATTCGATACAATCTACAGTCCGGTACATCGCGGAGGAAAACACCTTCCGGTTTCCTTTCGAACAGCTTTCGGAAGAAGAGAATAAAGCAGCAATTCCCAAGAAGCCAGTGGTGAGTAACAAGAGTAGGGTAATGACAGAGATAATCACCCCAGAGAACGTAGCTGATTTGTATACGACTTACGACTTCAATGATATTTTTGTCAGCTGCTTAGCAAAGCGCGGCAAGTTAGGTGCTGGTACCTCGGTTGTACCCCGAACTCCAGGCTTCAATCCTCATGAGGTAGAATTGTTATACACGAAGTTTGTTGTAAAGTGGATAGAAGTATTCAACGCAAGATCCCAGGGGTTGCAAGTTGTCCCAACAGAAAAGAAACTCGAATATACGCCGAGTCTGAAACTATTACAGTCCAAATTGCAATACGAAGGTTCGGACCTAGCTGAGTTCTACACTTCATTGAAGGTGTTCTCGCCTGCGTTGGAAGAAGAGCTATCCCAGAAGAAGAATGGCCTTAATGACATAACAATTTTTCTCGCCAGCCATGAACACTTCTCCGGGGAGGAGAATTTCAGCAAGTTGTTGGCATATGTGGCCTCCATCACAGAACGCTTCACTGCTAACGGTGTACAGCAAGTTGTGAGTGCCATGATCACCAACCTAAGTAAATCAGAGCAACCAATTTCGAAGGTGCTGGCTTTTGTTGATTTCATGGTTAACGCCGTATATCCTATGTTCCCCACGGTAGTCGAGCAGTTGGATGCCGTGGACTTGGATAAGTTTATTCGGTTGTCATCTTTGGCCGGTAACAGTGAATTATCGATTAAACTAATGGATGTCCTAATTAAGCAATACAATTTTGCACCTTCCCATACGTCATTCACAGCATTTCTTTCCAGCTACGACCTTGGAGCCGGCTCGTTGGCAGAACGGAGGATTAGGGTGTTACAAGACTTCAGCCCACTCAAGCGAATCATATATTCATACCAGCTCGATAGCCAGTTGTTGATGTTCATGCTCAACAACACAGTGGAGACCAGCACTGACTTACACCACTTTATCAAGTTCATTGAAGCCCAGCCCAACAAATCGCAGTTGTTATCTGCTCATGCTCTCCATCTCTTGCAAGCCCTTGATAATATCCACCAGCAATCGTCTTGCTCGAATGTGATCAGGGCCGTTGAGTTGACTCTGTTGTTGCGGAAGCTCACGGTGGAAAACACAGTGGTGCTTGACGATGGCTGCAAAAAGCAAGTAGCCAAGATGAGTGGAGGTAGAGCTTGAATAACTACATTGTATATAACCCAATAACCCAAATGTACATTAGTTTAATCGTTTAGTTTCGTAATTGAATCGTGTGCTGTCTTTAATACATGAACGTATTATTTTGCTGTCATGACTTCATATAATTCATCCGATCTCGTCTTGTCTTCCTGAATGCTATAATTGCGTTATGGTAGCTGCACTTGCACTCTGCACTGCACGCTGCTAGCATAGATTTCGGTTGGCATCTGGCGTAGGCCCGGACCCGAACGCTTCCAACTCAATCTGTTCTGCATTCATCCTTCTCTCTGCCTGGCTTGAATTTATAGAGTCTTCGTCCGCAGTATCGGTATACGGCGTATGACGAATCCACCCCCCATTAGAGAAATCCTTATCATTCAGATAAGTTGCGTTTTCATTGTAATTACTGTAGAAGCCATTGGTGTATATGAAGAATCCATCGTCACTAGCAGAATCGTCGTTCCATCGGCTGATGTCAACATTCTCTCTGATTCTCATATCGTCGTTAGTATTTTTGTTGTCGTCTTCAAGGTACTTCCGCGAAGAGATGTACCGTTTATGGAAGCATATCATCGATGCTCCGAGCGTCATAAAGATCATCGGTATAAGCTGTAACCATCCAAGGTAACTAAGATGGGGGATGAACAATAAGATGTCTACCAAGAATGCTAGCAATGTGGTAAGAAACGAGAACATTGAAATGAATAACATGGCGTTTAAATAAGGCGTAATGTCTCGTTTTGATTTCAATTCGTTGGTGTCAGCAGCAGCAGCACTACCATCGCTTACCTTGGTGTACGACAAACGAGCGAATATTTCATGGATGCTGCCAAAGTGAAGTGTTAGTAGCAAGTACGCGATGATTATGCAGAGCAATGCGGTCAAGCCAAATGCTAGTACGTGCACTATAAGTAGCTTGGAGATGGTGTAAATGGCTCGAGATGGGAGCTGGATGCCTCCAAACTGGTTGTTGTAGTTATCTGGGTTGCTGATGCCGTAAAACTCACTTTTTGTCGAGGGATACCCTATAGATGGAGGTGAGCAATTTTCCGTGCTCAAGTCACACACCCCAAAGACCCCAAACGAGTTGTTGTTGTACACTGAGAGATGGAGGTTGTAGTTGGTCATGTGGCCGGTGATTGGCACCGAGATGACGGGCAAGAGCTGGATCACAAGGCAGATGGTGCTAAGCACCCCCAACGTGATTAACCCTTTATGTTTCATCACAAAGGAGAGCGGTATGAGTGTGATTATAGGAAAGGAATGACAAGTGACAAGAAATCTTTCTCGCTCCTCCATTTTTTCATCTTTTCGCAGATTTCTGGTGATGTAATCTAGACCTTGTGTGCGCCCTTAAATATGGGCTATTGTCCTTCTCTCCATGAGTTGGCACTCTCAATCGTCACCACCGTCCTATCGGTTTCCTCTCTGAGTCAGATAACATCATCGCTGGGGCACTTATCTGAGGTTCCTTGTGACATTTCATGAATTGTTGAGAACTACCCGACTTGGGCTGTAAATTTGAGAAAGAGAAAGGTTGGGAAATCAAATCTTTCGCAGTAATATCACATTTCTTCCTTACAACCAGAAAAGGGTTATCAAGTGAGGGACCCGTTTATCCGTGAAAACTACCATAATACACATGAGACAAGATAAAAAGGGAAATTCAAAGGCATCTAACATAATATTAATACACCAGCAAATTACCAAAATAAAAATAAGAATAAAAAATCAGGAAGTTAATCACCTAAATAGAAGTGGTAATACAATATATTTATAAATATATTGAAACTTCATCTTTATACCTCCAATCTACTTCGGTTACTATCTTTCACTGAAGGAATTCACAGTTAGCTTGTACAGACACGTGACCATAACATAATTGTTGAGAAGATTTGAGATGATAACCAGATTAGGATTAACAAGTTCACATCAATTTGCAGCAATTTGCAGCAAGGTGACAGACAAATTTAATATGCATGATTGAGGGATTAATGACCAATACGAAGCCAGAATAGAGTGGAGAAAGTGGAAGGGATTTAGTTAAGGAAAATTAAGGGGTATTCAGGATAACATAAATGTACCAAGTTACCCACATAATGAATTGAATTTGGAATTAAGGATTTACTCACTGAAGATAAAGAATACTCAACCCAGAGAAGAATATATATATATTCAATATAACTTATTTAATCTTCAAAAGCTTCAACCTACTTCGCTGAAGGAACTACAGCTTATATACTTTGACTATTTCGTGCAAAGCATCCACACAAAGTCAGGAATAAATGTCGCTGCCTAATACATTAATGCCATCCATGAAATCTCCAGGAGAAGATAACGCCGAAGCCCCTTTCAATGATCCTACCAAAGAAAACCCTATGTATTTCTCAGGAGAAGATAGCAATAAAATCACGTTCAAGCATCCTGTCTACGACGATATTGATATAAATATGGACTTCTATCATGAAGCCATAAAAGACCCAGAACGAAATGCAAGACTCTTCTTGGACGTTCACCTATTGAAGATTAAACCCCCCTCCTCAGGCAACCCTCACTTCTCGGCCATAGCCCCCTCCTCAGATATACTAGTGTCTAAGAGTAATGCATCTGTGAACCTAGGGATAATTCATTCCCAATCGATTATCGCCTATATTGGTCATGCATTGATATCTGCTGAATTTAATGAGATGACTCCTGATGATTTTAAGAATACCTACCTTGCTCCACTTAATGAGGCTCTTAAACCACCGCCCCCTGATCCACTTGATAAGGGCACTAGCGACCCATTGCCATCAAAGCTTAGGGGTGATTACTTATCCAAGTTCTATCGCTACCATCTGGGAAACGCACTGTCTGAGGAACGTATTGTCCAGGATTACTTTGATAAACAAATAGCTGGCCCACTTGAAAACCTTCTCCAAGAACTTGGTGATAAGAACCATTTTTTTGGCAACCGAGGGTCTGTAAGACCGCCATTATCTCGAAAAGGTATGGCGCAACCTGATATCATTCACATGACACCCTCAAGTAGTCAGTATCCCGATATTGTTTATGCGATAGGCGATTACAAGACGGAAAAATACAAAATGTCAGAGGGCTTTGACGAATTTAAAGCAGCTGTTCTGAGGCGAGGAAACCAAGACCAAAGTACATTGCTGGATTCGAATACGAAATTCTTTCCAGGTAATGAATGGACGCCTGAAGTATTATTTGTCTTGCTTCTACAAAACTACATTTACCAAGCTTTACTCTGTGGAACTGATAGGATTCTTCTTTCAGACCACCAGTCATTCTCAGGGTTCTTTAAATACAAAATAGTAGATAGCAAAATGACTTTAGACTACTACGTCATTGAAGATCCAGAAACTGTGGAGCATGGCATTACTTTGAGGTCGGCTATAGCAGGATTTTTTTATAATACTGATGCTGATGCAAATGTTATAAAGAACAGATTAAAGGAAACCCTTGCTATAGCCAGGAAGACCGATGCAAGCAAAAGAGAGGATCCATTCTCTAACGCTCGTCCTAAGGGAGAATCTACCAGCAAATCTGAATTTACCAGCAAATCTGAATCTACCAGCAAATCTGTGAAAAGAAGAAAGTTTTCAGGCTCCTTAGATACTGTGAGAGAAAATGAAACTGGTGAGAACATTGATGTCATCGATGGCAACACCTAATGTCGAGTTATATACGACTCTGCCAAAGTTTATCCTGATTTAGAACTCCCACCCACCGTTTTTGACAAAGTATATTATTTTTCGAATCGATTGTGGGAGGGAGATAATAGCTTGATGTATTACGAGATGCCTGACAGAGACGGGTACTATAGCATGTTCTTCAAGGAGCTTTTGATTAATGAAAGAATTGCTAAATCAGAATTTGCTTCGAATTTTCCAAAGCTCCTTAAGTCTGGTTATTGGAACGGCTATTTCGATCGTCCAATGCATATTTTTGAGTATTTAGGGAAGGAGGTGCTTGAAGAGAATTGGGATAAGCGAGAAGTGCACAGTGTTATTAGGTCAAGGCTTGAAGAGCTTCATCTGTTGGGAATTGCACACAATGATGTGAGAATCCCGAACATTCATGTATCTGAGTCAGGTAAGATATCGTTGATAGACTTTGGGTTGTCAGACAGCTCAAACGATGAGAAACTTAAGGAGAATGATTTTCAAAAACTCGACAATATATTGGGTATGCCTGGTTCTAGTGGTAGTGATAGTTAAGAAAGTGAAAAATAGTCTATCGATGAAGCTGAGGTACGTGGAGAATATGAAACTGATGGAGATACCTCGTATGGAGAAGAATCTGATGATATGATCCAAAAGTAAGTCGATATATAGGAAGGGTCATTGTAACGAGATAGCGTTGATTACTGATCCGAGGTTGTGGGTTCAACAAGTAATGAAAGCCTTTAAATGATGTAAAAATAGCTAAGATAGGTAAAATAGAACGGTATTGCTATATACTCTAACTGTAGACTTAAAAGACGAGAACACTACTGAAAGAGCCAGAAGAGAAGATGCTCACTCAGGATTTGAGGGCCATTGTATATAGTAAGTTCCGTGTGTGGCTAGTTCCATTAAAGGTTCGTAGAAGGACTACCTAAATTATGGGTTTCACATGATTGGTAGAGGTCACTTTACAGTTCAAGAATGCTATGAGCACTTTTATCCGTGAGGAGAACCATGATACACATGATCTATACGTACTCCTATTCATTCTTCGCTCTTGAACTTGGCGATGAAAAGTTGCAACCGTATTGCAGTTGCTGCCAAAGTCTGTAATGGTCGTGTGATATTCAACATTACGTAACCAGCTCAGCATTGTTTCACTAAAAAAAAAAACTTTCTTATCAACTGAAAAAAAAAAGCTGTTGATAAATAAATGCACTTTAGAGCATTCATCTGTTGTTCGTTAACTGTGGTGTTGTTCTCTTTTTTTGCAAGGAATTATCGTCATTTTCTCCCCCGCATGACCGTTTCCCTTACACATCCCTACCATAAAGAGCTAGAAGTAGCCATTTTGGCCGTGAAACGAGCCTCCGTTTTGACCAAACAATTGAGTGATGAAATCGCCATCACTCTGAAATCAGGCACTCACACCAAAGACGACAAGTCCCCAGTGACTGTTGGAGACTATGCTTCGCAAGCCATTATCAACCATGCCATCAAGTTGAATTTCCCTGGTGACGAGATTGTAGGTGAAGAGGACTCTGATACTTTAAGACAAGACAACGAAGAGGGCAAAACCCTCAGCAAACGTGTCATTGACATCATCCAGGATGTCGAGCAAAAGACCAGTGCCTCCAGTAGTGTTCTTGGCTCACTATCTGACTTGCCGGCCATATATGACAGCATTGACCTCGGAGACTCCCAGGGGGGTGCCAAAGGCCGTTATTGGGCTTTAGATCCAATCGACGGAACGAAGGGGTTCCTCAGAGGTGACCAATTTGCCGTGTGCTTGGCTTTGATTGAAGATGGGGAAGTGGTGTTGGGAGTTATTGGGTGTCCCAACCTTCCTGCTAGCATCGTCTCTAACAGTGAACAAACTGGAGTCAGAGGAGGATTATTCTCTGCTGTGAAGGGAGTTGGGTCTTTCTATACTGAATTGTTTAAAACTAACGATTTCGTGCCATTGGCCGTACAAGAACCAATCAAAATGAGCCAAAATACCAACCCTGCCACCCTCAAAGTGCTTGAGGGAGTTGAAAAGGGTCATTCGTCTCATTCTACCCAGTCTATCATCAAAGAAAAACTCGGATTTGATAATGAAACTGTTGCCAGTCAAACCATCAATTTGGACTCCCAAGTGAAATACTGTGTATTAGCTAAGGGCCAAGCAGACATCTACCTTCGTTTACCTACTAGCGACACTTATAGAGAAAAGATCTGGGACCACGCTGCTGGGAATATCTTAATGTACGAGAGTGGAGGCCAAGTTGGTGATGTGACAGGAGAAAAGCTCTACTTCGGCAGTGGGAGACACTTGAACTCCAAGGGCGTCATTGCTGCAAACAAAGCGGTGTTTCCCAAGGTTATTGCTGCGGTAAAGGAAACGTTAAACCAATAGACAACTACCGGCTATTTATTGTATAAACGACAACCACTAGATAAGTATATCATGAGCAGATGCTCGAGATAAGCTTGAATGTAGAATAATCATGTTCTCGTAGAACATATAATGCAGGATCGAAATGCCCTCTTTCGGAAGTATGTAGCACATTTCCGTTTACTGTCTATTTACACTATTTACATTTCTCTGGCATATAAGGTGCTATTCTGATGCAGCTGTATCATTGTGGTCTATTTGTTGCTGTTCTACCCCCACAACATGAACGATATGATACTGCTGCTTCCCTGTCCGGGCTAAAAGAAGCTTACCGTCAATCAAGTGATTTTCTCTATCAAACAACACCACATCATCCGGGTCTTGGTATTGATCCCGGTCCAATCCCAAATAGACCCCTCCAGCCTTGATAAGATTTTTTGTTTCAGTTTTCGACTTGCCAAACACTCTTGCTAACAACGTACTCATCTTAAGGTCAGCAGGGTTTTCAAATTCGTTTAAGTTGACTTCAACCAAGATTCCTGATCTTTGGAACTTACCAAGTAGCTTGTCGGCGGAAATCTCATCGTCAAACGGCTGGTCTGGTGTCGGGAATAAGAAACTAGTGATATAAGCCATCTCCTCTCCAGTACCCACACCATGCAACAAGTCCACCACTTCTCTGGCCAACACTCTTTGAGCGATTCTCAAGCCAGGGTCAGCCTTGTGTTTGGGGATGATTTCGGCTTCTATTACGTTGAGAGGTAAAAGTGTGAATACTTTCAAAAGTTTCTCAATGATCTCATCGGGGGTATTAATGAAGTATTGGTAGAGCTGGAACGGCGTGGTGAGTTCTTTACTGATAAAAACAGCATTTCCTGCTGACTTCCCGAATTTCTCCCCTGTAGGAGTAGTAAGTAATGGAACGGTTAGACCATAGGCTCCCTCATCTTTGGGATTCTTCTTTAATCGAGAGATAAGGTCAATTCCAGCAGTGATGTTCCCCCACTGGTCGTTTCCTCCAATCTGCAAGTTCACCCCTTTGTTCTTGTACATATGCCAGAAATCATACGCTTGGAGGATCTGGTAGGTGAATTCGTTGAACCCTAATCCTGCCTGACTGTTCAATCGGCTCTGCACAGAGTCTCGGGCCAACATAGACGAAATTCTAATATGTCTCCCGTAGGTTGCCAAAAAGTCGAGCATTTTCACATTTTCCCACCATTCGGCGTTATTCAAGAAGGTGCTTTCTCCCAAATTCACCGGGACGTTTCTTGATTTGGCATATTCTACACCCAATTGCAAAAAGCTTTTCATTTGTTCCTGAATCTTTTTCACGTTATCTTCTCTTTCGTTGGCTTCGATCTGGGTTCGTTCAGTCGTTCTTCCACTGGGGTCTCCTACAGCACCAGTAGCACCTCCTACTAATCCCACAACATCATGGCCCCGTAGTTTGAAATGTAGCAATGCCATTAGTGGCAAGAGGTTCCCGATATGAAGCGATTTGGCTGTAGGGTCGGCTCCACAGTAGAGCTTAAACTTCTTGGTTGATCCTGGTTTGGTCAAATCAAACAATTCCTCATTCGACACTCCTTCGACAAGGTGCCGGGCTTTTAACAAACCCACTAATGGAAGAGACAAATCGCTGGCATAGGACTCGTTGGCAATTAGCTCCTCGACTGACGGCACAATTCGTATAGTATCTGGTTCTGGCTCCGTGGAGAGGTATCTCGTGAGGTGCAACGCGCTCTTTGGGTAAATTGGCCCTCTAGAAGCGAATCTGGCGGTCCTTAGAAGCATTTTCCCCTTGTTTTTGGGATATTTGGTTTACACAGTGAGGAAGGAGTGGAAGTTTGGAGAGTGTTTCGATTTTTTTTCGTACACCAGAAACTTTCGCATTTTGGTTCCTGTTTTGGCGGGTGCATTTTTTTGAGATGAGGGTCCTATTTTTCAGGACTCCAGAAGGTGTTCAAGTAAGGAACGTTTTCTCTCCAGAACAAGGGCATGTCAAACAACGCTGCAGATCGAGGAGCCACGGATGGGGCCAGTTCTGCCGGCCGAAAGAGAAAGAGACGGAGAAACAATAAGTCTGGAGAAGCAAGGGAAGAGCTTGTGGTGAAACAAGAGCCTGTGAAGCATGATGTGAATACCACCAGAACCAACAAGAAGATCAAATTCGGAGAAGAAACACAGACGGCGTTGAGTACAGGAGCCAACAAGAAGATTAAGTTCGAAGAGGAAGCTGAAACGGTGAGCAACGGATCTCAGGTGAAGCCACTGGCGAAAGCAAACAAGATTAACGAAGGACCAAAAATAGACCAGGTTCAGGAGAAAGAAGTCAGACCAAAGGTTGAAGAGAAAGAGATCAAACCAAAGGTTGAACCAAAGCTAAAAGATGTAAAGAACTCGCCTCGTAAGGGCAAAAAGAAGAAGGTAACATACTATGACAGTGATAGCGATTATGACGACGCCAACAAGGACCAATTCACCATTTCGACCCAGATGCCCCGAGCAGAGCTAGCAGTCAAGGCCCAGACATTGCTAGACGGCAGAAAGAATCTTCCCATCTATCAGCATAAAGACAAGATCGTGGATTATGTCACCAACAACCAGGTGACGGTAATCATTGGGGAAACCGGTTCTGGTAAGTCTACCCAGATCCCCCAGTTTCTCATGCCGCTAAACCGCAAGCAAATAGCCGTCACCCAGCCCCGTAGAGTTGCAGCTGCTTCGTTGGCCACCAGAGTCAGCGAAGAGTACGGATGTGTGTTGGGAGAAGAGGTAGGGTACCAAGTGAGATTCTCCAACATCAGCAGCAGTAAGACCAAGTTGAAGTACTTAACAGATGGTATGTTGCTTCGAGAAATCATGCTAGACGGGAAATTGACCAAATATTCTACCATAATTATTGATGAGGCTCACGAAAGAACCATTTTGACAGATCTTATTATGGGGTTTTTGAAGCAGCTTATTGTGACGAAAGTGAGGACGGATTTGAAGATCATCATCATGTCTGCTACGTTAAATGCAGAACTATTCAGCAGATTCTTCAACCACTGTCCGATTCTCTTCGTAGAAGGTAAATTATACCCGGTGACCCAGCATTACCTTGCGGAATCGTCCGAGGATATTGTCGATACTATGGTAAGAACAGTAGTGCAATTGAACCTCGGAGAGCAGGAAGGTGATATTCTTTGTTTCTTCCCAGGGCAGGAGGAGATCGATAACTGTGTGAACATCCTACAAACCATAGCACCCCAACTCCCTAAGGAAGCACCCATGATAGTGCCACTTCCTCTCTACGCCGCTTTATCGCCATCCCAGCAGCTGAGAGTGTTCGAGAAGGTGTCAGGCAGAAAGAGAAAGGTCATTTTGGCCACCAACATCGCCGAAACCTCCATCACCGTCAGCGGAGTGAAATACGTTGTAGACTCGGGGTTGCGGAAGGTGAAGCTCTGGAAACATCAACTAGGGTTGTCTTCGTTGTTGACCACGCCGATTTCCCAGGCTTCGGCTAAACAAAGAGCTGGGAGAGCCGGTAGAGAGAGTCCTGGTAAGGTTTTCCGGTTGTACCTGGAGAACGTATTTCTCACCAAGCTCCCGAAACAGCAGGAATCGGAAATCATGCGTAACGACATCATCTTGCCAATTTTAACGTTGAAAAAGCTCGATGTCGATGATTTGTTGAATTGGACCTGGCTAGAACACCCGGGTCAGGATGCCATTCTAAGTGCGCTCAACACCTTGTATACGCTCGGTGCTTTGAATGAGGCTGGAAAAATCACCAGCTTGGGTTACAAGATGGCGGTGTTGCCGCTTCCTCCTCGGTTGTCGGTTGTATTGATTGAGGCATTGCTGTATGGGGTCTTGAACGAAGTAATAGACATTGTTTCCTGTCTTTCGGTGGACAATTTGGTGTTGAATGTGTACGGAGGAAATGGTGAACTTCGAGACGAAGTGAACTTCAAAAGACGTAATTATTGTCCCTTAGGAACGAAACTGGGGGACTTGATCGCATTGAAAGAGTATTTCAACTATTTCAAGGAGTTGTACGATGACAGGAAGGTCGCAGAGGTGAAAGAGTGGTGCAAGGACCTTTTTTTCAGCTTCAAAGGGTTTAAGAACGTTTTGCGAGTAAGAGACCAACTCCGAGAATATATGCTTGCTACCATCAAACTGGACGAAAGCTTAAACCAAAATGAAAGAGAGAAGCAAATCCGAAGCTTAAAGGCCCAGCTCGAAGACGATGAGGAAGGTGATTTTGATGGTGAAGTCGTCACCAAACCTTTGGATGTTCCTCTAATTCTCAAGTCTTTCCTCAAAGGTTATGTAACCAATACTGCTATAGGAATGCCAGATAGATCCTACAGAACTTGCACCACTGGCCAGCTTATCAGCATCCACCCATCTTCAAATCTTTTTGGGAAGTCCAATCTTGATGCCATCATGTACATAGAGTATGTCTACACTGCCAAGGCCTACGGCAGAAACTGCTCAGCTGTGGAATTGAGCTGGTTACAGGAGATCGCTCCCCACATTCTCGGACCAAAGATGAACATCAATGAATAGGCATAGAACCTATAAGGCCAAATGCACACAAAGAGTGCGTTACAGACAAATTGTGTATTACAGCCAAATAATGTATAATTGCATAGATACTAAGAAATTCATAGATTTTGAACTAATTGCAGTATATCCTTGAATCGAACAATAATCTTGTCTCATAAATCTACACTTTCCTCTTTTTTTGCACTTTTTTGCAATTTTATTGAAAAACTCATATTACAGTTGATTTCAAATTACCGATACTCTCTTAATCGCTTAGTTGCATCCACAGTATCATTTAATCAGTTCGACTACATTTTTGCAGCCATCATCAAAACTTTACACCCGTACCTCCCACCCTCGAATATTATCTTCTTCTTGCTTGTCTGAGATTTTCAAAAGCACCTTCTTCTCCAACTATGGAATGTGTCGAGCCGTTACCGCTTATAAAGAGGCCTGACACCGACGTGTACAACCAGTTTCAGGGTCATGTGCGCTCATTGGAGTTTTACGGATACTCCATCCTTTTGTCAACGTGGTTGGTGTTCATTGTGTCCATCAACTCGTTCTTCAAGTTATGGAAGTATGTGATCTACCCGTTGTCTCTAAGCGATAGTGAGCTTCATTCTAGACTCACAGAAGTGCTTACAATGATAGACAGCTATGTTTTGAGTATGTGGAGCATCTACGTGGTGATTTGGTGGTGGTCGATTGGTGCATGGGTAGGACTAAAGTTGTTCAGACACTCGAAAGGTATCCAAGGCTAATGAACGAAAACTAGTTCAAGTCGATGAAATACAACTCTTCTATACAAGGTGAAGTCACTGGTTAGATTCCCTATACATGTTTTTGAGTTCAGTTATCAGCCGTCCTCGCCTCGGGTTTTCGTCCAGGCTCCACCACCTGTTTGGCGGCCCTTTGTCTTCACTGTGCTCAGCGGTGGATTCTTCAAAGAATAAATCTCCTTTGCTTCCCGGTTGCGAGGAACTAGCACCTCATTATAGAGCCTGAGCAACTTCTTGTTTGTATCAGGCTCTGCCAACTGCACCGCGTAGCTGTGCAACTTCGCAGCATTGAGACGCCCGATTGTCTGTCTAACTAGCGCTGTGCTAGAGATTTGTGAATTTTTGCTGATTCTCTTATCTGGCAACGTAATGTATTTCTCACTCAAATCAATGACATATTCATCACTTGCTCCAATACACCAACTCATTTTCTTGCCCCAGTTTTGGGCATAGAGACTCGGCTCATCATACACTCCCTCGCAAGGGTCCAAGTGAATCCATCTCTTTAGTTTCGTACTGTAATACTCACACCATACATGGTCTTCTGCATTCCACACGTACCGAACCCGTGCCTCTGTTCCCAACACCGCCTTCAAAATGAGAAGAAAGCAGTTGACCCATTCACCACATCGGCCGCTTCTCGTTTCAAGAAGGCTGACGGGGTTATTTATCCGAGAAAACTCCACTGACTGCTTACATTTACTACAGGTGTACTGTTCGATTCGGGAGATTTCTTGAGGATTGTAAGCTGGCGGAGCTTTCACGCCAACATGCTCGATATGGGAGGAAGTCTGGCACCGGGGGCATTCAGGATTTGTCACCCACTTGAAGAAGTCATGTTTGAAGTAGTGCAACAACTCAGCCACTAAGTGGTCTTCATACCCTCTGGTGGACTCGGTATCTTCACTTTCTCGTTTGTCTACGCCAGAGTAGATCTTTGCCAAGTCAATGGTATCAAGCGCTTTGTCGAGATCTGCTGCCTGGTTGTATCTGGCGGTGTAGTTGGCAATACCAACGATGGAGCTGAGGAATTGTCGGTCTAGACTGGAGACGCCAGGTGGAATTGGGGGCTTGCGGAGGCTTTTTGCCGACACCGCGAGCACCTGGCTCGTGTAACCGGCAATAAGCTGGTCCGTAAGCTGTCGGAAGTTGATCTCGCCACTCATATGATGGAGAAATGTAAACGTAGTGAGATGCGAAAGCTTATCAACTTCAAACATTGAACCCGTACACCACCGTCTTCAGAATTGCTAGTTTACATTAGTATATACAGATATAGTACAGCTCCTGGTGGAGTCTAATATACATGGACGATGACCAGGCCAAGTAAGCCCTTGCTTTTCCTGATACCTGGCTCAGTTGAGTTCTTGAGGTGGAGCCAAATAGATTTTGCATCTATTCTTTCTACCTTTACCTCAGTCCCTTAGTTCGTTCTCTCTGGCTTCGTCCTTCACCACTTTCATCTTCCGGGTCGATTCCTTCTCTTCATTCAACTCCCTTATTATCTCCTCTTCCTCCTCGGTCAACCCCGTTATGTCAGGCGGTATTTCCTGCATTTGCACCGATGGAGCATAGTCAAGGTACCGCAATTGCTCCAAGATTTCGAGTTTCACGCTCTCCAAGTACTTCTTGGAGTTCTTGTTATCTATTCTTCCTTCTAGCTGGGGATGGAGCGAGTAATCTGGTCCAAACCAGTCGTACGTTGGTAGATAATTGGGGATTTTCGGGTCGATGGTGACATCATTCAACACTGAAGTTTCGTAACACCACAATCGGGAAACGTTTCTAGGAGTATATCCACCTCCACCGAGCACAAGCATAGGGATTCCAAATGATTTAATGAACTTCACGCACTCACCATGGCCTCTAATGTTGAGATTGAAGCAACCTAATCTGTCGAACCCCAAAGAATCAGCACCACACTGCTGAACAATACAAGTAGGCTGGAATTTTGTTATTAGTGGCTCCATAATCGATTTGAACAATTTGATATACGACTCATCGTCTATTCCATCTTCTAATGGCACATTTATGGCATAATTCTTACCTTTACCCAACCCAACTTCATTTACTGCTCCAGTACCTGGGAAAAACTCTCCATTGAACTTGTGAAATGACACCGTCATCACCCGGTCAGTAGTATTAAATGCCTCCTGCACTCCGTCTCCATGGTGTAGGTCAATATCTATGTACATCACTCGAGGATGCACTCTTAGAAGATTGAGGATACTCAATACAATATCATTCACATAACAAAAGCCACTAGGCTCCGACTTTTTGGCATGATGCAACCCTCCAGACCAATTGATTGCAATGTCTGACATTCCACTTATGAGCTTTCTCGAAGCATCTAAAGAAGCACCAGCATATATTGAGGAATAGTCGTACATCCCATCAAATACAGGGCAATCATCTCCGATGTTGAACTGGGCCAATTTCTTCTCCAGTAGCCTGGCAGCCTTTTCTGGTGTGATGTTCTGTAAGAAATTGACATAATCTTCCGAATGGAACTCTAGAAGCTCGTCTCTGGTGGCACTTCTGGGGGTGTAAAGGTCCATCTTTTCATACAATTTATAGGATATAACCAAGTGGTCCGTGAGCATTAGTCGAAATGGCTTCATAGGATGGTAAGGACCATAATGGTACTGGCTGACTTGGGGGTTATAATGGTAGGAGACGTTGGTGAGGTTGGTCAGGGAATTGGGATAGTACAACGGCGTGTTGGCGACGGTTTTTCTGTCCGCGGTGAACGTTTCCGTTTCACTAACGGGCGCCATTCGTTCTGCTAAAGGTTATAAGTCAAAGGGAAGAGGAAGAAGAGAGAGAAGTGTTTTTTGGCTGGTATTTTTTTCTTTTGCTTAAAAATACATCCGTACATCTAAACCCGTACCTCTTGCGTCCGTGCACCAGTTTCGCGAGTTGAGATATTCAACCTCGATTTAATTGCCACTACCTGTCAAATACTAGTGTTTCTTCTTTACTATCAGTGTACACGATGTCAGGTATGTAATTGACTTTTTCCACTCCGTGCTGGCACCATACTAACATTATAGGGTCTGCTGGATTTGATAGACACATCACCATTTTCTCTCCTGAAGGGAGATTGTACCAAGTTGAATACGCCTTTAAGGCCATCAATTCTGCTAGCATTACTTCCATTGGAGTCACAGGCAAAGACTCTGCAGTTTTGGTCTCTCAGAAGAAAATCCCCGATAAGTTGTTAGACCCCGATACCGTTTCCTACATTTTCAAAATCACTCCGTCAATTGGGCTCGTAGCCACAGGATCCATTGCTGATGCCCGTGCCCAAGCATTAAGAGCCAGAAGTGAGGCCACTGAATTCAGATATAAATATGGGTATGAGATGCCTGTCGAAAGTTTAGCGAAAAGAATGGCCAATTTATCGCAATTGTACACCCAGAGAGCTTATATGAGACCCTTAGGAGTGGCGTTAACGTTTTGTCAAGTTGACTTCGAAGATGAAGACAGAGGAGCACAGATATTCAAATGTGATCCTGCCGGATACTATACCGGAGTCAAAGCTGTAGCCACTGGACCAAAACAACAAGAAGCCACCACTTATTTAGAGAAGAAATTCAAGAAGAATGATTACGTGAAAGGAGATTGGAAAGAGACTACGGAATTCGCCATTACCGCCTTGAGTTCGGTGTTGGGGACTGACTTTAGAAAAAACGATATAGAAATTGGTATTGCTACTGAAGGAGAATTCCGAATCTTGACTGCTGATGAAATTGATGAAAGATTGATTGCCATAGCCGAACAAGATTAAATAGCTAATGAACAAAAGAGAAAAGAGTAAGAATTGTAGAGAGCAAAACAACTAACATGGGGGAAAAGAGTAGGACTACATTTGATGCTACAGAGCACTAGATATGACAGGCTAAACTTTTAATTAATAATACAAAGGAAAGCCAATAGAATCTGAAACTTTTGATATCCAATGTGGGCTTTTGAACCAAATGTAGCTAGTGAACCCGATTGTTTGACAGGCAGCATGGCGTTTACCATACATATGGAATGAACATGTACGGACAAGCCTCAAGGTATCTGTCCCAATCAGCGCCATATTTTCTTTCACATTTTCTCTGATCTCTGTAGCCTCTGTGGACAAGAACAATGAAGAAGAATACGGGGAAAAACCATGGGAAAGGAGAGCTGAAACCACACATCAATCCCCAGGTAAGCGACTGAACCCAATCGGCAGTATAATGCATTTTACGAGCGTAGACGTACCAACCATCAGTCAACAACACTGAACCATTGGCACAAGTAATGAACTTGGGGTTTTCAATGTCACTGTAAGGAAGATAAGGGAAGGTTTTTCTAAGAGATTTGTTTCCGGAAATGAATCTTCTAAAACTGTTCTTTTGACGATTACCAGTGTCGAAGAAGTAGTAGGCAATGGTAAGAATGACGAATAAGGTGACGTTATAGGCGGTAGACCATTGGTATTCTGCAGGGTCATGATAAGCCAAGTATAACGTACAATGACAGTAGGTGAAAGGAACACCGGCGATGTTCCAGAAAATTAACATGAATCCAAATTTTTCATAGGCCATATCCCAGGTGGGCACGATAAGTTCTTCACCTTTGGAGCAGGCATTGGCGTACAACCAATGAGCATAAAGCACGAAGCAAACTTGAGGGCTGACGTAGCCGTAAGCTTCCCATTGTTTCAAAGCCGTGGCCAAGGATAAGAAGAAGAGGAAGAACCAAGGGATTCTGACTTCGAAGAACATCTTAAGGTCCAAGTACTTACCGATTCTAGGGTTTAATGGGGCCCCCATGAAGCAATCGTATAAGGCATTACCGGTCATTCTATGGTAGTCACCGGAGATATAAATGCAGTAGAAGTACAACAACCAAGAGCAGGTGATGCCGTAGAAAATGGCAAGCGACATGAATTCACCGAAATTATCGATGATGTAACCCAAATGGAACACATTGGTGAAGTGCAATATGAGACTGATGGCGATGGTGGTGTAGAACGAGAACACGGCATTACAGTAGTAAGGCAATTGTCGGTTTTCCAAGTGAGCAAGAGGTTGACCTTTAGTCCAAATTCCTGGCAAGGTCAAGTAGAAAATGCCCTGGACAAGCATGTATGAGGTTAATACGAAGATGGTTTTGAGGGAAGGAATTCCTGCTTGGAGGAAGTAACCAAACAAGTCGGTGCCAATGAATTCGGACCATGATTGATCTGGTGCAGGCCAGGCAGGGCTACCGTTGTAGAATTGGGCACTGATCCACATGTAGTACATCAAGAGCGGGAACCCCACCATCATTCCGAGGGCACCAAGGGGACCACCGAATTCCCATTCGATCTCGTCTTTGGCGAGGTAGCCAGGAGGTGGAGCAGTGTTAGTGATTGTGGCAGTGGATTCCGCTTGGTCCACGTCGATGGGTTCCTGAAGGAGAGGAGTGGTATCTGAAGACATTCTGAGGGGCGAAACCAAAGTATTTTGCTATCAGGAAATGAAAAAGTCAGCCAACAGTATATGTAGTTATATTTAAAGAAAAAAAAAACGGTTACGATGTTAGCAAAGAAACGCGCGCGAAGTTTGCTGGGGAAAATCAAAACACCGCCAAATCAGGAAACTGCCGAAGCCGAAGCTTATTTTTCGGGTGTTGCTAAACGATATATACGATATACGACGTCGTGACGTAATGGCATTGACTCTGACGTTAGGGGATATACGGCATAAGTCGCTGTTTCCTGACAAAGGGTGGACTGGGTGGACTGGGTGGACTGGGTGGACTTTTAGGCTGGACATGGCGAAGGTACAGTGATCAAGGCAAAGTTTCAGTGGTAGTGTCAGATTCGGTGACATAATGTCGCTTTCCTACTATGACAGGTTCAGGAGCGGAAAACAAATTGTTCCAGCTTCCGAAGGGAAATTTTATAGACGTAAGCTGACTAAGCCCTCCATCGGCTGCAAAACCTGAAGTGTATAAGACAGATAACAATATGGTAGAATGTGAATTGAAGCAATTGTTGAGCAATACGCAAAACAGGTCAAAAGTTGGCAGATAAATTTTCGCAGCCAATCAAATGTCAGAAGCACCGAACATAGACATGCATTTTCCAGCTTCTACTCATGCTTCTACTCATGCTTCTACTCGCGTGTGCCGTTGACGGGTTTCTCTGTAACGAGACATATATTGGTATATACATAGATGTAATTAGTGTACAGTCTAAAATACAATAATCGCAGTTAAATACAAAAACGGAAGCAGTTAAATGATACTCTGGATCTTGGTCATGATTCTTCTTCCATGAGGAGTGTTTTTGATCTCCGGCAATAATGGCTGCAATGCTAGCGACAACTTAGCCAAGTCGCTGGGCCCAGCAACGTCCAAACTGGTCTGCAACACATAATTCCCAAAGGCATCATTAACCATCTCACCAAACCGATTTTTGTTCACGAGCAATTCACGAATAAGGTCTTCGGTAAGTTTGCTGATTCTAAGCGACTTTTCAATGACATTCGACCCAAACTTATGTAATGACAACGAAACAATGTTGGACCTAATATGATCCAAAATAATCTTAATCGATTGGTCGTCACCACGAGAAAGAACGTATTGAACGACGTAATTTCCAAACGGATCCAATGAGAGATTAGTGGCGATCTCCGCGACTTTTAGTGACAATTGCTTTCTTTGTTGTAAAGTACCATGGTCTAAACATCTTTGTAATACACAACATCCATGTCTATGGGTAGCGATCTCATTACAATTGGCCGAAGCAGTATCGAAAATGAATTGATTATCTTCTGGTTTCAATTTTTGTAAGCATTTCTGCACCACATGATTACCATTCAAATCTCTTGACAAAGAAACAATATGTGGAGATAATGAAGTAATGATTAATTGGGATTCTTCTTCGGTGGAAATGCATTCAACCAATTTTTGTAATGCTCGGGTCCCATGAGGGTCCAAAGCGATTCTAATAAAGTCGGGAGCGGCGTTTTTCACCAAAATTATTCTTTGATCGACGCTGACGTTTTCAAACAACTTTTGGATCAAATAGTTCCCAAATGGGTCTGTCATCAACTCGACGATTTTAAGGTAAATCTCATTGAAAATCATCGTGGCAGCAACGTCTCCTTTATCTTCTTGGCCCAAATCTAATTGACGTTGTAAGAATCTGCAACCATGCTGGTCCTTGCACAAGGAATAGATTTCACCGTTGAAGTCCTCCAACTTGGCATTGGCGTACTTGGAGGCATCATCACCCTTTCTGCGGTTATTGTGAGCTTTGCGGTGAATGTTCATGCCATTGTTCATGTACTGACGACGACCTCCGGCAGCATTATGGTTGTTGCTGTTGTTCTGGTACCGATTCATCTGGGGATTGAACCTGTTCTGGCCCGGGTTTAACCGGTCCATGTAGTTGTTCTGGCCCACGGCACCGGCACCACCGTTGTTTCTGATCATGTGCTGGTCCCACATTCCGCCCAACTGAGGAAGTGGGTGCAATGGAGGCAACACGTTGGTCATGTGCGGAGGCATGTTGAAGTTGGCGTTCATGTCGGGAATGAAGTTGTAGCCAGCAGCAGCAGCAGCGGCGGCGGCGGCGGCGGCAGCAGCGGCAGCAGCATCGTCACCGACGGGGCCCAAATTAGTGAACTCGGACCCGTTGAAGACTCTGGCAGGGAACGCATGCTGGGGCTGTTGGGCCTGGGCCGAGTCATTGGCAGAGGAGGCCTGGTTTTTGTTGGGTGCCGCAGCCTTCTCGTCCGACTCGGGACCAGGAGGAAGAGCGAAGTTGATGTGGGAGTCCAACGCTCCGCCGAACAACTGGATGGGCGGTGGGGCCGATGCGAAGGAGCCGGAGCCAGGCAACTTGATGGAGTCGTCCTGGGTCGACTTGTCTGGCAATTCAAATGGCTTGACCGAGAGGGCTATGTCGGCGTTGGAGCCATTGTAGGTGAATGGCGGCGCTGACGATGGGACGAAGCTGTTGCTCCAGGTGTTGGGCGCAGGGGACGAGAACGACGGGTCGAATCCGTTGGGGTTGGGCGTCAACGATCCCTGGGCTGGGCCCAGGGTGTGGGCCGCGGCGGCGGCCGCAGGGTAAAACTGCGGGTAATGCTGGTAGTACGCGGGGGCGCCAGGATACTTTGCGGCGGCGGCGGCGGCGGCAGATGGGCCCAGGGCCAGGGCCAGAGCAGTACCGGAGCTGGACTCCGACGAGTCACCGGTGGTGTTGGCGGCGTCGAAGTCCTCGTCCAAGTTGAGGGTGCCCAAGGCGCCGACGATGTCCAACTTGGCGTCGTTGGAGGGCTCAGTCTCGGGGGAGGTGGACGAAGCAGCAGCGGCGGCGGCGGAGGAGGAGGAGGAGCCAACAAAGAGCGACAAGTCTTTGTTGAAAAAATTGGACCCAATGGAGGACGAGCGCAACGAGGGTTTGGGGTAATTGCCGGAGGAGGACCTGGACTTGTTCAACATAGCGACGGGCTCGTTGACGGGCGAGGAGATGGAAGCAGAGCGAGACTGCAAGTTGGCGGTCATTTCTTCTGTGTGGAGACGAGGAAGGAGGGAGGAACTTCTGTGTGGAGGAGGGAGGAAAGTGAGGGCACCAGAAGACAATATGAGTGGATAGATGCTAATAAGGACTAAAATACAAATATGCTATAACACCAACACCAAAACACCCGGTTCAAGGAGAATGAAAAACAAAATTCAATATACAAAGAAATGAAAAACGTAGGAGAATAGAATACACTGAGGGAGGGAATAATATACACTGCTGGAACGAAACCGAAGCGGCGAACAACAAGGAGTGGGTGTTGATTCTGGGGGCGGTGAGGGAATGCAAGCTCTGATGACGAGAAACGCTGGCGCTGGGAGGAAAATGGGCGGGAGAACGTAGTGAAGGAAGAAGAAGAAGAGAAGAAGAAGAAGAAGAAGAAGAGAAGATCACAGGTTGAGAGTGAGATCAGAAAAAAAAAAATTTTGTAAGCAATTTGACACAGAACCGCGAGTAAATGATTGGGCAGCGAAAGTAGACGGGGGAAAGAGTAGAAGGTGGACAGAGCAGGAGGGGGGAAAGAGTAGAAGGTGGACAGAGCAGACGGGGGGAAAGAGAGAAAAGCTGTGGAGAACAGCTCTCTACAGACATTAGGCCGTTACAGTAGTGGATGTTATCAGATGTACGGATCTAGATCAGGTAGTATACACTATGTTACACCCGGTTTTGGGGGCACGAAGTCTCCGGCGGGCCAGTGCAACACTGCAGCGTTGGTGAAGTCGCTGTAGGACCGGGAGTTGGGCACCTTGCGCCCGAGACGGAGGTAGACGGTGGCATTCTTCAGTAGGGCCAAGAGGTCGGCGAGCGGGCCCGAGGAAAAAAGCAGCTTGAGGTTGATTTCCGTCGCTGGGCCCACGTACCGCTCGATGTCGTTGACGAGGAGCGACGTGTGGGTGTACTGCGACGGCGGGAGCTTTCGGGGGTGGAGCAACTGTGATGGTAGCAGAAGCTGGCGGGCGTGGTGGTCTACGTCCGTGGAGTTGAAGATACTGGTGGTCCACCGGAGGAGGCCCAGGGTAGCGTTGTAGCCTACGAACGTGGGCGGAAGCACCCGGCCCTCGGGGTCGTCGCGGCGGAGCGAGGACGCGGTTTCGGCGATGGCTGCGAGCCCCCAGCGGGCCGCGCCCGAGAGAAATAGGCCGAGGAGAATGCCCTGGAACATGAACGCAGTGTGGCCCCGTGTGGAGCAGCCGGGGATGAGAAGGAGTGCGAGAATGTAGTGGTGGATACGGAGCGTGAGCCCGGGGAGAAGGCTGATGGCCACCAAGCCCATCACCATGCCGATGTAGATGGCCAAGTACTTCTGGAACCGGCCCGAGAGCCAGATCTTGTAGGCCTGGGTGACGGCGCACACAGCGATGACGCCAACGATGGACGAAATGGCCACGAGCGCGCCCGACTGGTGCGAAATGTCGTTCCACGTGAGGCGGTCCACGGGCAACCGGTCGAAGGTGATGTTGTTGAGCACCCCGAGCCAGAAAAGCGGGTACCAGAGCACCACGGTGGTGACGGGCGACTGCCGGTTGGCCTCGAACGTGCGCTTGACCGACGAGTGCCACATCACGTAGAGAATGAAGCACGCCGGGAGCATGCGCTCGAGCCCGAGCGAAATGAGGTGCGCGTAGGTGTCTCGGTCCGTGGCGTCCACCGTCACCGGCGGGTCCGTCGCGAGACAGATGGTCCAGTACCCGACCATGGTGATGATCCAGAACGTCACCGCCCCCGACGCCAAGTACACTATGGGCACGCCGAGCACGATGTTGAGCACCAACGCGAACAACCGCGGGTCGTAGCAGTGGGAGAAGTGGTCGTTGTCGTTGGCTGCCAACCGCTTAAAGAAGTACGACACCGGGAAAAACGAGTCGAACCCGATCGACGGGCCCACGCCGTACCGGCCGTCGGCCGCCGCGAACAGCGCCTGGGCCCCGCTGGCGTACGAGATCCGCGCGCACCCGCCAAAAAACGGCGAGATTACGCCCGCGTGCACGCCGGCCCCGCACAAGTAGGAGTCCCCCCGGTACGGGCTGGACACCTGGTGCGGGCCCAGGGTCGCGGGGCCAGCAACGGGTCCACCGCCCACGAAGTAGCCCCGGTAGCGGATGCGCTGGTCGCCGATGGGCACCAACGAGTACAGCCAGCTGCCCCGGTCGCAGAAGGCAGGGCACCGGAAGATGACGTCCTGGCCGAGGTCCTGGAACGACGGGCACGCTTTCCCGTCCATGCCGCAGGCGGCGTTCTTGCCCTTCCAGAAATCGTGGGCCCCCAGGCACGAGAGCAGCACCACCGGGGGCAGGTTTTCGGCGAGACTCATGGGCGGCGTGGTGAAGTACGGCTGGAGGATCCCGAGCACCACGGCAAGCCAGAGAAGACAGTAGATGATGAGGAGAGTCACCCGGAACCACTTGGTGTAGCGTCGGGCGAAGGTGCTGGGGAACTGCTCCAACGGGAGGAGGAAGCCTATGGGCTGTGGGGGCTCATCGGACGGGGTCTCGGGCCCATTCCAGATGGTGTGTAGCCAGCGGACGACGGTGTTCTTTGCTGGGCGGTGGTCTAGCGATGCAGGTGTTTGCTGGCTGCTGTTCAGGCCCAGGTCAAGGTCAAAGTCAAGGTCACTATCCTCAGACACTAGTCTCGGACCCCCATCTCGGTCTCGGTCTCTGTCTCGGTCTCGGTCCTGGTCCTGGTCCAGACTCTGCTCGTGACGGCCCTCGGACAGGTTCCGCTCATAATCGTCTAGAAACCGCCTCTGTTCGTTCATGTGTGCTAGTTTGTCCAACTGAATCGACTCAGTTGCGGAGGACGGCGGAGTATAAATGAAATCGGTAATTTTCATGGCCCGGAATCATTCGAGAATACCTTAAACTGACAGAAGGAAAAAGAGAAAAAGAAAAGATCCATAAAAGAACCATATATTACAAATGCGAATGTACCTACCCCAGCAACAACTTATGCCCAGGAGACAGTCCCCCATTTTTTGTCATGGCCTGGCATAAGAGTACATTCTGTAACCGTTTTAGGTGTCGTGTGCCGAATCCGGAATGGATCTGGACGCATCGGATGCCGAATCGCCGCGAGAATCATCCGGCCAGGGCACCCATCGCCAGCAAACTCCCTGCCTAACCAACGACAATACTCCAGAAACAGGCTACATGTTGCTACTGTGCAAAACACCGGAGCTGCTATCATCTTCAGTGGAAGTCTGTACCCTCAAGACTGGAAAATCCCGTCATCTGGTGTGCGACATTCAAAGCCCCCATCGCGACATTGTCTCTCATGGCTGCAAACCTACAACTTGCAAAACGTAGCGATTTATTAATTAGTATACAAATTCGTTTAGCCAGCTCTGTTCTGGCTTAGCCGGAACACATGGTACAGGATTCCGGGTTGTTGATTGCACAAGCAATGACTTTGGAACTGAAGATGTCGGCGTCTGTTTCGCCAGAGGCTTCGCCGGCGTCTTTGACTGATTCCCCTTGTTCGGCGACGTCTTTGGCCGATTCCCCTTGCTCACCAGCCTTCTTTGGTGCGTCTTCGATCTTCAAGTCTGCCACCGAGTTTTCTAATGACGTTGGCTCTGTCGACAACGATCTGTTGGCTGAGGCTTCTCCCTCACTATCACTGATGGTCAACTTCTTAGCAACGTACTTTCTCTTATTCAACTTTTCTAATTGCGCAATGGTGTCACCAGCAGCATTGACCGAGTTTTTATCAACGGTGAATTGAATAGCAGCAGCAGCCGCTTGCGTTCTTAAGTAGTACATACCGGTCTTTAACCCTTTCTTCCAACCGTAGAAATGCATAGACGTCAATTTACCCATGGTAGGGTCCTTGATATGAATATTCAACGATTGAGATTGGTCAATGAAGGCAGCACGATCAGCTGCCATATCAATAATATGCTTTTGAGAAATCTCCCATACAGTCTTATACAAAGCTTTGATTTGGTCAGGAACATTAGGTAACGATTGAACAGATCCATTGTTGGCAATGATATTGTTCTTCATGGCATCATTCCAAATACCCAAATCAACCAAATCTCTCAATAAGTATGGGTTAACAATTTGGAATTCCCCTGCCAAAACTCTTCTGGAGTAAATGTTAGAAGTGTATGGCTCGAAACATTCATTGTTACCCAAGATTTGTGAGGTAGAAGCGGTTGGCATTGGTGCAACCAACAACGAGTTTCTTAATCCATGTTTGGCTAATTTTTGTTTCAACAGGTCCCAGTCCCATAACTCAGAAGGCTTTCTGTTCCATAAATCAAATTGTAATAATCCTTGAGAGGCTGGAGATCCTTGGTATGATTCATATGCTCCTTCAACTTGAGCCAATTCAATCGATGATTCAACCGCAGCATGGTAAATGGTTTCAAAGATTTGAATATTCAATTCTTTGGCTTCTTGAGAATCAAAAGGTAATCTTAATGCCATAAAAGCATCTGATAACCCTTGAACACCCAAAGCAATTGGTCTGTTTCTCATGTTAGATCTTCTGGCTTCTGGAACTGGATAGTAGTTTCTGTCGATGATACGGTTCAAATTTCTGGTAACAACTTTAGTAACTTCATGTAATTTTTCAAAATTATACCAAACACTGTCGGCATCTTTTTCAACAAACGATGGCAAAGCAATTGAAGCCAAATTACAAACAGCAACTTCTTCAGGTGAAGAATATTCAACAATTTCACAACACAAGTTAGATGATTTAATAATCCCCAAATTCTTCTGATTGGTTTTTTCGTTACAAGCATCCTTATATAACATAAATGGAGTTCCAGTTTCAGTTTGAGCTTCTAAAATAGCATACCATAATTTTTGGGCCTTGACGGTCTGTCTGCCTTTACCTTCACGTTCGTATTTCTCGTATAATTGTACAAATTCTTCACCATAACAATCAGCTAAGCCAGGAGTTTCATTAGGAGAGAAAAGAGTCCACTCACCATTGGATTCGACTCTCTTCATAAACAAATCTGGAATCCATAAAGCTGGGAATAAATCTCTTGCTCTAATTTCTTCCTTACCGTGGTTCTTTCTGATGTCAATGAAATCAAAAATATCAGCATGCCATGGTTCCAAGTACAAGGCAAAGGCACCAGGTCTTTTGTTACCACCTTGGTCTACATAACGAGCAGTGTTGTTGAACACTCTAACCATAGGAATAATCCCGTTGGAAGTTCCATTAGTTCCAGCAATGTAAGCACCTGTAGAACGAATATTGTGAATATGTAAACCAATACCACCGGCACTCTTAGAGATCAAAGCACAGGTCTTTAAAGTATCGTAAATACCATCAATAGAATCGTCCTTCATGGCAACTAAGAAACACGAAGACATTTGAGGACTTGGAGTACCAGCATTGAACAAAGTAGGCGAACCATGGGTGAAGTATCTTTGCGACATCAAGTTATAAGTTTCAATGACGCGTTCAATGTCGTCACCGTGAATACCAATGGCAACTCTCATAATCAAATGTTGTGGTCTTTCAGCAACCTTACCATTGATTCTCAACAAATAGGATCTTTCCAAAGTCTTGAAACCGAAGTAATTATAGTTGAAATCACGGTCAAAAACAATGGCGGAGTTCAACTCATCCGAGTGTTTTTGAATGATATTCCAATTCTCTTCAGAAATCATAGGACTATGTTTCCCAGTTCTTGGATTGATATACTCATATAACTGTTTACTGACCTGAGAAAACTGTTTGGTGGTTTGCTTATGCAAATTAGATACAGCGATTCTAGCAGCTAAAATGGCATAATCTGGGTGAATAGTGGTCATATAAGCAGCGGTTTCGGCTGCCAAGTTATCTAATTCAATAGTAGTGACTCCTTGATATACCCCCGAGATAACTCTTTGGGTGATGGCAACAGCATCAACGTGATTTGGATCTAATCCATAGCACAATCTTTGCACTCTGGCTGTGATTTTATCGAAACGAACTGGCTCTTTATGACCATCTCTTTTATACACATACATATTGAAAGTTGTCTGTGAAGTAAGAAAGAGAGAAGAGAGCAAAAAAAACTTCAAGTGGGAAATCAATATATATTTATACGCGTAACGTGTGGCAACACAATAAAATGAAAACAACATAAAATCTCGTTTCAAGCTGAGACCACAAAGCTCATCCTTCTGACAAATCGTCGCCTTGTACGCTGCGTAAATACAAAGTGTTACACGTCTATCCCATTATTAGTAAGCGCATTATTTACAAAATCGCTACTTGCGGCGCGTGTAAACACTGCCGACGCGTCATCCACACACGCAACATGGAGATGATCACTGATATGACTTGACCGAATCGGGTATAGGATATCCAGTTAGAGAAGTTTATCAACAGCAAGATTAGAGATTTGATGCAAAAGAAATACGGAGTCCGATTGCGTAAATCCGCTAGCCTATGGGGAGGAAGTCCCTCTTTCATATGTTATCTACAAAGGAAACCCTCAAGGAAGATCGCCAAAAGAGGGAGTGGCTTGAAAGCACGCTTGGAAAGAGAGGAAGCTGCTTAGAGGTGCTTTTGGGCTTAGTTGTATCTGTTTTCAGCTGTTTTCTTTCTGACAAGTTGGTTCAAGTCTACTTATTTGGGAACGAATGAAAACAGAACTGAAGAAGAGGCCATCTTCGTCTGCAACCAGTCACTCCTGACACGTCTGTGAGCAGTCACGTCTGCAACGGAGACCAGCCACGTCTATAAACCTAAGACGAGTAACAAACGGGGAAGCCGCTGGTAACTATACTTCTACAGTATACGGGTGTTTTGTTCGAATGTACGGGTTATGGTGTACGGATGTTTGGTTTCTGATGTACTGGTGTAAATTGAGTATATACCTATTTCGATTCTTCTTTAGTTAAGTCGCTAGAATTGTTAGTAAGAACAGTCGATTGGATTAAAAACACATACTTGAAGAACTTTTCTAAGTCGAAGTCATCTTCTTTGGCGGCCACTGGGGCTGGGGTTGGTTTTGGAGTGTCAACCTTTGCACGAGGCCAAGCAACAACCCCAACAACGGAAGATAAGGTTAGAAGAGCAAGCTATATTTTTGTTAGTTCGGAATTAATTGGGTTCAATGGCTATACTTACGACGTGAGAAGGAACTTGTTTACCGAGAATTGTATAAGCAGAGCCCATTGTGATTGTAGTTGATGAAAAAGATAAATGGTTGTTCATTTTGCTGAAGTGCGTTTGATTGGGCTAATCCGAGTCGTTGATTATGTAATCAGACTAATATACCCGTACATTTGTCTGCGCATCCGTACACCTCCGTATACTTTAACTGTATCTATTATACATAATTTACACTATACGTTAGCCTGTCGCCAGTAATTTTCGATGCCAAACTTCTGCAAGACCTGTAACGCCTGGTCGTCGTCTTCACTGTACATTATGGACCATTTCTGGAAGTGCGGTTGAAGTAATTCACCTTCCCAAATGATCTCGCACCAGCTGTCTTCCCATTTCATTCTCTTTGTAAGTAGCTTTTTGTAAAAGTTGATATTCTTATTGGATCCTTCCACCACCACGAGGTTTAGCTTAGGGTTTTTGAGAATTATTCCGAAAAAACTTAGCTGTTTAGCATTAATATCCACTTTATACAAATTTCGGTCTTCTAATGGCCCTATTTTATAGACGGTGGTGAATATTCCTTGCTTCAATGACTTTTCGTTTTTTTCAATGATCTTTTCATGTTTCTGTTCCTTGGTAAGTTTCCGGTCTTCATTTTGTTGTAAATGCTTCAACTTACGCTCCTCTACTTCTTGTTTCACTCTCATTTCTACTCCCGTGGGGTCTTTAATGGCTTCATTTGTTAATACATTCATCAAGTTACTTAATTTGATTTTGGGTGGTGGAGGTGCATCCAATCCTAGCTTGATTCTATCCTGTTTGTCTTGATGTCTCTGTTGACGTTCGTTTCGTCTCTTTCGCTTCAATTCCTGTTTCGTTAGGTACAATTTATTCTCTGTATCCTGATTGTTAGCTGCTTCCCACGGAGCTACTGTTAGCACCGGATGCTGGATGTAGTTTGTCACTGGAGCAAGTTCATTGTCTAGTACTTTATCGCCTGCATAATCGGTTTTCAAGTATGGTTGATCCCACCATTCTACTCGTGGAGGGTTCACTAGCTTATATAGATGTTCACCGATATTTTCATCAGCCATAAGCCCCTTACTTTCCATCTCGTCAATTCTCTGTTGTTCTAATTTTTTCTGCGCTAACGCTTCTCGTAGCTCATTTCCTTTCGCTATGTATTTTCCCTGGGGGTTTAATTGTAATGATCTTGGTTTATGGCTCGTAGTAGCTTGATCTGCTTGGTTGAGATATGGATTGATAGCAGCAGTATCAAACCAAGGTTTCACTGTTTGTTTTAGAGGATTATGGTTCTTGGGGATAGTGGGGGTCTGGCCAATGTTTCGAAGTAACGGGTGGATTTCAACATCAAGCCCTCCTCTTCCTGGATCAAGCCCTTGGTGTGATCGTCTCGTATCTGGTTCCGTTTTGGGTCCGTTATCTGGTCCTGTTTGCTGTCTCTTTCTGGCCAATAGTCTCTCTTTGGCACGAGCGATCGACTCGTCGGTGCCACTCCTCGGTAGCTTCCCACTGGACACCGGTTGCTTCTCACTTTGCCGCTTAAACAGCATCTGCCCTTACTCTTATTTCCAATACCTAAGTTTGCTCACTTTTTTTTCACTACAAAAAGAAAAAGTACGTTTCTCACTCTTCGAAACTCTTTTTTTTCCCTTCCTTGTTGCTTAACTACCCTTCTTTTTGCTTATACATCATTCTTTCTGCGTGAATTATCTCAACACAGTACAACTAATTGATATATATCGCGTATTCCTCTTGCCCTTCTCTTCATGATTGACAGCCATGATCATATCAAAGAGAAATCATTTAGATAAGTTGGAGATGGCAAAGCCATTGAAATCGCTTATTGATGAAATAGTCAATAGCCCCACTAATCAATTACCTAAGGTCTTATCGAAACATCTTCAATGGGAAAGACCACGCGGTGATTTGTTCCATTGGGTTCCGGTATTGAACCGATTTGACGAGATCTTTGAATCATCGATCAAGCAATACGAATTGGATCAAGAGTTCCCTAAATTACAAGAAATGACCGCCAATGAAGTGGAATTATTGGTTCATTGTTTGAAGTTTACCTACACTCTTCTCGATCATTGTGCTAATCGTTCCATTTACTCCAGCTCTGAACGGGTCTTCCAGTTATTACTAAGCCCGTCAGTAGACATCAGATTGGCTGCTTTGGAAGTGGCTGTTTGCATTGGTGAACGCTACGTGCAAAGTAATTCTAACAAATACAGTGCTCCGAAATCAGTGAAAGCAAAAGTGTTGCAATTGGCCAAATTCTTTCCTCCTCCAGTCCCTGCCACTTTCATGAAGTCTCCTGCTCATCAGGATCCTGAAAAATCCAATGCCGGCGAACACTTCAGCTTGCTTGACTCCATCACCACCAAGAAAAAATATCCCTCCAAATGGAGACAGCTTCATTTCCAATTCTTCAAATCAGTAGTCGTGGAAAAGAAAGGTCCCAAGTCCTCTAAACTGAAACTCCCCTCTTCCAAAGAAGGACTCACTGACTTCACGTTATCTGAGGAGTCAGTAAGAAAATTATCATTACAGCAAATCTACGATAAAGCGGTGGAAGTCATCCCTAAAGATTTATGGTTCGATTTTGCATTATCAGTCCAAGTAGTCAAATCTTTCAATACCAAATCTTACGAATCCATAAAATTAAGAGAAAAATTACTCCAAACTAAATGTTTGGCCATTGCTTTCATTTGTTGCATGTATCCAAGTTCTGTCACTTCTCCCAGATTCTTCGAAGCAGAACCATATTGTTTCAGCTTCTTGGCAGACTTCTTCCAACCAGAAAATGTTCACGACATTTCTCTGGAAGTATGGTTTTCAGTTATCAAAGCTGTTGAATGTATTTCCATGAAACAGGCGTATTCATTGGACATCATAAAGTGTTTGGGAGGTAATGTTAACCATGGTACACTTTACCGAACAATAAGACGCATCAATAAGGAGATTCGGGAAGAAAAAGATAATATCTTTGAAAAAAGCTATATTCATTTTTTCAACATGTTGGGAAATTTGATTGAGTATCGACCCGGAAATCCTCGACTCACCGCTGCAGGCTTATTGGGTGAGTTAATGACATTCCTTGATACGAAATCAAAGTACCGTTGGATTTGCTCGGCTGCAGTCCATTTAATGACTATATATTTGAACAAATCTCCAGAATGTTTCGGAGAATTTGTTTCTAAGGATGGTTTCAATTTGCTAATTGATACTGTTAATTATGAAGTTGACTTTGCATTACAAAACCCCAACTATGGGGGAGGACCACCCAAAGAGGCAGTGGTTTATTATACTATTTCATTCCGACAAGCCAATTATATTCGCAATCTAATGAAGTTAGTGAGCCATTTAATCCAATCTGAATCAGGAGACCGTTTAAGAAACTTGTTTGATTCCTCCATACTTCAAAGTTTCAATAAAATTATCTCAAATCCTAAGGTATTTGGTCCTTTAATATTGTCATCCACCATTGATGCTGTGTTCTTCATTATACATAACGAACCCACCGCATTTTCCATTTTAAATGAAGCCAACGTTATTGGCACTATATTAGAGAATTATGAAAATTTGTTCATACCCTCTAGTGACTTGTTATTGTCTTTACCCGAAGTACTTGGTGCAATTTGTCTCAATAATGATGGACTTAAGAAGGTGGTGGAATTGAAAGCTATTCCAAAGTATTTCCAGTCTTTCTATAATTTGGAAAATGCTAAAGAATTAGTAAGATCCGACATGACTACTAATCTTGGATGTTCTTTCGATGAATTGGGAAGACATTACCCTTCGCTTAAACCGATTATCATGGAAGAAGTGGTGAAGCTTGTTAATAATATGGCAAGTTTTGCGGACGGAACGCTTGATGCTATGAGGTTCTACTCGGACAACGAAATGGTCGGCCATGAGAGTCAAGAGGAGCCAAAGAGCGCCGAGATAGAAACTTGGGAGTCAGTTGGTGGTGCATATATCCTTGACAATGTGTTCTTTTTCTTGGGTGGTTTACTTCAAGATAGTGGTCAGTGGGGACGTGAGGTTATCAGATCTATAAAGTTTGAGTCATGGGTGTCCTTTTTAACCTTATCCAACGCTCCATTTGATTACTCCACCTCGAATGGACTCTGTAGTTTAATGGGGGTATTGAAGTATTTTGATGATGAAGACAGAGAATACGGGCTTCCCGTTTTAGTGGCAGTGATAAAGGAGCATTTGAACAATCAACATATACAGGAGTATGTTCATTACGATAACACAAATGTGTCATTTTTCGCCCAGTTTGAGGAAAACCCTAATGCTGGTACATTGTTTTTAAAGTCATTGAATAAGCTCAATACTCTTCTATTCACATTAACAGAAATTTACATTAACCCTTCGCTCATGTTTCATGAGAGACATCATCAAATTGCTGATTTTTTTGGAGATGAGAACCTGAATGTTCTTGAAGATTTGGTAGCCTTGATGAGTCGTTCAATTCTTGAAGAGGTTCTCATTCGTACGCAGTTATCTCGGGAAGCTGTCATGGAAACTGCTCCAATATTAGAGTTCAACAAACTTTCATTTCCAATCCCTGTTTTTTCAGAAAAACCAGGTAAACAATTCAAGCAAGAAGGTTCTAGCGCCAAGTTCAAAAACACTTTGCAAATACGATTCTTCTGCTACAGGCTCCAGAAACAACTTTCATCGTTCTTTGCGGCCATTTGTCGGATCTGTATGATGAAGCGTCAGGATTTCACTACTCCTGAATGGAGAAGAAAAGCAGTAACGATTACTGTTAAAATTGGAGCATCTCTTTCCCATAGCGTTGATGTAAATATGACTCCAAAAATCTATTTCAACTACATGTTCCCTGCATTGAATGTCATTTCTTTCATTATCACCCAGAAAGAAAGAGCGCGGGATTTTGTTCCAACTTCGATTATTGTTGCTTTAATCCAAGCTGGTTTCTTTGCCAAATTAGAGAAAATTGTTGGTAAGTTTTGGAATGAGCTTTTATCTTGCGATTCAGTAGCTGCCAATGCTGCCCAAGCCCTAGATTATGTCAGCGTCGATGAAGAAAGCATTCTAATTAACGGCCTATTAGTGGCCTTGGGAATTTTTATCAAAACATCCCATCAAGATTACTACCAAAAGCTCTCTGGTGGAAAATACTTCTTTCATTACGGTTATGATCAAAACGTCGATGTTTCATTAATACCTACAATCCTTGTCCACATCAGATACTATGCATTAAGTACATTGAAACTGTCAATTGGAGTGGATTCTGCATTATACGATTCTGTTCTGAATCAACGTAACATCTCCCATCAAATAATGAACCAACTAATTATCATATTTAAGATGGTTTGGCGTGCTAAATTAGAGGTATCTAGTACTCCATTCGTCCCATTGGATATCAAAAATGTTTCTCCTCCGATTGACCAGGTTAGGTATTTACAATCCCAGGGGTTGTCAGATACTCAATCGGATCATTTTTTCAAACATATTCATGACATTCATCTGATTGAAAGCGCTCCTTGGCCTGAGTGTGCGGAAATTGGGCTTCCAGAAGAAAGATGGGAGGAATTAAAAGACATAATTCGTCAACTTCCTAATTCATTTGAGCCAGATTACCCTCTTGAAGACAAAGCAAGTGATCTTAATACTTTACGCACGGAGCAAGCAGAAGAGTTTCAAGAGAACTGGATCAAAGTTGTGAGCATATTCCCCGAATGTGCAGAAGAGATTGCATCCATGTTTAAGTACATCAGTTCGGATTTGGATGCTACTCTTGATGATGTGGTGATGTACATTGTTGACGGAAGTGAAAACAGTGACGTTGGAGCCAAGGTCCATCTATTATGTCTTCTTCTTAACGATGAAACGGATGTGAAAGATCGCGGCCATATATTCGATGGGTTCCTTTCGTATTTTCTACATGAGATGAAAGAGAATCCCCAGAATATTAATCAAGAGTATTTTGGCTATGGTTTACATATCGTGGCTCAAATGATGAGTTATCGTAGCATTCCAAAACTCCAACATTGCCAGGAAAACCTATCTGTGTTGAAAGATCAGCCTCATACATTTAATGACGAAGAAATGGAAGAGATTTTTGAACTTTTGATGGAATTTGATGAAATAACTGAAGTTAAATCAGCCATTGGTGTAGCCAAGCTTTTGGTTTTGTTCGGGAAGGAAGTGAAATATTTACCTCGTATCCTCGAATCAGAACTACTCAAAAAGATGATAGTTTTAACCAGAAATCTCATTGAAAAGGATGATAAACTCGTCGACCTTTATAAGAAGATCGTCACTATTTTGATACGAATTTGCTTTGAAACAACCGAAGTAGTGAAAAGTCTCTTTTCTGCTGAAATCCATAGTTGCTTTGATGGAAGAGATAAAAAGATGCTCCTTCCTTCGTTCCTTACCAATAATAACTCGTTGATTGCTAGAAACCTGGATTTGTTCGCAGAAGTAATGAGTGAATCTGCTGTTTTCACTAATTATGATCATGGGAAAGTGGCATTAGCTCCTCTCCATGTGGCATTGAAAGAGGGAGATCAAAAACAAGTTGATGATATGGAAGTCGAATCAGACTCGAAACTGACTAAACTGACCGGAATTGTCCATATTCTCGTTACTGAGCTTATGGAAGTGACCAAAAGAGACTGGGTATCTGGTCCTGG
Organism: Isabelozyma rhagii; assembly: GCA_003708185.3. NCBI lineage: Eukaryota > Fungi > Ascomycota > Pichiomycetes > Serinales > Metschnikowiaceae > Isabelozyma > Isabelozyma rhagii. The sequence continues at coordinate 322,912 of PPNO03000012.1, read as the reverse complement.
CGAACAAGGAGCCGATAAATCGCAAGAGTCTGACAAAAAGAAGGACAATGATGTCACGCCTTTAATGAAAAATAAAGATTTCGCTTATATTTGTTTTCTTCTCAAAGTTCTCACGGAATTAGTAGGTTCATATAAGCAATCTAAGCTTGAATTTTTGACATTTTCCAAGAAGCAAAAAGACAGATCAAAACCTCGAGCAACTGCTTTAAACTTTTTAATTCATCAATTGATCCCTACCCAATCATTCATTAAATCTGAAGGAATTGAATATGAACGTAGAACGGCCATTTCTTCATTGTCGCAACTTGCTATCCTAGGCCTTGTTTCTACTCCTGTCCTGGAAAATAACAAAGTTGCAGATCCTCATGCTGAAGACGCAGATATGGCAATTATTAGGCAGTTTTATGTCGATGTTTTGCTGAAAATCATGAAAGATACTCTTACTTTACCATTAACAGCTGATATTAGATACGGAAAATTGGTAGATTTGTTCAATTTATGTGGGGCACTAATCACTTCTAAAATAAGAGAGGATTCTGGCCCCTTAATGAATGAAAAGTCAACTAAATACGATTCATATTTCATTGGTAAAGTCTTAATTGAGAAGCAAGTTCCTAATCAAATAACATCGATTTTATCCGAATTAGATGTTAATTATCCCCATATCGAAACAGTCATAAAATGTGGACTCAAACCATTGAACTATTTGTCGAAGATCAAAATCAATAATCAAGAAATTTTCGCTGAAGGTTCAAAGGGAGAAAAAGAAGACTTCGATATTGTCCCCGACGAAGATGAAGATGACGGAGATGAAACACCCGATTTATTCAGAAATTCGACTTTGGGAATGTACGATGTAGATGACGATAGTGAAGCTGAAGAAATGGGGTATTATGACGATCAAGGATTGGTTTTGATGTCTGAAGGAGAAGGAGAAGATGAAGATGAAAGTGAGGATGAAGATGACCTCACAGATGAGGAGGACGAAGACTCTGAAGACGAAGAGATGGAGGATGATTATGAAGATGATGACGTCGGTGTACACGATATTGAGGGAAGATATGGTGATCCTGAAGACATTGAAATTATCGATGAATTGGGACTTGAGTCTGGAGAAGAGTCAGGGGACGAAGAACTTTCCGAAGAATTGGATGAAGAGGAAGAGAGTAGTTCTGAAGATGACGACTCAGGCTCAGACTCATATGACGAAGACGAATTAGATGGTTGGATTGAAGCTTTTGAAGATGACGAAGATACAGGGCCTCAGGAAGTGGAGTCAGAAGCTATAATGGGTCGTAATGATTGGCTAGAACCTGTTGAACCGGAAGTTGAAGATGAAATTGACGAAGGAAGTGAAGACGACTCTGATATTGAAGACGCAGATCTCAATGACCTCCCTGTCAGTTCCCGAAGAAGAGCTCGTGAGTTTGCTAGTTCCATTTTTGAAGCTTTAAGACCCGCCATGGTCAGTCAACCAAATATGGCATCAATTTTTGGAGGTTTATTTGGAGGTCCTAATGACGATTACAGGTTATTAAGAGGATCGATTCAAATTGGCGATCGTTCAGGTTCTGGCCACGGAGTCACGAGATTTGATCATTTCTTACTGAACTCTCGTGCAAAGAGTGATTTCAATGATCCGTTGAGTAACCTATATGTCAAATCTACCAGAGAAAGATGGGATGAGTTGTGTGATATTTTCTTCCACTCAGTCAAAAACGAACGATTCTACAGTGTATTTCCTGCAATTTTCAATAAAATGAAGGATGAAAGTATGGAATACAATGCCAAAAAAATCGAAGAAGCAGCCATTGCCAAGAAAGAAAGAGAAGAACGGATCAGAAAAAGACAAGAAGAGGAAAGGAAAAAGAAAGAAGAAGAGGAACGAAAAAGAAGAGAAGCTTTGGCTGCAAACGAGGAGGCCACTGATTCTCAGGAAGGTCACGATGCTCATGTAAGCGTGATGGTCCGCATTGGCGATAGGGAGGTGGATATTGGAGGTACTGATATTGATCCCGATTTCTTCGAAGCATTGCCAGAGGATATGAGAGAAGAGGTCTTTACACAACATGTTAGAGAAAGAAGAGCAAATGCCACCAGTACAGGTGCTGATGCTCGAGAGTTTGATCCCGAATTTCTCGATGCCCTTCCTGAGCAAATACGTGATGAAATTCTACAACAAGAATCGATGGAAAGAAGATTTGAGGCTATCAATGGAATGGGATTTGAGGAGGATGAAGACGAAGGTGAAGGAGACGATGAAGATGAGGACGACGGTGAAGGCGAAAATGATCAAAACAGTACATCAGGACGTAACCATACCAATGTTAAGTCCAAGCGAATTTTTTTCACTCCTTTGGTTGAAAAATCAGGTATTGCTTCTTTGATAAAACTCTTATTCATACGTCAAACAACTAGCCAAAGAAGTCATATCAACCATACCCTACTTGCATTATGTCACAGCAAACAGACTCGAGTTGAAGTAATGAATATCTTGGTAGGTGTGCTTCACGATGGTTTACATAGTCAAAAGGCCTTGGAAAAGGTTTATCATCAAGTTTCCATGAGGGCTGCAGTGAAAACGTCTTCCGAGCATCGCCATCAATCTCATTTCCCTGTTGGTATGACTCCACTTATTGCTGGAGTTCAAATGTTGGAGACAGTTCTATATTTATTGGAAAGAAATCCCCATCTTAGGTATTATCTTTTGACAGAACATGATAATAACTTCATTCTCAAAAAGCACAAAAACAAACTCACTTTGAGTAAAGAGGACAAGTATCCTATCAATCACTTATTAAAAATACTTGATAATGATGTCATTATTGAAGAACAGGTTTTTGTTGATTTCTTAGCTCATGTTTTCCAAATTGCTACGAAACCATTACAAATTTTGCGTAATTCTAAAGCCGAAATCCCTCCTCCATTTTCACCTCCATACATTACAGATCATAACTATCGTCAAATGATGAAAATTTTGACTTCTAATGATTGTCCTAATTTCACGTTCAGAAGAGTCATTGGTGCTATGCAGAATTTGTCTATTTTACCCAATGCTCAAAAGGTGTTTTCCTTTGAACTTTCTGACCAAGCAACGAGTCTCGGACAAGTTATAATTCATGATATCAATTGTCTCACTAAAGATTTGATCGATTCTACGACGTATAGTGGGGAGAGTAGATTATTTGCAAAATTCAGTGCTCCAAACTCGGACCAGGCAAAATTACTTAGAATTCTCACAGCATTGGACTATATGTTTGAATCCAAAGACAAAGAGAAGGAGAACGCAAAAGATAAAAGTGAAACTGAAGAAGAGCAGATTCAAGAACAGCCATCCAATTTCAAATACACCAGAAAAATGAGTATTGATGAAATTGAAGAATTGACAGGACTTTATAAACGATTGGCATTGGGAACGCTATGGGACGCATTGAGTGATTGTTTAAGGGTTTTAGAGGAAAAGCAAGGGATGGCCCATGTCGCAACAGCATTGTTACCTTTAATTGAAGCTTTAATGGTGGTTTGCAAGCACAGTAAAGTGAAGGACCTTCAAACCAAAGATGTTATCAAGTATAAGGCGCAAAAAGTTGATTTCACCAAAGAACCAATCGAAAGATTATTCTTTTCCTTCACCGATGAACATAAAAAGATCTTGAATTACATGGTCAGAACGAACCCTAATTTAATGAGTGGACCATTTGGAATGTTAGTAAGAAATTCTAAAGTTTTGGAGTTTGATAATAAGAAAAATTATTTTGATAGACAACTTCATGCTAACAAGAGCAACGCTAACAAATTATCGATTAGCATTCGTCGTGATCAAGTATTTTTGGACTCTTATAGATCTTTGTTCTTCAAGTCGAAGGATGAGTTTAGAAATTCCAAATTGGAAATCAATTTTAAGGGCGAATCCGGTATTGATGCTGGTGGAGTAACTCGTGAATGGTATCAGGTATTATCACGACAAATGTTTAATCCTGACTATGCCTTATTTATTCCCGTAGCATCAGATGAAACGACTTTCCATCCTAATAGAACATCTTACATCAACCCTGAACATTTGTCATTTTTCAAATTCATTGGAAGAATTATTGGAAAGGCCATATACGATGGGTGCTTCTTAGATTGCCATTTCAGTAGGGCTTTATACAAAAGAATTCTTGGAAAGCAAGTTTCGTTGAAAGACATGGAAAACCTTGATTTGGAATATTTCAAATCATTAATGTGGATGCTTGAAAATGATATCACGGATGTCATTACGGAAGACTTTTCCGTGGAAACAGATGATTATGGTGAACACAAAATCATTGATTTGATAGAAAATGGTAGAAATATCCCTGTTACTGAAGAAAACAAATATGAGTACGTTAAGTTGGTGGTTGAATACCGCTTGACTACTTCAGTTCAAGAACAAATAAATAATTTCATTATTGGATTCCACGAAATAATTCCTAAAGAATTGGTGGCTATTTTCAATGAACAAGAATTGGAGTTATTAATAAGTGGATTGCCAGATATTAACGTTGATGATTGGAAGAATAATACTAATTATGTGAATTATTCTCCATCATCAGTTCAAATTCAATGGTTTTGGAGAGCAGTGAAATCATTTGATAATGAAGAGAGAGCTAAGTTGCTACAATTCTCTACGGGAACTTCCAAGGTACCTTTGAATGGTTTCAAAGAACTAAGTGGTGCTAATGGTACCTGTAAATTCAGTATACATAGAGATTATGGTGCTACTGATAGATTACCATCATCTCATACATGTTTCAATCAAATTGATCTTCCTGCCTATGAAAGCTATGAGACTTTACGGGGTTCATTGTTGTTAGCTTTTACTGAGAGTCACGAAGGATTTGGTCTTGCGTGAGGGTTTTAATCGGAGTGTGTACATATTTATTAAATTATTATAAAGATTGTAACTGTAGCTGCAAATGGAGATAGAGGAGGGCTGGAGAAGGTGAAGCTATATCGGGTAAGGGACCAAGGTGAATTAAAGGATTATGTCGTCGAATGAAGTCTTATGATTCATGTCAATAAACTGGCTTACGATGAGTGTTGGCAACAAATTTGCTGTTGTTGCATGATACACTGTCGAAGCAGCAGTACAAGATGATTCTACCTCGTTCTTTAGATGGCTGCAAAATGCAGAGCAAGAACAAGCTTATAGAAGTGACGTTCCTCAGATGGCGTAGTTCGATTTTGCATAAAAATCACTTTTTTGATGAGTTGCTACTTTCTCATGCTTTTTCGTGCTTCAACATTTTATAATTAGCAGACAATAGTCATTTTTTCAGAAAATTATTAATAATTGAGTTTTTTTGCACTTTTTCGTTGCGCAACTATGATAAGACACCATATATACTTCGAGAACTAAGAATGTAAGTGAATACGCGATGGGCTAAGCATTCTTTTGCCCTATTCTATCACTTCGTCGCTACCGCTCTACTAACCTATCGACTTTACTTGGTATTAATTAATTGTATAAATATCTCTAAAAAATTCTATGGAGCACTGATCAGGACCCGAACCGAACAGCCACATCCTCTAAATCATCAGTTTCGCTCATATGGCTGATGAGCTTGAAGTTATGCTGGTTGATTTTTTCAACCTCCTCATTATATAAACCAGCCTCTTTAATCATTTCCACGGGTCTAATTGTGATTCTACTATTCTTTTTAAACACATACTTGGTGACGGCAATGGCACACAATTTATCTTCGCCGTTTTTCTGGGGAACAACGAATTTCGATAGAACAAACAACCATTTATTGTCCCAGGCCAAAACCTTTGACTTGATTTGATAACGAGTGAAGATGGTGAGTTCACGCTTGAAAGTGCACTGAATTGAGCCCACCGGCACATAAGGGAAGTTTGAAATTCTGGAGCTGGACTTGAAATCCTGATTTTCGTTATCGTAGTATCGATAGAAAATCACTTGGAAGATCTTAGTCACCAAGTTGGTTCTGGCAATGTCTAAATCCTGAAAGTAGGTGGAATTGGATTTATGAAGGTACATGTCGATCTCCAACGGAGAAACATAGGTGTTGAAAGTGGTGTACTGGAATAAATCATGGGTGTTTGCCTTCCCGGTGATGCCAAAGGTATTTTGCTTACCATTTTTCAAGTACTTGATTCGGGGGATTACCAAGTTTATGAAGATCCGGTAGTAGAACTGGGCGAGGTACGAGAATGGGATTGTTTTGATCGACGACACCAAAAATAGAGCTAGAATAATTTTTTTCAACATGGTTGGAGTAGCAATTGAGGCCATGGTAAGGTTTACGGCTGGCGGCGACGGTAGACGGTTTATAAAGGATCTGAAAAGTTTATCTTGTAGCATTCCTTATTTTTTTTTCAGCCGAGGTTCATATGATTGGCCGACGCTCCCGCGAGAGTCAGGGCTCAGCCTTCGGCCCATGTGTGCTTAGCTCCGACTCGGCCGGTGGGGGAAATGGGAAGAATCTCCGCCGCGATGGACCACCACTGGGTCCAGGGTGGCCAAAGAATTGGCACAGATCCCCGCCAAAGTGTGAGCCAGCGTCGGTCGCGTCGGCCGCGTCGGCGACTACGTTGTGTTGCCGGTTCTACGTCGATGGTTCCGCCATACTAATATACATTTAAATATACAAAATAAAAAAACCCATAACCAAAGTCATAACATAATATACGCCAAATAAATCTACTTTTTGTAGTCATTAGCATAAGGACATAAATTTTTCTCAATATGATTCACCATCCAACTGTCTACGTTAACAAACGGCTCCTGGCACATTTTACAATGGCCATTCACCTTATTTCTCTGTTCTTTTTTCGTGCCGTTAGGATACTGGAAGTGAATTGCCTTCAAGTGATTCTTGAAAGTATCACAGCGAGAGAATATTCCCGATGAATGACAGCAATGGTCACCTGTAGCACTATTTTTGAACGGACACTTGAATTGGCCCTTGTCACTGCCGATTTCCTTCCAGTGGCACTTGATGTGTCTGAACAAGTCATTTGGCCGGGCAAAGCCTCGATTGCAGTACTTACAAACATGAGGTCTGGACGTGGGCTTCAAATGAGTCGATTTGTGGGTGGCCAAATTGGAGAAGAATAATTTACATTCGGGGCATTGTCTCTTTTTGCGAGGCTTCCAGTCGGACTTTGAAGCCGGGGCCAACGACGCCGAGTCCTCGAGTTTGAGTTGAGGAGATGACATGGTGGAGGTATTCTGAGATAACGGGCTGATGGACCGGTTGCCGAACGTAGCCGGGTCGCTGGACGAACGAGATCTGGTGCTAAGAGGAGTGGCGGAGGTGTTTTGTCGAGGCGAGGCAATGGGGCTCACGAGATGGGTTTGGGTACTCACGCCGGGGGTGGAGGAGGAGCAGTATTGCACTGGTGGTAGAGGAGGCTGAGGGTCCGTCTTGTAGTCGGAGGGACGGGGTAATGCAGGTAATTGGGACGAGTTTGGTGGTGGCTTGTGGCTGTTGTACTGGTAGGAAAAGTTGGCAAGATTGGTGGTGCCAGCGTGATCTATAGGAGCTGGAGATAAGCTTGGCAAATCCAACGACAACGACCGAATTGATGGGAGCTGGTACGAGGCTCTAGAGTTCCCCAGATATGATAATAAATAGGAGCCCATAATGCAAAAAAAAGTAATGTTCTGTAATAATATGAAAAAAAAAAAGGGAGAAGGAAAGAAAGAAGGGAATGGCAAAATATTTGCAGCGAGAATTACGGTATAAATATTTATATATGTATCTTGTGTTCGGAACATGTGCCATATGTCGGATGAAAAAAATAAAAAAAATTATCCAGAACCATATTTTAATGATGTTCCCATAAATGCACGTTTGCAGCAGCCGCAAGTAATCGGGACATATCCGTAGTAATACTTCACAAAAATCGCAGCCAATTTCTTCGGTGATGGCACCAAAAAAAAAAATAAAAAAAAAAATAGGCCAAAAAATAAAGTGAAAAATTAAAAAAGACAAAAACCCGCGCTTTCGGGACTCCTCTTATGTCCGTTCTATGGGGGGAGAGAGAGGGTTTTACACGGCTGAAGTGGAACTGCCGCTGTAACCGGATCAACCGCGAGATAATATGAATGTTTCTGCCGTGGGGCCCGAAAAATAGGATCCCTCAGCCGTGCCCCATCGGCTTAACTCCAAGTGATATCGTCGGCTATAATTCTCGCCCGCCGATTTTCACAACCTAGGTTCCAGACTGGCAAGCCGCTTCTGTTCCTAGCATCAACCTCACTCCTCGACAGCGCCACCGAGGGAGCGACAACGTCAAGACTTCTCGGCTTACTTAGACAAAACACCTCCGCTGCCTCCGGCCGCAAGAAAGGGCTATGAGGACAGTCGGTTATACCCCTATTGTGCGTCCAGCTCTGTGGCGATGTTGCGCCTCTGATATCGGGAATAGGGGTACTTTTTCTTTTGTTCTCTGTCATTTTGACATCTGGTGCACGGACGCATCGTATACTCTCCGGCCGACAATAGGGTAATTTTTAGCCACTACTTCCGCTCGTTTTCGCTGCTTCGGTAATTATTTTTGTTTCCGGCGCCATTTGACACATCCGGCCGCCGCGCAGGGAAAAAATAAGAAATCGCCGACTGGTTTCAGCCTTGCCTTTGACATTGTCAACCATAAGCTGGACGGAAGAGCATTTGCAAGACTATGAGATGGCAAGAGGGTGGAGTGGGAACCGTCGGATTGGGAGATGCCAGAGTGGGAGTAGTCGGAGCAGGATGTGGAAATGCAAGAGTAGAAAGTAGAGTGAAAACAGCTGAAACCGGCCTGCACGGCCATAAGCCGGTGGGGTTACGCCGTCTCTCTTACAGTTACCAGTTTTTGTTTGGTCTAGGGTTTTCTTTTTATTAACTATGTATTAGGAACGATATCCACTTTCAGTTAAACCTTTCTTGATTTAACTTTGCTGGCATCAGCACCGGTAGTGGTGGCTCTTACTTTCCCGTCAGCAGTTTTTCCTGCCGATTTCTTACCACCTGTTTTATAAACCTTGATGTAGAAGGAAATAAATAATACCAAGTAACTGGTCAAAATCAAATAACCATAGAATGCTGCTAATTCACTTCCGTAACAGTCGCCAATATGAGGCAAGAAGGGGAAGTATTTGAATGCATAATGAGTATAGGTTGCAAAATAAACGAAACCCAAGTCCAAAACGAATTGAATGATTTGGAATCTGGTGACCCATTCCTTCCACCAAACTCTAATGCCTCTGGCACTCAAGAAGTAGTACCAGTACATAACAACATGAACTCCCAAGTTAAGAGCAATTGGCACCCATTCAACGGAAGTGGATCCGGTCAATTGTGTATAGCACAACAATGCTGTAGCTCCATGATGGTAGGTATGTAAGAACAACAACTTCTTCTTCTTCAACACCAAAAACACGGTATCGATCAATTCCAAGTATTTGGTCAAATAATTCAAGTAGTACAACGTAACCATTTTGGGAGCAAACGCATTTTTGTTGCATACAGCATAAAAAATTCCTTCATGCATCAAAATAGGTACGATCTGTTCAATGAGTAACACTAACAAAATCAATGAAAATCCAGTGAGAACCAAGTTGTGTAATTGGAACAAAAGGTTGAGTTTTAATGGCTTAAAGTTGTACTTGGATGAAATCGACCTACCTCCGAAGATAACAATGTAGTACACTACGATGATTCCAATAGCATGGAATCCATTTGCTAAGAATGTTTTATGGTAGATGAATTCAAAGTCTTCAGCGGGATATCCAGCAACTTTTTCAAATACATAGCTGAAAAGGGGCCAGAGATGAACCCCAAATGGTCTATCGATGCTTGGATACCCGTACTCGAGTACCGGGCTGCCTTTAAAGATACCGAAATCACTAATAGCCATTTTGATGAATCAAGTCAAAATAAAAGAGGAGAATATAAACACTGAGAACAACCGTGGATTTTTGCTACATTTTATATTTTCATTATACAGTTTTTTTCTTCCACGCGACGTCCACTTTTTTTTCATGCCTATCACGTGCAAAACTGTCAAAATGTTACTCCAACCAGATAGTAATACGAAAGAACGGCTGTAAGCTTATATGGACAATACAATTTCATTCATAGGGAATTCGCATAGATGTAAGCTCTTAAAATAGGATCAAAAATGATTTGATACGGTGCTGATAGCTGAATGCGGAGCTAGCAAGGTAGATGAAATTTCAGGGTATATAGGATCTAGACCTCGGCCAGGGCCCGGGCTTCCGTAGAGGACTGGATGGCTCGGGCCATCAGGTACTTCTTCACTACCTATGTAGATTATGCCCTATAATAGAAGAAGTTCAAGGATATTCGTCTAGACGTCCCATTTTCATGCTGGTATAAATGTAGATAGTGTAGCGATGGCCTCTATGAATCAAGCGTAGCGATTTCACGGGGTTGCCACAAAAAAGATAAGAACTCAATGTATCCAAGATGTTGCTGAACAAGGTGCTGCAAAGTATTCACAAGAGGACTGAGGAGCGCAGATTTACAGTTAATCAGAGAAGCACAGACTAGGGTGAAAGCGGACTCAGGGCTACAGGTTGCTCGATTGCTATGGTAGGTCATCAATACTTTCGTTTTGTAGATGAAACAGTATTCCGCTGCCACAGGCTTGTTTGAAACAAGTAGTGACCTCTTCTGAGTGTTCTAGAATCAATCCTCCAGCTATCGTATACCAATCAAGTCGACTGTATTTTTTCTATTCTCTATTCAATACTAGGGCGTCGATGACCTTCCTCAACTAATCTTTCTCGAAGATACGGTCACATTATCAATCTTTCCTATTCAATGTACTTTGTTGCTTAGTATGACATGTTGCAGACTATCCAACATCACATTTTTGTCGAGAATATAGGCGAAAGATGGCTGCAAATTATTCGCGAAACCTTGTCATTCTCGATTTATAAAGCACTTCTTCGATCATCATCGTTGTAAACTACATGTTGTATTAGTGCATTAGATTCCGCTTATTACCAGATGGGCGTTTTCGGATATAAAAGGGATGCCTGATAAATGCTTAGCAGCATATAATCTCGTAGCGCTTCCCAATTTAAAAAAATTAAAAAATGTAATGATTACTAAAATAAATACAAAAAGAGTACATAAGTCGTTAATGTCTGTTTTATATGGGGAAATATTTGCATATAGAATTTTTTTGTAGTTTAGTTTGGGGGCACAACAGAGATCCTTAATAAAGTCACCTGTTGCGTTTTTCATGGAATCGACATGGGTGACAGAAGTTGTGGGGGTGGAAGTGGTTGTTTCTTCACTTTAGGTTTCAAATTAAGGAAATCTATCGATACAATGATATCGTATCCATTTTCTTCACAAGCATATAACGCTTCATGCTCATTAGAATGTAAGAACCGAATGTTTTCTCCAACCAAAGACCTAATCAATGTAGTAGACTCCAAGTCTCTGATTTCAATGAAAGTTGGCTCGAATGCTAATAAGTATGGATAAAACAAAGCAATATTTTGAGGGTTCCCTTCCCAAAAGATTCCCCAGTCATGTTTGGTTCTCCATCCATTCCCATTAATTAAGAAAGAAAACTCACTGTAACTTAGTAAGAAATTCTTATCTAATCGGTGAATGGCTAATGGAGTGACCGATTCTCTCTGAGTAGCAAAATCTAAAGATGGGTCAGCTTCATCTAAAATAGATTCTCTCTTTCCCTCTTCCAATGACAATATTTCAAATCCTTTGGTACATCCAATACATAACTTGGTCTTAAGAAACGATATTGATACGGCGTCAGACGAGAATGATATTTCCTTGATATCATAGCTTCGTCTATTCTTATTACCTTTGTTCCGATGGTCGAAAGGATTGGTAGGTTCGATGATACTAATCGAATGAGTATTACCTGTTTTAGCTGCACAAACCAATAATCTTCCGTCACAAATACCTGTTTTGAAGAATGACACATGACTAAGGATAATTTTACCAGAACGAGTGTTTTTCATATGATCCAAAGAATCGGTACATGATAAATCAAATTCGTATAATGTCTTATCACTCAAAACCAATAATTTAGAATACTCCACTAATACTTCGATTTGACTGACATACATCTTCCCGATAACCAATGTAGGATCTGAGCAAATTTTTTCATTGGAAGTTGCACTAATTGATCGAACAGTGGAAACCCACACACCCGAATCAGTTCCATACAAAAGTTTTTTCCCTCCATAACAAGGAACAGCACAGTTGATTTTGTTATTTCCATGGAATCTTCTGGTTTCGTATTTGGATAGAGAAAAAATATCATGCTTTTCAATCAATTTAACTTGCTGCTGATAAACTTGTTGTAACACCTGGTTTTGATTAGTAAGGTCATCAGCAAATAAAGTGGCATGTACTTGATTTCTTCCGAGTCCCAAAAAGTTGATCTGTAATTTCGGTGCTGAAGTATTAATGTAATTGTTGGTTTCAGTTTTATTCTTCAATCCCGTATCACTAACCAAAGAACCATCAAGTCTGAAGGGAATAACAGATCTTACAGTAGGAATATCAAATCCACTATTAACAAACAAAAGAGGAAGAGGTATGGGCTTTTCAAACACCTTATGAACTTCTCTTTTGTTTTGGATTTTATGTTTCACTAATAAGACCGCATGTTCAAACACGTATAAGTCAATTTTTTCATTATCTCTTTTCCTGTTTAATGTGACTTGATAAACAATACGATTGTTGTAGGATAATTTGAAATTGAATCGTTCTTCCAACGTTTGTTTTCCTAATAAACGATGCAAGACCATCACCTTATGACGATCGGTACTTTCACCAGTTTGAATATTGATTTTGGCCAAAACTTTTTCAATTTTTTCTTTAGCCTTTATCAAGTTTTTATAGTCAGATGAATCTTCCTTGGTATTCTTCAAAATACTACCCAACAAAAGCTGATACCTTGCTGGACGCTGAACACCCTTAATTAAGAAAGAAGATAAATCTTGTTTTCTTGATTCTGGTTTCTTTTCGATTGCGTCTAAGAACCTGGCATATTTTAAGTTCACTTGCTGTTGTCTTTCATGTTCAAAACTAGCGAAAACCTTGTTTCCAGAATATTTTATAAATGGATCAAAGCTTCCCACAAAATCCAAGAAAACATCAGCAATTGACTCTATAACTGGTTTTTGTTGTTGTTGTCTTTTAGTTAATGCGTCACTCATACTTTTAGCCAACCTTAACAAGTCACTGACCCCACCAAAAACAGTTCTAATAAATGCTTCTCTTTCTCTCTCAGGAATGATATTATTAGCAGGATTTCTCAATGGCATGATATAAAAGTCAGTCATAAATTCCAAATCTTTGACATAGTCCCGTTCCGTGTAAATAAACTCATAAATCAATTCTTGTCTCATTTTTTCTCGTTTGTCTAATTTATCTAAAATTGCTTGAGGAACCGTTTCATGCCATAATGTTTTGGTTACTTCATTATCATGTAATGATAAACGAGAAACAGCTCGCTGTAATCCACCTTGAGGTTTTAAGTTTAATCTTGCCTGTTGCTCTAACCTTCGAGGACAAGCTATGGAATAACAGAGTTTATTACGGGTACATGTTGGTGAATAACAATCGGTTAATATAGTGAAAACCCCATTTACACCAGTACTTGCTGATTTTCCATTCACTGCAGTTGCTGTATTGCTCAAATTTTGTAAGGAAGTAGAACTTCCGTCCAACGATGGAGAAAACGCCATATTGCCAGTGGACGGTTGTTGTTGTAATTGAGTATTATCATTATTGAATGAACCATGTTTAGAATTACTGTTCAATTCTTCATTAAAGAAATCAACGTCACTGTAAACATGATTAAAAGCATAAACTTCATTAATTGAGTCTCTTAATCGATGATTGTAAGTGACATCTCTGAAAAACTTCTGAGCATCCAAGGATCTTCCCAACAATAAAGCCAAATTTCTGTCATTAGTTCTTATGATTCTACAAATGATATCTACTGCCATCTTACCCGTGAAAGTATCATGATATTCCAACCCATCTTTAGTGTTGATAGATAAGATGATTGACTCTTTAAATACTTTTGCTACTCGAGATAACATAGCAGGGTACACAATTGGACGTTTTGGAGGTTGAACGATGGTTTTCGATGACGTCAAGGATACCGTGGAATTAGCTTTATCGGCTTTTTGCAAGGAAGCCGAAGAATTAAATTTTTTTGTTGATAGTGAAGATAATTTGCCCAATGAACTGAAAGACCTTGACTTGGAGGAGGATAAGGAGAAAGTATGTTGAGACCCAGTCGACGCTGGAATGGATCCACTTGAGTTCGGTCTACTTGAAGATCCCTGGGACTGAATTTGAGGCTGTCCCTGAGGAATGGTATCCATTCTTGTTTGACTATTAGATATTGAGTGGCTTTGGGAGTATTTCATAGTGGTTGAAGATAACGACTTCGTCCGGAAATCTTGTGCTGTATATGACGGAGAAGTATTATTATTGTCGGTGAAGGCAGCAAAATTAGGGACATTGGGGGACGAAACAACCCATCTTGTTGGTGGGTTTTGTTGGGCATTGGTTGGATCAAATCCTCCTGATGGTGGCTTTCTTACCATGCGGTGGGTTTGAGGTTGGTTTGGATATAGAGGGTGGACGAGGTTGGTTGATTGGGAGCTTGTCTGTGAAAGGGACTGGTCAGGGAGACTATCTTGACTTGATTCAACAGGGTAAGGAGGATTAGCGTTGGCCACACGGAAGTCATGTTTCAGATCTTGGGAGGAGTGGGTGTTGAAACGCTTAAACTGGTGGGGAGTAGAATCGTAGTTAAGAGACAGCGCAGAAGAGTTGTTTTTGTAGGCCTGTTGATGTGGGTAGCCAGCAGAATGTTGTTGGGACAGCAGCGGATGAGAATATGGAGTGGACTGCTGGGAAGAGATTGGTGGATGAGAGTGTTGAGAAGAGAGTGAATTGGACTTCTGTGGGGCCGTCAGTTGGTGAGAAACTGGCTGCTGATGATACAGATTGGGCTGAGGGGCTGCGTGTTGGTGTGAAGCAGGTTGTTGTGGAGCCGACAGCTGATGTTGCTGCTGAGGATACGGATTAGGCTGGGGGGCTGACAGCTGTTGCTGATGATACAGATTAGGCTGAGGGGCTGAAAGCAGCTGTTGAGGATACTTTTGGACCGACAGCGGGTACTGTTTGTTTGCATAAGACAGATTTTGCTGGGGGCTCTTTTGATAGCCATTGTTGTACTGGGAGGACTGTTGGTTCAAATCCAGAGAAGCGTCGTAAAAGCGATTATCGTCATTGTTGTTATTGTTCCGAGGATCTAACATGGACTGGGGCAATAGATGTGCCGGTATTCCATTATGAGAGTATGACATGGTGGAAGTTATTCAGACAGGAGCGGGTCGGAAGTAAAAGATAAGTTATGACCGACAGGAAGCAGACACGCAGAAAACACAGTGTTTTACAGAGTCAGACACGCAGGAAGCAAGCCAGAAGGACACAAGGAAAGTCAGACACGAAATTGGAGGTGTCAAAAGAGGGCCAACCGCTAGGAAGTTACGCGAGGACGAGTCGAAAGGAGGTTCCAAGAGTAAGGTACACTTCGTGAGTCGAACGATTGAGGGAAGTATCAACAGTGTAGAATTGCAAACAGGGAGCGATCAATCAGCTATTTGGAAGGAAAACAGACAGTTTCTCGTCAGCTGATGTATCACTTGAGTGGTTTGAATTATCACCAACCGTAATCAAACGTATACCGTTGCCAGGGGGAAAGATACCAATACAATCACCGAATGAGCCGATAGAGGTCAATACAAGTGAATGATGACGAGGGTTTCGAATTGAATGCAACACTCAATGATACGGATGAAAAAAAACCCGAAGAAAGCTGGTGAAGAATCCAAAAAATGCTGTCTTTCGTCAATGTTTCTGTAGGATATTTTTTTTTTTTTCTCAGTAATACTAAAAATAAGAACAAATAGAAAAAACCTGACTCTCAGGGCTTTGTGGTCGCACAGACGAAGGTCGAGGAGCCAGATTTGGCCGGAGATTTCGCGGGGCGACTCGGGCCCAAGACGATGTTCTGCTGAGGGCCAGTGGGGCCAGACGGTGGAGAAGCAGCCGTCCAGAAGCGCCGGAGAGGTGAACTTCCTTCGAAAGAAGGACCAGAACAAGTATAGCAGGGCAGGAAGGAGTCTTGTGATGCCATGGACAGAGAAAGGAATGTGAGAGCCAGGCTGAGGCTCCGTCTAGGGCTACATACCGAATGTTGCAAGGCGGTCCAAAAGGGCCCGCGACAGACAGCCAGCCGGCCGTTCGGGCACCCGTGAGCCCAGTAAGACAATAACGCAGCGATAAGGAGACCAGGAAGTGTCCGTCTCGGGCCGTCAGCTACGGCTGTTAGCCAAGACCGCCAGCTACGACCATAAGAAGTACTTCTTCGGCCAGGAACTGCAATTTTCAGGGTCCTGTCCAAGACCTCACATCATTACACCAGCAGCTATCTTTCCCCAGAGGAATGGTTGCGGCATGGGTCTACGGCGTAACCCCAGCAATGGGCTGATTATATACTGGCAAGGCAGTCAAACCCGCGGTATCTGGCCATAGTACGGCGCGATGAGGTGTTGGAAGGCAGGGGATCTCCAAGTAAGCCCTCTTTTCCCGCCGTACATTTCGCCCAGTCGTTTAGCACCAAGTTTGGGCCTATATCCTGGTGTACGGACCTCGACCCCGGATGCTGGCGGAGCGATCAAAGCATCGACGCCTACCGCCCAGAGAATCCCGAACGGATGCCGGCGGACATGGCGTGATGACTACAGGGCCGTAATGAGGTGTTCTGGGCCTACAGTTGGACCCCAGGCTGCTTGATCTGGGGTACGGATCTTCACCGATGAGATGTACGGATCTTCACCGATGAGATGTACGGATCTTTACTTTCGTTCTCCATCCGTGCACCTTTTGATCAAGGTAATCTCAGGCTGTGGTCACCACCGTTCTTCCTCCATCAATCATGCCAGCCTACCATTCCACGTTCCTTGGGGACGAATCGGCTGACAGCAGAATCATCGGCAACATAATACTACTCCCAATCCACACAAAATTTAGAGGTCCCTCGTATCCACCCCAGCAAGACTATGATATTATCGAAGAAACGTTGGATTTGTTTCGGGCCAATTCTTTCTTCAAAAACTTCGACATCAAAGGTCCTGCTGACAGATTGTTGATTTACGGTATTCTCTTCGTCAGCGACTGTTTATCCAAGTTGAACTCCAAAGTAAACTATAAAGAAGCAGTCCGAATCTTGAATAATTTATCATTAGATTCATTTGCGTTACCGGGAGATATTGGATTCCCATTGAATGCGTTGTATCAGTCACCTGCCAATAAAAATGAAGCTGACTTGTTGAGATCCTATTTGCAACAGTTCAGACAAGAATTGGCCGATCGTTTGTTGAAAAAGCTCTATGCTGATGACGAAACCACTCCTTCAAAATACTGGTTGTCTTTCACTAGAAGAAGATTCATGAACAAAAGCTTGTAGTGTCTAGATAGAATTCAATGCTACTGATTAGAGTTTATGTAGTGAGAGTGCTATATATGTGAGTAGGTACCTAGCAGATCTCTACAATGTAAGTACTAGTATAGCTCAATACTTAATTGTACCTACTTTGCTCTGCGTAAGCACTAGCGCCAATTCCTTGCAGGTCAATTACCAAATCTATCCCTTCTCTATATGAATGGTAATAGAATTGGTACTCTGCTTCGGTATTCCACATACTGGTGACCAAATATTCGATTCACCAAAAACCATTCCTCAAATGCTATGCGTTTTTTGAAGAAAACATGGAGAATCACAATGCAAATCACCAACGACACCATATTCTGTAGTAACAATTGCGTTCCCACCACTATCAAATAGAACCCCACATAACTGGGATGTCGGCTCACCGAGTACACTCCGTGGGTTACTAGCACCTGATTCTCGAAGTTTTTGGTATTGATATAATGACTGAACGATTCTCCGCAAGTTTTCATAGCAAGTCGGCGGAAGGAGAGGCCAGCCATCACCATGATCACACCACAGACTGTCAAAAACGCAGTGAACTTCCTGGTACCAAGCCACTGGAGCCTGTAATTGGCCCAGCACTCCACCAATGTCATCAATTGGATCACCCAGTACTGCCAATTGCCTCCGCTGCCGTACACGAGAAACGATTTGCTCGTCACCTTGCTGGGCTGGTATCTAAAGCTGCAGTCAAACTCATTGAAGTGAAACAAGCTTAGTGCCACCAAGTAGATACAAACGGGCAACGTCACCAACCGGAGCACCGCTGCTATTATGCTGAACCCAAACACCGCACCCAAACAGCCCGAAATCACAGCAATCTCCGCGAGGTTGTTCTTTTCCTGGGCATACATGCTGAAACAGTGAGATGTGAAAAATGTGAAAATACATGAAAAACTGCGAAAAAATCTCGTTGCGAAAAATCAATCATTACATCTTTTTCTGTATCGCTTATCAGTAATGTCTTATGATCCGGGGAAGAACGACTTATCGGTAATTGCAAGCAAATCGTTTGGTTTGGGAGCTGCGATTCTGGTAGCTTTGGTTGTAGTCATCACGGCCGAGAGCGAAGTGCTGACTACCCTAGGGTATTTGGTGGTGTTTCTTGGTGTTTTCCACTTTGGTGAGTTCCTAAGTACGTCGTTGTTTCAGACCCTTGAAGTAGACGATGATTCTTTCATATTGGCAGACGGTGATTTACACATTTTCTACGCAGCCACGGTCGCGGAGGTGGTGATGCGTAGCTTGGTTTACAAATGTCGCTACAGCAGTGCTGTATTCTACATCGGATTGATGCTTGCAGTAATGGGCCAGATAATACGTAGTTTGGCAATGTATACCGCCAAACAAAACTTCAGTCACTACATCCAACGCAGGCACGACCCGAAACATCGATTGGTGACGTCCGGAATCTACTCGGTATTGAGACATCCTAGCTACTTTGGCTGGTTTTATTGGATCATGGGGGTGCAGTTAGTAAGCCAGAATATCTTGTGCTTGGGGCTCGGGTTGTACAGAATTTGGTGGTTTTTCCATGAGAGAATTCGGTTCGAAGAGGGCTTACTTGTGGACTTTTTCAAGGAGGATTATGAGAAGTATAGAAAGAGAACGATCACAGGTATACCGTTTATACCTTAGGGGAAGAGATGAAGCTGGTAGAAACGTGTGAAGAAAACATACGATTTAAATATCACCATACCATTTACAGCTACGTCCGCCATGGACAATTGGATATTGTAATAGGTTAGAGCTTTGAGACTGTCCACTAACTGCGGCTCAGAACCAAGTCGGTCCCAAGTCGGTCCGGAGCATAGTCAGTTTGCTCTTTGAGCACTATGAAATTGAACAGACGTCAGACACGGACAAATTCAATTAGAGGTCAGACACAGACAAATTCAGTTTGAGGTTAGACAGACAAATTCAATCAGACGTCAGACACGGTCATTATATTACTGTATTGACAATAAGAATCTATTTGAATGCCTTCATTCGACCAGGTAGACAATTTAGATCCAACTCATTTCTTTGCATATCCAAATATACACTCACCGCTTCTCTGGCTAGTGCCTGAAACTCATAGTAAATTGACCTAATCCAGGACATCAAGTATACTGAGAACAGCCTCTCATGAACTGAATTACTTCATATAGCCCATCTTCTACTTCACATAATTTAAACAAATATGAAAAATTTCTATTACATCTACTTAGATCCAGTGCCAACACCGTTACCGTTGACATTTCTATACATCAAAACACCGTTATCTCCATCGACGTATTGACACCATCTACCGGATTTCCATAAGGAAACAAACATGTTTTCATCCGAGTGTTGATAATGTTTACCCATGACCTTCTTAATGGCTTCACTAGCCTCTCTAGCATTATAGAAAGGAATTCTTGAAACATAGTGATGCAAAACATGGGTTTCGATGATATCATGGAAGATGAACCAACCAACAAAACCAAATTCACGGTCAATGGTGGCAGCTGCGCCTCTAGCGAAGTTCCATTGAGAGGCCTCATAATGGGGCATTTTGGGGTCGGAATGCTGTAAGAAAGTAATGAACACCAACCAATGGTTGACGAATAAGTAAGGAATAAACCAATTCACCAATAAGTTGAATCCACCAAAATTACGGTACCAGGTGTAAAGAACGAAGAATTGAGTAAGGATACCAATATCAGATAAGACAATGTACCAGTAGTCTCTTTTTTCGAAAATGAGCGAACTTGGGTTGAAATGGTTCTTAGCCCAGCTTGATTTGGTTCCAAATTGATCACCAGAGGTAACATTGGTTAATAAATAGGTAATCCATCCACCGATTTGTTGGATGAGCAACTGGGTAAGGGTATAAATAGGGGAATCGGCCACTAAATCTTCTACATCATCAACGCCTCTTGCTTGTAAGAACGATTGCTTGTTTTTTGGCACGAAAACCATATCTCTGTCCATATGACCGGTAGCTTTATGATGTTTACCATGAGAGAATTTCCACGAGAAGTAAGGAACCAACCAAAAGGAGTGTAAGACCCAACCGACGGTGTCATTGACCCAACCGTAGTCACTGAAGGCTTGATGACCACATTCATGGGCCAAAACCCAGAGACCAGTACCGAATAATCCCTGGACTACGGTATAAGCGGCCCAACATGCACCACGGGCCCATTGGTTAGGAATCAAATGAATGTAGTTGTTGGCCAAAAACCCAAACACCCCCATCCAGAAAATGTCTCTGAACACGTAGTACAACGATTCAAAAACCCTTCTTTCGTAACAATGGCTTGGGATGGCCCTTAAAATGTCCTTAATAGCATAATCAGGAGCTTGGAATTCGTTTCCGTACGTGTCGATAGCGTACAACTTTTCGTTGTTGGCGTTAGAAAAAGATGCGATGTTACCTCTCTTTCTAACTTCGGCTCCACCTTCGACAGCGGAACCCACAGATGCTGCAACTTGACTGGACATATCGACAGAAAGATGATGATAAGAACGGGAAGAAGAGAAAGATGAAAAAGATCAGGAAAAGGGTACCAATAAAAAGGGAAGACTAAAGAAAAGAAAGATACTAAAACGTTGTTAGATGGGCTAATTATCTACCAAAATAGGAATCGATCCTGAAGTTTTGCCAATTTTTTTTTCTTTTTTTTTTGTCTGGTGCCTGAAGCAACCCAAAAAAGGGTCAAAACCGGAAATGATCAGACCAACAATCGGGCGACTGGAGGTTTCCGGGTGCAGAGGGAATCGGCCGCCTGAGACTGTGCAAATCGGAGTCACGTGATTGATTTATCGCTTGATTCTCCTCGGTCCTGGACGGACATGGCCCAATGAGGAAAGGCTTTTTGCCAAGCAAGACAGAAAATTTTGGGGTAAGGGCTTTGTAGTGAAATCTGTGATGATCAGCATTCAAAGGCTCGAATTATGTAAGAGCGTTTGCTACACCTTTTATTACACGAAGGAATAGCCACACACGTGATCGTGGTCGGAATTCGAAATTCTGCACGTGATTTAAGCTTTATTGGAGGCTCGATTATGTAATCGGCCAACGTTATCGACGCGCTGACAGCCGTGTTGGGAAACTCACGACTTTGATTGTGAATAAATTTGCGGCAATGTGATAGATAACATCACCCGTCCTTAACGGACATAAGATGATGTCGAATCCTTTTGATGCAGAATGCCCTTAAGAAATAAAAGAGGAGAAGTGAACGTACATATAAAATATTCTTACGAAACGAAAAGGGAAGGTAGGGGGTGATTGGAGTATTATAAATAGACAAAGGTATCCTCAAAAAGTCAGAATTGACAAATAAGAAATGACATGGCGGAATTGACACGTCAAAGTCAGCCAATAAAGGCTCTACGGCAATAACTTAAATGTTCATATCCTAAATCACTACCTTCGAAGCTTCTACCTTCTTACATAATGTGACTAAACGTACAAAGGTTAAACGATTACGGATTATGTGATCGAACAAAAGAAACCGGGTCAACGCACGTGACTCTTACTATACTTCCCGATCTCCGGGGTGTCAAAATTTCAACAGTGGTTAACAGCTAGCAAACCATATAGGTCTACTCTTTCTCCAGTTGTCATTTCTTCTTCCCTATTGGTATCGCCATGTCGCAAACTATCGAAAAGAAACCAATTAACTTTGCCAACATCTTGTTGGGTGCTGGGCTTAATATGTCTGAGGTTACCACCTTGGGTCAACCCTTAGAGGTTGTTAAAACCACCATGGCCGCCAACCGTAGTCTTTCCATTTTCCAAGCCACCAAATTGGTGTGGTCCAGAGGAGGAGTGTTTGGTTTCTATCAAGGGCTCATTCCTTGGGCCTGGATTGAAGCCTCGACCAAAGGAGCTGTTCTTTTATTCGTTAGTGCTGAAGCTGAATATCACTTCAAAAAATTAGGTGCTTCTAACTTCGTTGCCGGTATGGGAGGTGGTGTTTCCGGAGGTTTGGCCCAAGCCTATTTGACTATGGGTTTCTGTACCTGTATGAAGACAGTGGAAATCACTCGTTCCAAGCAAGCAGCTACCTCGGGTGTTCCTCAGCAAACCAGTTTCCAAGTTTTCAAAGAAATCTACCGTAAAGAAGGTATCAGAGGTATCAATAAGGGGGTCAATGCAGTAGCCATCAGACAAATGACCAACTGGGGTTCCAGATTTGGATTGTCTCGTTTAGCTGAAGAAGGTATTAAGAAAGCCACCGGAAAGAAAGAAGGAGACACATTGAACGCTTGGGAAAAAATCGGTTCTTCTGTGATCGGTGGTGGTTTAAGTGCTTGGAATCAACCAATTGAAGTTATCAGAGTGGAAATGCAATCAAAAACCAAAGATCCAAACAGACCTCAAAACTTAGGTGTGGTTTCTACTTTCAAATACATTTACTCTAACAATGGTATCAAAGGTTTGTACAGAGGTGTTACCCCCAGAATTGGATTAGGTGTTTGGCAAACTGTTTTCATGGTTGCATTCGGTGACATTTTCAAGAAGTTGTTGAACACCGAAGGTGGTGGTCATTAATTAGAGTCATTATATATTTTTGTATGAAAAGAAAAATATCATTCATAGTTTGTAATTTATACAACAAAATGATTATATGATTAATTATGGGTGCATTATATAGACTATTGATTACATCGTGAAGCTTTTGTGGTGACATTATATGGTACTGTGTGGTAGAGGTTTTACTCTAATTATGCTTGTCACCGTACTTATCGTAGCAGTACATTCCTATCAAGGTTAATGATAAACCAAAATAGTGCCTGGATGTAAAGCTCACGTTGGAGCTTTCCCAGATAAATGCAAATAAAATAATGAAAATTCTCTTGAAAATATTGGCAATGGAGTAATTAATAGGTGAGACCAATCCCAATAATTGAAATGCGATCAACGATTGTATGAAATGAGAAAATCCGTTGAACAAAATCAACAAGAACAATTTGGTGTTTAAGTCGAATAATGAAAATTGTGAGTTATTGAACTCAGAAAAGATGTAAATGGGTAAAGTTAAACAAAACCCAATGATGGAGCAATAGAATAAAATCGATAATTTATCGAATTTTTGTTCTTTCTTCCCATTGTTAAATGGAAGTTCCCCATACTTTTTGTCAGCCGTCAACTTCTTTTTGGCAAAAATATTTTGGCTAACAAAAATAATCATGGAGATAAAGGCATAGAACAAGCCTTTCAAATGATACGACCCATCAGTTCTGTTTTTGGACGGTTTGTAGCAAGTTAAGCTAATTCCTACAATCAAGGGACACAAGGTTAAGTAAGTGACCACACTGTAACTTCTTTTTAAGAAGCAGCGATAGATGAATACTGTGGTGATTGGACTTAAGGATTTGATGGTGTGAACTAACGACACTGGAACTAGTGAGGTAGCTTTATGACTAGCGATGTGGCCGATGAATTGGAAGCATCCCATCGGTAACGTGGTGAGGAGTAATGCAGAGGAAGGACTTAAGAAGGTCCTTAATGAATTGCTGATTTCGGCGGGAAGCGGAACTGATTTTTCGGGGAACTTTGCCGCCACTTTTGGGAACTGAAGGATGACAAATACTAGGGTCATACAGAAGAATGAATTGAGTAAGAATTGAAACTGGGTGAGGGTGATGGGATATTTGAAGTTCGAAAGAATCAACTTGGTGGAGTTATTGGACATGATGGAGAATAAATACCAGTTGAAACAAAGAATGATGATTTTTAAGTTAATAGGAGGCAACCAGCTAGAGTAGTTGGTGGTCAGATGCTGAAAGTTAACATTTTGTTCGAGTTTGGGACTGGGTGGGTGGGATAAAGGTGGTGATATGGGTAATTGGTATTGTTGACGATTAGGTTTTGGATGGTTCAAAGTGTGGATGTTGTTGGACGAGAAATTACGATTTATCTGGGAATTCTTGGTATCGTGACCTAGAAGCACTTCGCCATGATGAGGTCTAGCAGAAAACATGATACTAGAATAGAAAAAACGAGTGACTGTTCTAAGAAGAAGTCTTTTAATCGACTTAGGAAAAAAAACTCTTCGAAGGTAATTGAAGGGTAATAAAAAGAATCTTGTATAAGAAAAAGAAAAGTCAAAAAAAAAAAAAAAAAAGAAGAAGATAGGAGCTCTTCTTGTAAGGTTATTTTTACATTTTTTATTTTTTTGTTTGTTTCTTTTGACATGCTTTTTGATGTAAAAAAATATTCATTTTGGGAAGGCTAAAAGAAATGTCGAGAAATTCGCAAAAAAATAATTTCACCCAGCATTCCCACGATGTGCGTACCGCGTGGGGATAGAATACGGACAGAATAGACGAAACTTTTTAGAAGAAAAGAGCGAGAGAAGACGATGGTGTGGAGAGAGTGCAGGCGGGCATTGTGAGTTGTTTGATTCTCATGTCGATAGATGGTTCAAGTCAGCGAATTTTAGGAGGTGGTGGATAGACTTTGGACATCGTGCGTATTTCATATCTACATTCACGTTTATCGAGGGGTATCAGGGCAAAAGAATAAAGTGAAGAATAAAACTTCGTAAACTAATAAACCCCCATCAGAGAAAAAACCACACTGACAATAGAACCATCGTGCGTCAGAGTTTATGTAGGAAAAGACAATTGAGATTTGATTTCGCTATTGCAGCCCCAGGTGAATGATCATGCACCTCTTATAGCAGGACATCTTGCAACAAATATGTAAGTTATTCCTGCGATTA
This sequence comes from Isabelozyma rhagii, assembly GCA_003708185.3. Lineage (NCBI taxonomy): Eukaryota > Fungi > Ascomycota > Pichiomycetes > Serinales > Metschnikowiaceae > Isabelozyma > Isabelozyma rhagii. The sequence continues at coordinate 297,644 of PPNO03000012.1, read as the reverse complement.
TCCCAGGCGCATATCCTGGTTACACCCCATACTCATTCGTATCATGGCACCAATGATAGGTTCACGATAGGACGTAAAGCATTCACCAATGAAATTTGCCAAACTGCCAGGTGTTAAGTACGAATCAGGTACGAAGGTGATACGCATGTAGCAAGGTCCTTCTTAGTAGGAAACAGGAAAGTCTGAATGCGGGTGTAGCCATTGCTGAATTGTAAGCTTCTAGGAGAAGAATGGAGCATAAGGCGACTTTCGGTAGAGACTTCCACTATGTCAACAGGTACTTTATGGTTGCGAAATCGCTATCGTACCTTTCACAGTTCTGCACCAATTGAGTTCGTACGTTATACTGCTCATGGTATATTTGCGACATATATCGTGAAATTATTTGAAGCATGTTTAAACACACAGTTTTAGCGGCTTGGCTCGTTGCCTGCCATTAGAGCTACAGGTGCCAGCTTTTCTACTTCCGAAAAACCGGCATCTGTAGCTCTACTACCTATTGCGTGTCCCAATATGAGAGGCCTATCCTTTTCTGAAGTCAGCCCCGAGTTGTCTCCCACTTTCTACTAATTTCATCAATTTCTTCTCACTCTATCTCATCTCTGTTTAAGCCCCATGGCATCCCCAGGTTCACATGGAGCATGTCGTATATTTAAGCCTGGCTTAGACATTTTGGTCTGGCCCTTATTTATATGGATGTCGCACGACCGTCCCCACCACACCCGTACATTTTCATATCGCGATCTCGTTTCATTAATTCCACATTGAACAGAGACTCACATACTCCATCAATCTCCAATTCATAGCCACATATGTCTGCGAGTATTCTACTATATGCAGCCAAGCAGATAGTCAAGCGTGCGGTGTCTGACGGGGAGTTTGAGACAGACCCGGACACCACCACCCCCGATGACGACGACAGTTTAGAGGACTCCAACCCAGTGGCCGACGAGGTGTTCTCTTCATGGGCCCTTTTCATTCTCTTGTTCTTGTTGTGTGCCGCGTTATGGTCGTCGTACTTCCTTCAACAACGAAGAATCAAAGCAGTCCATGAAACCGTGCTTTCAATTTTCTACGGGATGGTTGTAGGGTTGGTCATTCGCGTTAGCCCAGGCCATTACATCCAAGATGCCGTCAAATTCAACTCCAGCTACTTCTTTAACGTGTTATTGCCGCCTATTATTTTGAACTCGGGCTATGAACTACATCAGGCCAACTTCTTCCGCAATTTGGGTTCGATTTTAACCTTCGCCATACCAGGAACCTTCATTTCCGCTTTAGTTCTAGGAATTATCCTCTATATTTGGACAGCATTGGGTCTCGATGGAATAAAACTTGAATTTGTTGATGCCTTGGCCGTGGGAGCTACTCTTTCGGCAACCGATCCAGTGACCATTTTGTCAATCTTCAATGCCTACAAGGTGGACCCTAAGCTATACACCATTATCTTTGGAGAATCTTTACTTAATGATGCCATTTCCATCGTCATGTTCGAAACATGTAGAAAGTTCCATGGCCATCCAGTCAAATTCTCATCGCTTTTCGAAGGTATCGGATTATTCTTAATGACATTTACCATCTCCACCATCATCGGAATTTTGATTGGGATTTTTGTAGCCTTGATCTTGAAACATTCTCATATTAGAAGATACCCCCAAATTGAAACTTGTTTGGTACTTTTATTCGCTTACGAGTCTTACTTCTTCTCCAATGGTGCGCATATGTCAGGAATTGTCTCCTTGCTTTTCTGTGGTATCACATTGAAGCATTATGCCTACTTCAACATGTCAAGAAGAACGCAAATCGCAACCAAGTACATTTTCCAATTATTGGCACAATTGTCAGAGAATTTCATCTTCATTTATCTCGGATTATCTCTCTTCACTGAGGTTGAATTGGTCTTCAAACCCTTGTTGATTATCGTCACTTTTATCTCCATCTGTATTGCTAGATGGTCTGCAGTGTTCCCATTGTCAAGATTTTTGAACTTTTTGTATAAAGCCAGATTGGAAAAATTCAACAATCGGGACATAATTAACGGAGGTATTTCTTCTCAATCATTACCAGATGAAATCAACCATTCATACCAAATGATGATCTTCTGGGCCGGATTAAGAGGGGCTGTTGGTGTTGCTTTGGCCATGGGTATCTTAGGTGAAGCTAAGTGGACCTTATTAGCTACTGTTTTGGTGGTGGTTGTGCTTACAGTTATTTTCTTCGGAGGTACTACGGCATCAATGTTGGAGATTTTAGGGATCAAAATTGGATGTGTCGACGAAGACAATAGCTCAGACGATGAATTCGATATTGAAGCTCCAAGATTACCTATTTCTGATCATAGTGTCAGCAATCTTGTTTTGGGCAATAGAAGATACGCCCAAGCTCCCTCCACGAGTAGAAAACCTACCTACCAGCAGGCCAGCAAGTCTGACCATGTGAGATCAAGAAACGGTTCTAATGTAAGTTTAGATTCCATCACCCAGACCAACGAGTTGGAATCGGCCAATAACTCCGCCACGGATCTTATCAATGATGCAGAAGAGTTCAATACGGACGATGTTGATGATCTTCTACCAACCGCACCGGGTCTTAGTGATCCTACGGCTTCTAACGCGGCCAATAATGGTGTTTTGGGAGCATTTTTGAATGCCGAAGAACATGCGAAATGGTTCACGAGGTTTGACGAAGAGGTTTTAAAGCCAGTATTGCTAGATTCATTGCCGAAGAACGAGAACAATGATGAGGGTAGATGATTTAATAAATTAAAATTTAGATAAACAAATATAAGGTTTTACTGATCCCATTGATATTTTAGTATATTTATTGGTACATAATTTACGTGAGAATAAAGTGTCCCTTAACTAACGAAAAGCCGGGCCCACATCTCATTTGGTAATGAGATATTGTATCCGTAACCTGGCCCAAAACTCCAGCCTAAAACTGAGGTAAGCCTCTCTATCTTCTTTACGTCTCCCTAGCCAAGTTCACGCTATTGATGCTCGTGCTCAGCTAAACTTTTCAATTAGTCTGGTTCTTCGATTCCTAGATGCTGTCAGCTTGAACTAAATTCTGAGCTCTGCCTTGGACAGTTGTTGCTGCTGTTCCTGCTGTTGGGCTAGAGCCACATCAATGACCCATTTGGCCAACTTGAAGGCTCTAGCAGACAACACCAAATCATTGAGTTTATAGTTGTATTTCACGCAAAGTTTATAGAACTCAGAAATTGTCAAGTCATGTAGTAACGCGATCAAATGATGTCTCGTTCCATCGCCGTTCTGCCTTTCTTGCGGAGTTAAATGTACCGATGCTGGTAGAACATCAGTATAATTAGCAAATGCTCTGATTGGACGTTCAAGAAGATTCAAGACCTCGCTGATATGAGCATTGGTAATGGTGTCGTTTTTATCTTCCTCGATGGCATGAATCAACAAGTTAGTGATAGAAATGACAGCGTTGCCGTAATTAACTGGGTTAATGATTCTCGAATTAGCATCTCTTTGAACGTTGATACGAAAGATTCTACCAATTGGAGTAGAATAGAAGTTTCTCTGGTAAATGGAAAAGTTTTGCTGAAGTATGGCCACAGTTTTGCCAATAATATTTAATGATGGTTGCTTTCCATCGGACTCGAAACTGGTAACGAAAAAGGATTTTATAGGAGCTAAAACTTGAAGGTCAACGAACTTGCAAGCTCCAGATTTTATGAACGAGGAATATAAGTTTTCAGTGATAGTGAATATATTCTTATTTTCCGTTTTTATGGTGGTTTCCTCATACTTTTTTAAGCTTGAAGGAGAGGCATTAGCGTCTAAATTTCTGGGAGTAGTAGGACCCAAGAAAGAAGAGTTACCAAATATATCGTCTTCATTTTTCAATAAATTCCTATTCAAGTCATCCTTGATTGAAATTTGCGTTTGTTTCAATGCTTCAAAATCGGACTTCGTACGGTAATTGACGTTAGAAGCAGTTCTTTTGATAATCAACAGGCACTCATCCAAGATTGCAGGCCATACAAACCCAGCCTTGGAATGTGCATTATATATGGCAATTCTTAACTTCTTTCCGACGGGGTCTTCGGTGGTTGAAATATAAGCCAATTCCTGGAATGCTGTCAATCTTGCAAGTTGATGATCCGGGTCGACGTCTCTCAATCCAGAAAGCAACGTGTTGATTGGATCGGAGCTGTAAGTGCTAATTGGCTTACTACCATCCAAACATCCAATTGTAGAGTAGATATCGTAGAAATTATTGACGATTTCCCATAATAAAATAGTATGGAACGACAAGAACGTGATATTCAACCAGGTGGAAATGGTGATTTTGAACGGAGGTAAATTGGAGTCCAATCCCAACACTAAAATAATGAACCAATTAAGTTTATAAATCACTGATCTTATGAAAAAATAGACAATGGGGCCCGAGAAGATGCCAATTAAGTTCAATCCTAAGGTAAATCCGAAGATCTTTTGGAAATTTTTGAAAAAAACACTATCAGGCTTTACCTTGCTGATGCCGTATTTGAATTGAAGGCGATTTCTTTGGAAAATTATGTGTTGAATGGTGTAAATGACACCGATGTAGGATGAGTAGAACCAGAAGTACACCCAATCGTCATTAATAGTTGGTTTTTGTTGGTATATTTTGGATAAAGTGTAGTAGTCGTAGCGAATTGGTAATTCGAAGATGAAAATAACCGATAGTAAACCCGATGAAATTGAGTAGAGGATGAAGTTGATGATGGATTTCTTACGAAACAACAATTTGATGATTTGTTCTCCCAAAGTTTTGTAGCGGGATAGTTCGACTGTACTGTTGTGGTCCCTCGACACTTTGACAAGTACCAAGGCAATGAAGATTATAGGGGCCCGAGCGATAAATGTGAGAAGGAGATTCCACCAGAAATGCCCGTACGGGAGAGCGAGAGTAATGGATACGGAGATTGCTAGCAAACCGTTGATGTTATTGAGGTAGGACAATCTTTTAGACAATACTTTGTTGAAGTATGACTGATAGGTGGTTACTCTACTTGGTTGACCCGCCATGACGAAGATAATCGAGTGGAAGACGGATTGGGAGTGGAGGAAGAAAGAAACAATGAAGAAGGACGTGAAAAAAACTACTGCGAAAACTGCGAAAGAGAGACGCGAGTGGTGTTCGGGTGTATTGAGGAGGAAGATGATGGAGAAGAAAGAGATGAGGAGAGAAGAAGGAGCCGGAAGAGAAGAAAATGATATGTAACACTGTTCTAGAGGTGCTTTGTTCAGAGATGGTAGCTTACGGTTCTTTTACAGATTTGTATATGTACAGTGAAGACAGATACATAGGTCACAAGACAGATTAATTTGCTACTAATATAGGAATCTAAAACATGCCCAAGGGCCAAATTGCTCCTCTGATATCGCTTCCTGTACGTCGGCTACGCTGTTGCTTTCTAGATCGGTCGTTTATTATATACAAGTTATTGGGGTGATTTCTCATTTACAGCTAGTTCCGCACTCTTTCTTAATCCTTCAGCTCTACCACTAATAGTATCCCTCACAGTTTGCAACCCAGGTTTACCATTGATCTCTCCAAAGGCATGATCATGAATCAAGCCCTCGTTATACTGGATGTTGGCATAGGCATTATCTCTACCAAATAATTTATCTTCAATGTGCAGTTTGGCATTTTCGAATTTACCAACATCAATCTCAAATGCCTGAGTGATTGCTTCTTGTAATTCACTTTCAGTAGTGATAAATTTATCGGCTGCGTGATACAATTCAAGCAAGTTGGTGGCTTTATCTTCGGCTACTTTCAAGTCCATTAACCTACGGTTCAACTTTCTTTGCTCTTGGATGATTGTGGTTTCTTCTTCGGTTCTATTTCTCATCATAGGACCTTCCAAATACGAATCAATCGTGGGTAATGATAATTTGGTGGCTTCGGAGTCTTCTACTTTATGACGGGTTATCAGGGCCACTTCTTGCTTTTCTGCTTGCTTGGCCTTCAATACATCTAACTCTTCTAATCTTTTTGCTTCCACCACATAAGCTTCCTTCAAATATTGACGTCTAATCTCATCTCTTTTCAGCGCCCAAATCTCATCGGCACTCATTTGGGACTCATCCACTTCCTTCTTGGGGGCATGGTCTTCAATGTTTCTCTTGATTCTTTCCTGCAATCCAACTACGGGTTTATCCATCGGTTTACGGTGGAAATTATACCCCTTCTTTTGCGGTAAAGGTACTCCTTCGGCATACCCTTGTTCAATCTTGGAATGTTCCGCTTCTTCCGCCGCAGTCCTATGTCTGATGGGGAATTTCTTGAACACAGGACGAATCTCTGGCAAGATCCCCGATTTCCCTCCGTATTTAAGCGTACGTTTCTTCATTTGGCGGTAAAGGGAGAAGTAGTGTGCTATAAAATTCGAGGTGAAAAAAAAATGCTTGAAAAAAATCACCAACGGTCGTGTGTTCACCCAAAATCTCAATCCCAATTGGGAATTGTTGCAAATTGAAAGAGGCAACGAAGAGAAGAAGAATCAGACTTGATAGAGGAAGTTCAAGTTTGATTTAGGCCAGAAAGTGCATAAGCTCTAGTGAAGGTTAGATTGCTCCTCAAGAAAGCTCACCATTAGAACAATGACCGTAGTTAGCCGACTGAGTTTATTGCTAATTCTTGAATTGGTCTCATCCAATTTATAATTACATCATCTATATAATCCTTTTTACCCTATGATCATTTATATGATCTTTCACCCTCTAAGTTGGTTTCAGACCCTCACCCCAAACCTCGTATAAGCTCTCCAGAGCCACCTTCCCAATTTTTTTATTTCCTACTTCATGCTTGAACAACTCCGCTAAAAGCCCCCTGCGTTTGCTCTCGGGGACATCCCTATTGTCAATGAAATATCGCATTAGAGCTTTCGGGGTTTGGAAGTGACGTTGTAAAACTAAGGCTTTGTCGAAGGAAATGCCTCTCGTGGCCATGAGCATGAGAATAAACATCTCTTTCACCGTCATCATTCCTGTTTTCAACATGCAATCCTGGAATAGCAGAAATGTATGGCAGCAACGATACTTCGCCAGCCCGGACTCAAACTTTTGCCGGAAAGCATCAAGCTGAGTAGCATACTCGCTTTGGTTATCGATGGATCTCGATTTCAACACTAGAAGTTTAGCAGTGCTATACTGGTGTTGAATCACTTTGGTGAGAGTAGCAATGAAAGATATGGTGCTTTCAATGCTTTTGAATTTGCGGAGATAGAAATTAGATACTGTGACGGTCATGGAGATGGATGTTTTTATGGAGTCTACCATATCCAGGTAATCGACCCCACATTCTTCTACCAAATAGTATACATGCTTCATACCTGATTTTTTCAACCGGGATTTTTGTTCTTGGAAACGGCCATCTTTGATTGACGCTGCCAAATCATCGATTCGCTTTCTTTCACATATAAAATCAAGTATAGCCTCTTTTCCTGTAGTTTTGTGTTTTGCAATCCACACCACATCTCCTAACGTTAATGCTCGGACTTCGCTATCGATATTCTGCGACGAGAGCCTTTCCAAGAAGAAGTCCCGCTCCTTTCTGGATCGCACCTCCCGGTTATCGATGATGGGGAGTATAGTGAACTCTGAACCGGTCCACACGTCATAGGGAATGTTGTTGTAGATTTTGTTTAGCCGGTCATGGTTTCCGTTCACACGAGTAGTCGTGGACAGGACCCTTGAGCTATCTGATGAGCTGGGGACAAACAACCGGGATGTTTCGGGAGTAACTCTAAGGCCATTATCGAAAGACACATCAATTTGTTGTCTTGCAGGCGAAATGACTACTCCTTCCTGCTGAATGATGACATTGGCCACTTCTATACCTTCGTCAGTCAAGAAGTACATTTTGGGACTTGAAGCTGATGCCGAGACATACTCTCGTTTGATGAGCGTCTTCATTCCATCCCAGGCCGAATGGTAATCGTTACTAGCAGGATTAGCCGTGAAGGGAGAATCGCAGTACGTCGTAGCAGTTTCAATGATTTCCTCCTTTCGTAGTCCCACTCTACGGTGGTCTCTTACCTTTAATGCAATAAGAATGGCCCAAGAGCCGGCCCTTCTCCTCGGTACCCAGTTTTTTCGGGGCCGTTTCGGTTTGGGACTATCCAAATCAGCTTTGCGCTTCTCCTGACCTTCTCCGCTACCGCCCAGTTGCACTTCGAACCCTGGGGGAATACTGAACTCGTGCTGTTCACAATAGGCATGAAGCTTCTTGCAAAGCAATTTCACTGTCTTTTCGCCCACGTACTGGATTTTTTTCAATTCTTTGGCGTCCTTGATGTCCTCCGGGTGCCTGCGGACCTTCTCGAGTGCTCGGTTGTAAACCAATGCCATTTTCGTACCCTTTTTGGTGTGCTCGATGGCCTCATCTTGGAGCCATTCAGCAAAGAGCTGTTTCAAATTCTGGCTCAATGGCTGCATGCGAAGATATGGAACCAACAGTAACTCGCGTATAAAAGCAACAGAAAGCGTTCCACTTCAAACTGAAGGCGTCTTTTCTCGCGTGAATTAGAACTACTGACTTGCAAAAAGAAGGTTGATATAAAGACGTGTTATGGAGTTCCTGCATATGCCGCAACATCAACATTTTTTCGCTTTTTATCAGATTCTCTTCTTTACAGAAATCTCAGCTAAAAACGTCGTATACTATATTTCATTGAAGCAATGTCAGGAGCAAGGCCGGCAAAGAAGTCCATATTGCCGCCAATCAATCTTATATTCAAGTACTTGCAACAACAATCGGTAGTGACAATATGGTTGTATGAGCAGACCCAGCTGAGAATACAGGGCAAAATAAGAGGATTCGATGAGTTCATGAATGTGGTGGTGGAAGAAGCGGTGGAGGTGTCTACGGTGGACGGATCAAAAGAGACGTTGGGACGGATCCTACTAAAGGGTGATAGCATTACGTTGATTTCAAGTTTGGATGTGTAGATGATAGTGTACATTAAGAATACAGGCATATACAATAAGTGTTGTAGGACAGCTGTGACAACAGCGTTTCCGCATATGGTTGCTTTGTAGCAAGGACTTCTGTTGTTGTTTCTTGGAGCAGGAGCCGAAATGGCATAATACATGATACTGCCGTGGAGCTGATCGTCAAGAATACCTCGTAGACTGGGTCTCTACTACTGAGGTGTGGTTTCAGTCTCCACTATTGAGGAGATGTGACTGTTACTGTCTCTGCTGTCGGTGTAATATGTGACTGTTACTGTCTCCACTATCGGTGTGGGATGCTTTTTTTCTGAATCCCTTATCTATGGTTTTGCAGTATCCACTATTGGTCCGTTTCAGTCTGAATTGTCATTTCGACTGCACCCATTGATCCTGGTATCATCCCGGTATTTCCAACACCTCTCAGAAAACCTAACCAAACGATCCAGTATCAGTAGATTTCTCCGAAGGTTAACATATATTTATCTCGAACGGAGTCCCCATATAATGGCTCTCAAGCTATGAAAAATAGACCATATCGTCTGAGTTCCATACCCGTACGCGAATTCTATTCAAACGCTCTCAATAGCTACCAGGTTCTACATTTTGATCATCTTCCCGCAGCAATCTGTCTTTCTTCTCGCTTTCCACTGATTCAAGCTCCCTTCTTTCTTGTGCCTCCCCCTGGAAACTGACTCTCTTCTTCTTTCTAGGGCTTGACTCGGGAGAAGGCACCGGAGAGCTCAGCAACACCTCATACACAGTGTTATCTCGTTTCCTGGATTCAAATCTTCGCTGTCTCGCTTCCCGCGCCAATATCGACTTATACGTCCGAATCTGCTCTCTTCGCAGGTAAGAGTTTTGCTGTTTGATGCTCAGTGACTTCTTCACCACTTTGTCCTCGGCCCCGTTATTCAGCAGCCTTTTTTTCTCCACCTCCTCTGTCATCCCATTGCGCGATAAGAAAAAGAAGTAGTTAAATATTCTCATTACTTTTTTGATCTACGCGTTTTTTTTTTTGGTTTTTATACAAGGTTCTCTTATTAAACATACATGAACAACCACGGTAACGGGAACATGAACAATAATGCCAACGGGGCCGCAACCCCGGCTGGTACCCCAGCTCCTAGTACGCGTTTTAGCGGGAATCCTTACGCCCCAGGCAACCAAGGACCCAAACAGGGCCCAACGTCCACAGCAAAGCCAGGCGGGTTCCAGTCCAGCAACGCCCGCTCATTTCATCCCATCCAGTTCACTAACGAAGAACGTAGAGGGATTCAGACACGTTTAAATAAAGTCTTGGGCCCAGAATACGTCAGTTTCAGGCCCGGTGGAGGGGGCCAAAATGTCTCGTACATTGAAGGATGGAAGGCGCTAAACCTCGCCAACGAGATCTTTGGCTTCGACGGCTGGTGCTCAGAGCTCATCAACAGTCAGGTGGATTACGTCGACACTCATGGAGGCTCGGGCCGAATCTCGATGGGCTTTTCAGTCTTGGTTCGAGTTACTATTAAAAACGGAACGTTTCATGAAGATTTTGGATATGGTTCGATTGAAAATGCCAAAAATCGGGCGATGGCGTTTGAAAAATGTAGAAAAGAAGCATTTACTGATGGGTTGAAGCGATGTTTAAGAAGTTTTGGGAATGTGTTGGGAAACTGTTTGTATGATAAGCAAATTATATCGAAAATCCAGAAAGTGAAGCTTCCGCCGCCGGAATTGGAGGATGACGCTTTTTACCGAGATCCTTTGTATTTGAAGAGAGAGAGATTGAAAAAGGGAACAGTAGCAGTCAATCTCAATACCGGGGTGAACCTCAATCGACAGACACCAGCGACCCGAAGAGTGGACCCAGTCCCGACGAATTTGGTCCCTCAGGATGAATTGGACCCAGAGGAAGCGGAATTGCGGGAGGATCCGAAGTTGGACCCTAATATAATTGCTGACTTTGACGACTCTTATGTATTTAGTGATGATTTCCCCCACGAAGACGAATTGGACGACTACGAGCTTCAACTAATAAACCAGAAGCTTAAACAGAACGAACCTGAAGAAACAACCGAACCCACAGAAGTTCCACAAGAAGTGGCTTTCATTACTGCGAAACTGGCGGATTTGTTAAGAGAATCGCCGAACCAAATATCTAATTTACCAACGTACAATACTAAGTTCATATCGCAGAGCATGAGACGAACGGTGGACCCAAATAAGTCGGTGCCAATCAGACGAACAGAAGCACTGCAGTCGGCGAAGGCTATAGATAAGCGAATGATCGGGGTGCCGCCACGAAAGAAACAGAAAGTGGACGAGGGGCTCAAAGATAAGACAAATGAGTTCAACAACACGAAAACCCTGAAGTGAACTGTTGACGCAGAGGGCTCATGAGTTAGGTGAATGAGCTTTAGAGTCAAATAAATGATAATGAACTGAACGAGCTTTAGAGCCAATAGGTGATTCAAAAGGGGAACTGGTGCTGAGTTTTGCAATTAGCACTGATATTGCCTGGGAAATATTTATTACTGATGATAGAGGGTGCCTGTAATATTTATTACTGATGACAGAGGGTACCCTGTAACTGTCATAACTTTGTCTATACGAAAATTTGGGGCATGTATTGCACAAGAGCCAACTCTGTGGTTAACTAGAGCTATTCCTTCAATTGCAAGCTCAATCGTATGTAACAGGTAAAGACCCGTTCCCCGATCAAATCCCTGCCATACACTCCTTTATCAACGCTTATTCATTCATTTAGAAGGCTATATTGATTTCCAGGTTCTGTATATTCATTTAGAAGACTGTAGTTCCCGGATGCAAATTGGCTTTTTCGCAGCTCTCAATTTGTGTGTAAATTTCGCGCATTCAAATCTACTTTTTTGATTTCGCACCACTTTGCTTCTTACTAACCATGCCGTCACGTAGTTTAGCATCGATCGAGCCCATTCTCAACAACATTGGACCGTATAATGAGGTGGCGGACGAGTACGACGCGATACAAAGCTTAAACACATTGAAAACAAGCCGGATCCTCGTCATCGGCGCGGGAGGGTTGGGATGTGAAATCCTCAAGAATTTGGCGCTTACTGGCTTCAAGCACATCGATATCATCGACATGGACACCATCGATGTGTCTAACCTCAACCGACAGTTCCTCTTCCGGCCTCGTGATGTGGGCATGTCCAAAGCAATCACCGCGGCGAATTTCATCAAGCATCGTATGAATGATGGCGAGCTAAACATCGTGGGCCACAACTGCCGTATTCAAGACAAACCCACCAGTTTCTACCAGCAGTTTGACTTGGTGATTTGTGGATTGGATAGCGTCGAGGCCCGGCGGTGGATAAATGCCACTTTGGTGACCATGGTGGATAGCGAGTTGAATAATTTGGTGCCGTTGATCGATGGGGGAACCGAGGGGTTTCGAGGTCAGTCCAGGGTGATCTTGCCGATGTTAACCTCGTGCTACGAATGTACCTTGGATATGGTGACCCCTAAAGTAACATACCCGGTGTGTACCATCGCCAATACCCCCAGATTACCCGAGCATTGCATAGAATGGGCCAGTCTCTTCGAATGGCCCGCCAGATACCCCGACAAGAAGTTCGACAGTGATAACCCCGACGATATCGAGCTCATGTACCAGCTCTCGAAGGAACGAGCCGACATATTCAACATCCCTGGCGTCACCAAGAAATTGACCATGGGAGTCGTAAAGAACATCATCCCGGCCATTGCATCTACAAACGCCATTATCGCCGCTTCGTGCTGCAATGAAGCGTTCAAACTCATCACCAACGTGAACCCCATTTTGAATAACTACATGATGTACAGCGGAGACGATTCCATTTTCACCTACACTTACAAGCACATGAAGAAACCAAATTGCTTGGTTTGCGGGAACCAATCAAAGATCTTGACCATCAATAGACATTGGACGTTACAGGAAATGATAGACCATTTGATACAACAACCTGAATTCCAGCTCAAAGTACCGTCCTTGAGTACTTCTGTTCAAAATTTATACCTCCGTAAGCCAGCTGTTTTGGAGGAAAATACCAGGCCAAACCTAGAGAAGAAGCTTATAGACCTTGTGAAATTTGGTGAGGAGATCATCATCACCGATGAGTTTTTGCCCGTGAGTTATAGGGTTTTGATCAAATTCACTGAAGATCATTGAAGCTGATAGGAACGAACGACAATGTAAGTGAACGGAGTGAAGTCCACCCTGGCCTCGTACGATATCACCGCTGACGCAGATTTGGAAGTATGCGCCGTAGGGCGCTTTCTGTACGGTTGACACATCGAGAATTTGCCCTTCTGCATCTACATTACATGTGTCAACCGTGCATATGTCAATCGTGCACGTATTTACTGAGTATGTGTCAACTTTACATCAATGCGAGCTTAAAGGATTCCTCGATATCTATTGATAGCTGGCCACTATATTTACAATTAACCAGTGCAAACTCCAAACGTTACGATTTCATGGACTTTTTACATTTATTATCTCGCATTTCTACCAATCAAATTCTGGCTTTACCATTTACGAGCTCATGCATTTATGCTTACAATAACTCATAATTGTATGACAATGTGTATACTTTTAGAATCAACCTCATCATTCATTAAAACTGAAATGTCCTCCAGTCATTATGTCGTTGGCGGCGACTTTCTTCTGCCAAATTTTTCCATTTCATCAACCACCAATTTGTTGAACTCTTTGATGTTGTCCAAATAAATATGATGCCCACTATCCTCTATTTCTACCACAGAACTTTTTTTGGTGCCATGCAAACTGTTCACCACATTAGATATCAACTCTCCTCCCTTCTTATCCATCCAATCTTCTTTCCCGTAGCACCATAAAAGTCCGCAGTTGAGCTTATGAACTCCTCGCTCAATCAACGGGTGTCTGGCATCCGCTCCCGGTGCCAATAAGAAGTTCAACATGTACTCGCCTGAGCCAGGTCTTTGAAAAATAGCATAAGCATACTTGTGAAGACGACTTGATTCCTTTTTCGACAAATTCCCAAATCTTCTTGACGACCACATGCTAACCAATTTCGACCCCAAGGGCCCGAATTTCCGAACAAGCGAGAATGGGCTGATATTTTGCTCCCATAGCCGAACGAAGTACTTCGGAACAGCAACAGGCGAACGATGTTTAATAACAGCACCCGGGGAGATCATAAGAAGCTTCGAACAGAACGGCTCTATGTGTTTGATGCCGTAAGTAGCCATTAAATAGCCACCCATGGAATGGGCCAAAATTAAGTTTTTCGAGGAGTCTACCAACCCTCGTTTAATCATCCATTGCTGAAACGAGTCGTGGAAGAAGTGCTCCACTTCAGAAAGGTTCTTACATGTGAACTTAGTACGGGAAGAGCAACCATAGCCAAGAAGATCGATAGAATGGATGATCCAATTGGGGTTCTGGGCAATCTGATTATAGTTTTTAAGGTAAAATCCAAGTCCTCCGCCGTAGCCATGCACCATAATCAAATGGTTCATAGAGGTGTACTGATCTGGGGTGTAGTTGGGAGGGTAGATAACAAACTCATTAATAAAATCACCAGAGTCGGTCACTTCAGTGTGAATAACTTCACTTGTTCTGCCTATGGAGTCAGCATGAGGGAAGAAGGGAAGAAGCGAGAGCAAGTCATTTTGGATATGTAAGAACTCATGACGATGTTGGAAATCTATGGCAGACTGTTTCACGGAGTATGGAAACTTTGACGAAAAGAGCTTCTTGATCGGCACCGAAGTTGGATGAGTAGACCGTTTATAAACAACTTCTGGTTGTGGGAGGGTTCGTGATTTATTTTGGCGTAGCAGCAATTTGCTGAATACCCGGAGTTTGTTGAATTGACGGAGAGTATCCATGCTGACCTAGTTCAGTCATAGACATTAACAGGCAGGTGTGTGAAGAAAGAGCAAATGAACTTTTTTGACAACGCGCATTTGCTCATCTGACAAAAATAAATTATTTAGCAAGCCAAACACAATTCACGCATACATCTTACAGCGACGGGGACCGGGAAAAGGATCTAACTCTGAAAGTGAAGGATCTGGATATACATGGGTATATAGAATCCTCTACTGCTTTCTCCGAAGCAGATTTAAAGCTAGAACGAACAATGTAGTGCGGATGCTCATAGAAAACGAGAGGCCTAAACTGCAGGGCTAAACCGGTTTGAATTCACAAATTCCGAGAGGTGTCGGAATTGAAATTAAAAACCAGACCGGATATCCTGCGCGAGACATTTAACTGCAATTAACTACGGACAAAAATAATGTTTATTTGCTCTTCATGTTTGAATTAATGATTGAAAATATTTCAAAAGTTGTATGCTCTCTTTGTAGTGTTCTCTTTAACTTTTTTGCCTCTTTATGAACTTAACGCCTCTACTCTGCCATTTCTTTTATTGAAGGGTCTTTGATAAGCACTTTTCCATGGATCTTTCTGCATGTTCACAAGTCGTTATAGTATATCTTCAAGATCTCTCATTACAAAAAACTACAGGATATCCACATGGCTTTTTTTAAACCTACGATCTGCTCTTGATGTTGATGAAAACATGCCACGTCCCCGACTTGCACCAGTGAAAGAGTAGCTTTTCACTCTGGCTACAGGAATGTTTTTGACGTTAAAGAATTCAAACCATGTCCTGGAATGGCTCCTATGAAGATTTTAACTCTGACTACAGAAACTTTAACTTAGTACTCCTACTAGGAAACAGAATTCATTAATGACGAACAGGAGGGGTCATCCTAGATCGGCTCATCAAATACCCAAGTTCGATTGGCCAGGTCAGCTACTGAAATAGAATTTAGACTTCAAGCATTACACTTTTATTAACTGATTTTGCACATAGTATGACGTGGACTGGTTATTCACTCTTGCTGAAGGTGTTTCCCGCATGGAAGTATCTAAAATGCCGATTTCTTCAATTAAGGACAAGAGCTTTCATCTCTAATTGGCACAATTCGTTATTGTTCAAGATTTGCTCTCTAATTGGCACAATTTGTTCTTGTTCAAGATTTGCCCAACATTCTCTTCTTTCATATAAATAGGGGCCTTTTTTCTTCAGATTCGATATGGTTCCTGTATTATATTACAGTGATATCATATTTCTGTTCCTCTTTTATATTCAACTGACATATTACCAATGATGCTTATCGGACTTTTAATTTCATTATCGCTAGCATTTTCTGCTTTTGTTCCCACCAGCGATTTCTTACAAGCCCTCGATAACGAGCTTCTTGCAAACTCTACCTTAAACAGAAACCAAATAGCATTCGCACTATTATCAGGTATGATCTTTGATGATGATGCTACGCAAACATCATACTTAACGATAGGCACTGATGTGAAGTTTCCCGTCGGTGAAGAAGCAACGCCTGCACAAATTAGCCTGTTAGAACAATGGTTTACAGATAACTCTAATGCTTACAATAGCACGACCCCCTACCACGAAGCTACCAATTCTTATTTGAATAATGAAGATTTGGACGAAGAAGTCCTTTCTCTTTTAATGGATTCTCTAGGCGAGGATCCTAATTCATCTCAATCCACTCCAGCTGTTACTTTTAGGGATGTCAAAGTAGCTAGGAAACTTTGTTGGGATTCTCATTGCCACGGGATGTTCTATTGTGCACATCTAGGTGGAAAGGGTTGTATCTGTGGTGGTAATAAGGTAGGTCGTTGTACAAGAGATCGAGGCTGAAGTCCAGTACTGGTTTCATGCGATGTTATGTAACTGTGACAATGATCTACACCGAGTGCTGGTTTAACTTCATCCTTCTTTAAGATTCTTCTATCATTTTCCGCTTTCCTCATCAATCTATATATAGGAGACTTCATTCATCAGAATGAACCCTGTTCCTTTTTTTTCCTCTTCTCCTTTTATTATCTCTCTTTAGTAGTTCATGGTAATTGTCACTATGATTGAATACTTCTGAACTCGATTGTTATTTCAACATAAAATCAGGGTTTTTCAGTAGTGAATTTTTACCATTGGTTTTTTCCATTAGTATCCCTTGATATTTCCTGGTCTCTTATATAGTTTGTTTTGAATATAAGAGATAAAAATTTTAAAAAATGCTTTGGCTGCCAAATCGGACTACTTTTGCTGTTGCCGAGCTACGAGCACCAAAAAAATACCCCTACAGCAATAATTTTCTCGAAGTTCCGACCAACTTTTCAAGAAAGATTTCGGATTTGAAATTGTCCGAATTTCCCAAGTAAGACATTTAGTTTTCAATGAACTGCAGACAATTATAATGTCTCTTTAATTTTCAACTTTGAATAATCATTGAAACCTTTTCGGAAAGTTGTACATACTCTCTCTTTGAAGCATTCTCTTTTTGCTTATTCTCCATCTTTGTGAAAACCCCAACTTAAGCCCTCCGCTCTGTAATTTAGTTTATTAAGAGGTCGTTATAACATTTTTCCACGGATCTTTCTGCATGTTCACAAGTCGTTATAGTATATCTTCAAGATCTCTCATTACAAAAAACTACAGGACATCCACATGGCTTTTTTTAAACCTACGATCTGCTCTTGATGTTGATCAAAACATGCCACGTCCCCGACTTGCACCATTGAAAGAGTAGCATTTTACTCTGGCTACAGGAATGTTTTTGACGTCCAAACCATGTCCTGGAATGGCTCCTATGAAGATCTTAACTCTGGTTACAGGAACAACTCACAAAGTGCCACCGAAAAGCAAAGCTCATTAATGACGAAAAGGAGCACTTCACATGTGTCATCTTTGATCGATTTTCATATTTCCTACTTCTATTAGACACATTAGCTATAAAATGTAATTTAGATTTCAAATATTGCAAATGTTTTTTAAAAGTTACGCATACTCTATGATATTTTATAGTCAACCGTAGCAACAACTGATTTCTGAAATATTCTCGTCATACTAGTCTCTGAAATATCTTTTTTATCAACTTTTTGGACTTAAGTCTCATCCTATATCGACACCTTTAGTCCTTGTTTAAGTTTCGCTTAAGCTTCTTCATTTTTCCTTAGAATAGGGGCCCATTTTCGTCAATTTTTGTATGGTGCCTGCAGTATTTCAGTTTCTCAATTCTATCCGATACTTATCTTGCTTATGATGTCATCATTGCCAGCATTTTCTGTGTTTGCTACCAATAACAACAAGCATGTAAGTTCTAGCTTAAACCAGAATTAGAAAGTATTAATACCATTATCGGGTACAATCGTTGACGGTGATAATACCCAAACATCGTGCTTAATGTTAGGTAGTGATTCGAAGTTTCCCATCAATGAAGAAGCATTAGCGGCACAAGATAGCTTGTTAGAACAATGTCATTCTGATATATCTACAATAGCACGAACCCGTACTACTAAGCTAGGAAGCTACTATTTCTTATGATAACTCTATTAACAATGAATTGTCCTCTCATTTGCGAGAAATTCTCTAAAACAGCCTACTGCACTCCAACCGCTATTTTGAAGGATAGCTCACTTTGTTCCGATGCCGTATTTCTTCATTATAGGAAGTATTGGTTACTTATGTCGCAAGAAGTCTAAAATGGTCATTTCAAGGCTTCATGTTGCAGTTTGCACTGAACTGATGTCCAGTAATGTTTTTATGTAGTATTTTGTAGCCGTGGCAATGATGTACAGTTATTACTGGCTTAGGGCTAACAAGTGCGTTTTCAGCATAATAACTTTGTCCTTGTTTACCTTTAAATAAAAGACTTCATTCGTCAGAATAAACGCCTTTTCCATTTGATGATCTATAGTTAGAAGTTTACGGTATTTTTCCAAGTGTTACTGTCTAATGTATCTTCAATTTTCTGTATCCAAGAAACTTTACCAATGGTAAGTTTCCCCTCGATATCCCCCGGTCACTTATATAGGTTGTCTTAAATATAGAGATTAGGCGTTGGAAAAAATGTCAGATTTTTTGGCTGCCAAATTGAAGACTGCTTTTACTATTGCATACACGGGAGCGAGTATGCAGCAAAAGAAATGCCTACAGCTACAATTTTCTTTAAGTTCCGACCAAAAGTGGTGTCGGAATTAAAAATCAAAATTTGACCGAATTTCCTTCGCGAGACATTTAATTTTCAATAAACTGCAGACAATTATTTCAATAGAGTCTCTGCATTATTCAAGATGTATGAGTTCAAGTATGTATATGCTCTCATCGAAGCATTCTCTGACATTTCCTGCTAACTTACGAAAGAACACAACTTCTCACATGCTCTCGTGTTACTTTTTGATTTTGACTTTTTATTTGGGTTACTATTTTTTGGTTCTTTCTTTTTCTATTAGATTGTGGTTTTTCGCTCTTCTACTAGCCGTAATTTATTTGACAGCGTCTACGACCGGGGATAGCCGCATATTGGTAGCATGACTTTTCAAACTTTAAAAGTATGAGCCAAGATATGAGCCAAGATATTGCCAGGTACCTGATTGGGTACATTAGTTGAAAGAGTACATGTGTCCTGTACAACCCTACACCAATGTGATGAGGTTAGTCTTCAATACTGCACACTAGTTTGCCGGGATGCATGCATTTTTATCCATGCACGATTTTCCTAACCCTTTTTCGCCTGCAAACCCCCGAGCACGGCAGCAAAAACCGATGTTTGGACCAATAGGGCTTTTGCTCGTAGTGCATGATATGCGTCTCATACAGGACACCTGCCAATCGACGCACAAATAATTAAAGTACAAATCTTGCTTTGTCACTTATTATTAGAGAGTTTTTTATTTGACAATGTTACACAAACGTCATTAATAAATTGATTATCTGATCAATCAATGCCTATGAATGTTGTACACAACCGGCTTCGTAGTTCCAATTACAAGCGGATCTACTTTAATACAAGTCTCCTATACCTCTCTTCAAATACCCAAATACTTACTAATATAGCCCTTTCACTTCTCTACCTGCTGTGTGGTCTATCCAGTATCTAATCGATCTGTGAGCTTTTCCAGAAAAAATTAATAAAATTTCAAAGCTTGTTCCTTTTTTTTTGTCCGTTTCTTTTCCCAGCGCTTTTTCCACTAAACTTTTTTTTTTCCTCTTCCTTCCCTCCTCTTTTTATATAAATTGGCCAATTTCCTTGAGCATTTTTTTTATCCTTTCTTGTCTTTTCTTTACCTACAATTTTTTTTTATTTTCTTAACCTTTTTTATTCTTATTTCTTTCTTTTTTTCTACCAGCCGTTTCATTTAGCAGAAAGAAATTGAAAATAAAATTATAAACAAAGAAAAAAAAAAAAGTTTCAGACAGAATGAAGTTAGAATTTTGTTTATTACTCGCTTTCTTCATTAATTTGATTAGAGCTGAGACTCACACTTGGTACTACAAGGTTGGTTGGGTTAATACTAATCCTGATGGTTGTCTTGAAAGACCAGTTATTGGTTTCAATGACTCTTGGCCTTTACCTACTTTAAGAGCCAAGACCGGTGATCGTATTCAATTGTACTTGATTAATGGTTTTGAAGAAGAGAGAAATACCACCTTGCACTTCCACGGTTTGTTCCAGAACGGTTCCAATCAAATGGATGGTCCAGAAATGGTGACTCAATGTCCTATTCCAAACAATCAAACCTACTTGTATAACTTTACTGTTGAGAACCAAGCTGGTACTTTCTGGTATCACTCCCATACTGCAGGTCAATACGGTGATGGTATGAGAGGTATTTTCATCATTGACCCTGTAGATGACTATCCTTATGATTTTGATGAAGAGGCTATTTTGCCTCTTGGTGAATGGTACCATGAAACTGCTGATGTTTTAATTCCAAAAAAGTTCATGACTAGATTCAACCCTACTGGTGCTGAACCAATTCCTCAGAATTTGTTATTCAACAATACTAGAAACAATACCTGGAATGTTGAATACAACAAGACTTATCTTTTAAGAATTATTAATGTTGGTGGTTTTGTTTCTCAATATTTCTGGATTGAAGACCACGAAATGGATGTCGTTGAAGTTGATGGTATTTGGGTCGAAAGAAATACCACCTCCATGATTTACATCACTGTTGCTCAACGTTATTCCGTGTTATTGAAGACCAAAGAAAGTGCAGAAAAGAACTTCGCAATGATGACTGCTTTCGACCTTGATATGTTGGATCAGAAGCCAAAGGAATTGGAAAAAAACTCTACCAATTATCTTATCTACGATGACAGCTTTGGAAAACCAAATGAAAGTTACGTTGATTCTTGGGATGATTACTTGGACGATTTCTATTTGAAACCTTTGAGTAAGGATGAATTATTACCTGAAGCCGACCTTGTTATCACTATTGATGTGGTTATGGATAATTTGGGTGATGGTGTTAATTACGCTTTCTTCAATGGTATCACCTACACCAAACCAAAGGTCCCAACTATTGTTACTGCTTTGTCTGCTGGTGAATACGCTACTAATAACGCTGTCTATGGTACTGATCTTAATGCTTTCGTGTTGCAAAAGGATGATATTGTTGACATCCGTCTTAATAATCAGGATACTGGTAAGCATCCATTCCACTTGCACGGTCATACTTTCCAAGTTATCACTAGAGCTCCTCCAGTTGATGATACAGAATCTCCTGTTGCTTTCAATGAATCTGACCATGAGGACTACCCAGAATATCCCATGGTTAGAGATACTGTCTATGTTAATGCTCAATCTAATATTGTCATGCGTTTCAAAGCCGATAACCCAGGTGTCTGGTTTTTCCACTGTCACATTGAGTGGCATTTGGACCAAGGTTTAGCCATAGTTTTGGTTGAAGCTCCTTTGGAAATGCAAAAGGATTCTAGACAAGAATTAACTGATGACTTCAAGAAAGCTTGTAACACCTTAGGTATGAATGTAACTGGTAATGCTGCCGGTAACAGCGTTAACTACTTGGATTTGACTGGTGAAAACCGTCAACATAAGGCTTTACCATCAGGTTTCACTGCTAGAGGAATTGTCGCTTTGGTATTCTCTTGTATTGCTGCATTTTTAGGTATCGCCGCCATTGCTTTCTACGGTATGGCTGATATCAAGGATGTTGAAGCTAGAGTTGCAAGAGATTTGGCTATTGATTTAGATGATGAAGACGTCGCTGAAGAAATTACTGAAACTTCTTCTGACGCGGTTGATTCTCATCATAAGTAATATGACTAACAGATATATCAATTCGTGAAGAGAAGAAGTATTGATTTTGACTTTATTGCTGACCATGAATATTTGTGTGTGTTTTTGAATCAGTTGGCAATCAAGTTTAGTCGATATGTGATGAATATTCTTCTTAATCATTTGAGTTTTCTGTTGGTGATTTCACTTGTTTAACTTCCTGCTTTGAATTGCTGCTCCTTTGAATCATTCTTCAAACACCAACTTTCGTTTACCCTAGACTTCCTAATTTTATTTTTATTTTTCAAAATGCTAATTGAACGGCTCGGCTACCCCCCCTATATTTTATTTTTAATCTTTTTGACCCTATATATGATAATGTATTTTTACCCGTAAATCATGTAAGCACATGAAGTAACTGAAAAGAGAACATGTGGGGAGAAAATAATCAGATGATGTTGGCTTCTTCGGTTAACCTCGATTTTAATAGCTATGATACAAAAGTAGGGAACGCAAAAACTAGTTGTAAAGAGCAAGAAGAGGTCAAAGCCGTGCAACAGACGAATGGGGGATTATATTCGAACTTCCTCGTATCGAACACAGTGTCAATAGTTCGTAGGATAAAGACTTCAAAACTCATTTAGGTCTGTAAAACTAATTTCTCTTTGCAAAACTTATGGGGTTTTGTAAAACTCATTTCTGTTAGCGAAACTCGGCTCCATTTGCAAAGCTCATTTCTGTTAGCGAAACTCGGCTCCATTTGCAAAACTAGGTTATTTTTGCAAAGCTCATTTAGAAACTCGGCTCCATTTGCATAACTTTTTCGATTTACAAAGCTCATTACTGTTTGCAAAACTCATTTAGATTTACAAACCTCGTATATATTTGCTGTTTGCAAGACTTTTGTGAAAACATGATAAGTCTACAGAAGCAGAGAAGGACAAACAGAAAGGTGAGCTCAAAATGCTAGAAAAAGCGATAACATAATACCGAGGAAAACGAAATTCTGGCACCAAAATCAGAGCCATCAAAATCGTTACCTGAGGAGCACACGTCTCGTTCATACAATGCTGCATAGTTTATAGTGTATTGTCTTCTATTGAATAATAACAACAAATGATATAGCGGATCGTTTCTTCTTTTATATAAAAGGTCATCGACGATGCCAAGAAAGACAAGAATTAGGTTGCAGATACAGGACTACTTTTGTCGGTAGTAGTTATGCAGCCGCCCTGGCAGTCTTTATCGGGCGGCTGCATAGTTCTACCAGATAAAAGCTTGAAGTCGGTATCATCATTGAATTCCGCCGAACACAGCAGGCTGCAGACCCTATAATTAGGGACAAAAGGCTTAGAAAGACCGATTATAGACTACCGCATACAACAAGGCGGGAGCCATGAACTCGGGAAGGGGAAAGTTCAACTAGACTGAGAATGTATTATAACCGTAAGGTAAGTGTCAAAATCCTAGAGCCGAAAATTATCAGTCACGTGTCTGATATACGGAATAAATTGTATCACGTGAGCGGTTCCGGAAGTTCCAATCTTATTAATTTCCGAGGTTGTAGGATAGCTGATGATTTGGGGAAATGGCAAAATGTAAAAGCTGTCCCGGAAGTTATTTAATGTTGGAATTTTTGGAATTGATTAGCGGATATGTCGTTTATTTGACCGTCTGATGTATATACGTCGTAGATAACGAACTGTTATACTTGCAGGAATAGAAGATTACGAATTTGCTTATCTGATGATGGACCCGTATCTATGGAGTCGCTAACTTTTTATGGACTTTTAAAGCATTCCTTGACTTTTAAAGTGTTAATGAACTTTTCACGTTGCTATGAACCTTTAAAGAGGTTCATATAGATTAAACTGGTCTTGTCATAACAATTGAGTGTCATTAGATAGAAGTGTGGTGGAGGTCACCCATATGCACCATAACGACAATTATATTCTTGATAAAGGCATGTATAGTGACTCTTTATGATTGAAAAAACTTTTGTCAATCTAACAGGGTAGGAAGCTCAAATGTGTAGGATGAAGTGGTTTATACAACTTGTGCTCATAACGAAGTAACTTGATTCCGTAAATCTTCAACATTTGTAGTTTTCTACACTTTTTATGAAAAATTAGAATTTTCAATTTTTTCAACTTCATTCTTTTTTCGAGTGCTACTAGTACCAAAGTTCACTTTATATAAGATATACCTATATAAGCTACTTATTTTGTCTATATTATCCTTTCCTTGTCTTCATATGCTCAATTTGCAATATTTGCAATCTGATTTTTTAGTGAGAAAAAATCAACCAAGTTCATCACTTTATTCTTCTCAACCATGTTTGAGGCCGTCTATATTGCTGATAGCCAGAACCGTTTCTTATACGAGTACCTCATTACCTCGAGATCTCCTCCATTCAAATCACTACAAGACATCATCAATCTCAAAGTAACAGGCAATTCCGTACCATTGATAGAGATCAACTCCGACTACTTTGTCTGCTGTAATACATCCAACAACGTAATCATATATTTACTATGTTCCAATGCCAGCTTCAACGATCAGAACGGATTTTCTAACCCTTTGTTGCCCTTTGTTTTCATTACGCGTTTAATAGAAGTCATGGAAGATTATTTTGGTGCTCCTCTTATGGCGCTGAAAATCGAAGCCAACAATGACACCTTGACTCTTTTGATAAACGGTATGATTGACGACGGGTTGCCTCACATCACTGACGGTAACAAACTCCGAGACTTGGTTCCTTTCAAAAGCTTTTTATCCGAAATTTTGAGTAGTACCAACCAAATCACCAAAGTCGCCAAAAAATCCTTAACTTCTTCCGTTGTTCCCACCACCAACGCTTCTCGCATCAACAGCTCCGTGGAATCGTGTCCATGGAGAAGTGCGAACGTGAGACACACCAATAACGAAATGTATGTGGATGTTATAGAGACGGTGAACGTGATCTTGAAGCCAATATCGAAGACCTCGAAGCAATGGAGTAATACTTATAATAACTTGTCTAGTAAAAATTTTGATTCTGCATTCTACTCATCTTCATTGAAAAACAATTCAACGTCTAAATTGGTTCCTATAGTGGGGAATATTACTGGGAAAATCAATATGCTAACCCATTTAACAGGAATGCCTACTCTCCAGTTACTAATAAATACAGCCGGGCTCAAGTTACAAGCAGTGCAATTACATCCATGCGTTGATTTACAGAACTGGATTCAGTCAAAAGGTAATTTAACCTTCATTCCTCCTGATGGTTCGTGTACCTTGATGGACTATCAAATTGAATTCAACAGTAGCAGTGATAGTCGATTCGACGACAACCTTCTCGGACTCCTTAATGTCGACTACCAATTTGGATTAGGGCCTAATAAAAATGAATTCGAAGTGAAGTTATTGATAAAAGACTATAAAGCAGTGTCTAAGCTAGAGAATTTGGTTGTGGAAATTAATATCGACAAGTATATCACATCCATCAAAGCTAGTAGATTAACTCACGGAGACTTTCAATTCAAGGGCGATGGAAAAGGAGAGTGGAATTTAAGAAACATTGGCACAGGTATTCAACCATTACTACATGGGTCCATCATTACTAGCAGTCTTGAAGAGACTTCCACTTCGCCTTCGATCAATGAAGATTTAATTGAAGTAAACCAGACCTCAACCCTGAATATATTGAAGCCAAACTACCTTAAGGTGTCGTACTCCAATAAGGGTGCGGTTCCAAGTGGATTGAAGGTGGATAGTCTCAAAATAATCAACTCCAAAGGTCTTGGAGATAACGTTAAACCATTCAAGGGTGTGAAGTATATCACCAAAACTGGCGACTTTGTCATCAGATCCTGAGTCTCTACAAGGGAACAACGGCTCACAAGCCCAAATGTTTATCCTACATAGTCATCATAATATACACTGATTTCATTGTAATAGCCTCTGATTGACATCGAGGTCATTGCGGCTTGCATCACTGGACCTTCCTAATTAGATAAGTTAATATCAAGTTCCAAAAATGTTTTCAGTTCATACGAACCTTCTAATCTGCTTTCTTACTCTTCTTCAACTTTTCCTTTTGGGCATTTTTGATCAACACGTTACCAATGAATGTTCCCACAGCCAATCCAGCCAATAACAACAACAAAAATGGCAATTTGATGGCATAGTCTCGTGGTAAAAAGAATTTTTGTAGCAAGTTACTGTCTTCAACAAATGGTAAGACGAAAACCCAGATGGTGTAGTAGGAAAACACCGCCGTAGCAATTGCAAGCATCGTAAGTCCAATTAATTTGTCGCAAGCCTGCCATTGTTAGTAGATGATGGAGTAGAACATCGTTATTTACGTACCATTTTGATGTTGATGTAGCAAATAGATAGTTTTTCACAGATACGTGTCTTGATGTTGCGGTGATATGAATGGTGCACGGGTATAAAGTTTTTTATATTTATTTTTATATTTGACGTGCTTGTGGTGTACCGGCCTCGATTTGGCGGTTATCACTTCTTTCTTCACCATGTTCAACAAATTGAAGCTGAGAAAGGCTCCGCTTTCGTTGAGTTCCGTGTCCAATGTCATCAAGACCGCTGGGGTGACCGACCTCTCGCCTAGCGACATCAACCCGAAGCAGATCGAATTGTCTACCATCTCCCAGTTGGGGATTCCATTGAACTCCATTGTGGCCATTGCCTATGATCCGGTTCAGTCGTTGCTTGCGGTTAGTTTGAAAAACAACCAGGTTCGTGTCTTTGGCCAGAGTTTGGTCGAGGTGATGTTTGAGTTCAAAACCTCTAGTCCCATAACTGATCTCAGGTTCGTCAAGGGAGTGTATTTGGTATGCGTACAGCCGGCGGCAAGCAATATCGTCGTGTTATCGTTGCATTCCAAGGAGATTCTCACCACGTATCTGGCGCCAGGTCACATCACTGCGGTTGAAACCGACCCATCGTTGGACTGGTTGATTTTGGGGTTGTCTAATGGCCAGTTGATATTCTACGACGTGGACAGATTAACGTTGTGTCCGTTTAAAATCGACAACTTACAAAAATGTGTGTTACCGAAGCATAAATTGTCACCTGTTTTGGGTATAGAGTGGAACCCGAGAGACATTGGCTCGGTTCTTATTACCTATTCCCACTGTGCTGTAGTCTATTCCATAACTTCCGGGTCGATTAAGTCTTCTTTTGTATATGATTTGAACCGAGGTGATAAAGGGTTCGAATATTCTTCCTTCATTGCTAATAACGGGAAGAAAAAGCTATTTGGTTCCTCGAAAACAGTCATACCCGAAGTCAAAGAAGCTCACTTCCATCCAAATGGGCTTCATGTCGTTACTGTACACCAGGACAATACTCTAGCATTTTGGGACGCTAACGACGGGAAATTATTGGCAGCAAGATCCATATTTGAAACTGACTTGAATAAACCAGGCCCACTGTTTGAACCTCCAGCCAATGGGTTTGGTCCCATTCTGACCGTGAGATGGTTAGCTGGCAGAGACCCTGAGTTAACCCAGTTACTTATTAGCTGTGACAATATGCTCCATATTCTTGATTTCGGGTACACCCTCAAATATTCCGTTTCTTCTTACGAGAAGCAGACGGAGTTCTACAACAATCCTTCGCTGGGACAAAGAATGGTGCCAATAACGTTCTACGAAAGCTCACACGATAGCTCCATCACAACAATCGTTCCAGTATCCGTAAACTCACAGCCTTATTTCAACGGGAACCACAACCCTTCATACTTGCTCCTTCTCAGCAATAATGGAGCTCTATACATCATCCAATACGCCCTCTCTGGCGCCGCAAGTACAGTTGGAACTGACCTAGGAGGGTTAATTATTCCTCCCACTCTTTCCATGGTGAACCCCCCAATCCTGTTTTCATCAGTCCTGCTTGTCAAGCGTATACTTTGGTACAGCATTGGGTCTACCAGAGCCGCTACCGGAGCTAGTGCCAAACTGAAGATGCTATTGATTGGAGGAGCTGCTGTGAACAAGAGTGTCACATCCAAATCTATGGGTAGTGATGAGAACTGGCGTAGTGTGTTGATCACAGGTCACGAAAACGGACAGGTGAGGTTCTTGGATATAAGCCAAGGAGAACATCAAGAGCCCGAATCTGCGTTGCAAGTGAGCTTAAAAGAGACTTTGTTCAACGATGGGAACCCCAATACTTTGAAAGTAGTCGCTGCTTCCTGTGGTTTCGAAGGAAGGGAGCTTCTTGTTGGGTTGGGTAACGGAGATGTGGTAATTTGTAAGTTTGGAAAGTCTCCACGTTCCACTGATGGAGATTCTAGCGGCCAAGACTACACGAGTTGCAATACATTGCACCAGAACAACGATGCTAAGATCATTGATATCAGACAAAGAGTCATGGGGTCATTTGCCTCAGCCTCTTCTTTTTTGCCAACGTCCATACTAAGAACCAGTACTCCGCAAGAAATCAGTTTTTTGAAGATGAGTGATATCGGGTTCGGAGCTATTGGGTTTAAATCAGGTAAGCTCGTGGTTTGCGATATCACTAGGGGCCCGGCAGTGATCTTTAATGAAGATTTGTCACAGTTCGTGCCATCAGCTAGCGTCAGAATTCATGCCACTGTGATAGAATTCTCCATTCAAGAATATGGCCAGGACGGCTACTCGTCTATCATGATGTACGTTGGTACTAACGGAGGAGGTAATTTATTGATGTTCAAAATCATTCCTCAAGGAAACGGTGGGTTTGGAGTCGAATTTGCCGATAAATCTGCCAACTTAAACTATCGAGTACTAGGTAACGAAGACCCCAGCACCTCTAAAATTGATCAAATAATCCCCGTGAACGCCAAAACTGGAGAACTGACAATAGCATCCAATGATATGTTCCAAAGATTGAGTACGGGAATCGTGATCCCCGGATTCATAGTCACCGGTTCCAATCGAGACATTCGTGTGATTAAACCACCCAAAACGAAACTCGCACATAAGGTCATTGACGACACTTGTTTAAGATGCGGAATTGTCCATGTGAAAACCAAAGGTATTGTGTTGGCATCTCTAGTTAAAACTGGGTTCATCAAGTTCTCTGCATTACCCTCATTAAGTGACATCACCGATATCAAGCTACCCAAGGACATTTATGAAAAGATCAAACAGTCGTTAGAATCACAGGTTGCTTATGGTTCTGAGATTTTGGGTAACGGGCAGTTTTTCATCAAACTCAGCGGCAGTGAACTCGTAAGCATTTCAGCCGCTCTCAATGAACACAAGATCAAAAAATCGAGTGGTGATAAAGGCCCAACTACTGATTTGTTGTTCAATGAAAATGCCATCATCCCCCCTCGGCCTACTGTGAGTGCAATGCAATGGGCCAAAGGTAATAGCAAATACGTGAGTGTGGAAGATTTGACATTCTTAATCGCGGGCCCTAATAGAAGACCAGCCAAACATGCTGAGAGTCGTCTTGCTTATAACATCAGCCCCGAGGCCAATCCCAACCAGAGTTATGGAGCTGACGTAGAACCAACGAACAGCAAAGGGTATATAGATCCTGTGAGAAAGTCTAAGGGCGGGGGTGGATCCAATCCATATTCTATGGCCACTACAGGATTTATGAGGAACATTCAGAGTGGCTTTGAGTCCATGGAGGAAACAGTGAACTCCTATGCTGTCAGCATGAATGAAGCTATGCAAGACAGTATCAGTGACCAGAAAAGGTCTTTGTACGGAGCTGCTGTGAAGAGTAAATTCGGGTTTTAGATAGGGTTCTGGGATCGAGCTATTGTGTAAATCGAAAGCCTGGAGAGAAAGACACTATTAGCGAGAAAGGACAGTAAAAGAAGATTGAACGGATGTCGATAATAAGAAAATAGGCTGCAAAATACACACAGCACAGTTCTATAATAAGGAATTGGATCCCTCAAGAAAATTACGGTTGTCAAAGATAATTTATGATCTTCAGACATTTATAAATAAATGGAATTTGTTTTAATCAAAGCAACAGCACTACGTTTTATGTAAAAAAGTTATATCAAATATAAAAAATCATGTCATATTAGGCATCAACACAAAAAGTGACACATTTTCTATTTAACAGCTCTGAGTTTCTTTTACTGGGATCTTATATTGGCTTCGGGATGAGATCTGATTTTTGTGAGAATCTGATCCGTAAAAAGATACCCGATTTTCCAACAAAAGACTTTTCTAGTAAACATCTACAGTTGAGGACCTTCTCCTAACCTCCTTTCTTAGTCATATATACGACTCACCAGTTAAATCACGGTTGGTGGTTCGTCATAGTTTGCAGCATAAGGTAAGGCGCATGTGCGGGTAACCGTATGACTCACTCCAGAACAGGTAACTGGCCATTGCTAAGCGCGCTCATGCCTAAACAGGTAATTGGATAAAAATTTTCAATTACCCGCCATGTTTTATCGCTGTTCCAAAAAATTATAAAAGGGTCAACGAGAAGGAAATTTTTCACCCACAGTTTTTTCTTCTTCTTCAATAACTTATTCATCATATACAAAAATGTCTAAAGGAAAAGTTTGTTTGGCTTACTCAGGAGGTTTAGATACCTCGGTTATCTTAGCTTGGTTGTTGGAACAAGGTTATGAAGTCATTGCCTTTTTAGCTAATATTGGCCAGGAAGAAGACTTCGAAGAAGCTGAAAAGAAAGCCTTAGCTATTGGTGCCACCAAATTTGTGGTTGTTGATGTCAGAAAGGAATTTGTTGAACAAGTTTGTTACCCTGCCATTCAAGCCAATGCCATCTACGAAAATGTCTACTTATTAGGTACTTCTTTAGCCAGACCAGTCATTGCTCAAGCACAAATCAAAGTTGCCGAAGAAAATGGATGTTTCGCTGTTTCTCATGGCTGTACCGGTAAAGGTAACGATCAAGTCAGATTCGAATTGTCTTTCTACGCCTTGAAACCAGATGTCGTTGTCATTGCTCCATGGAGAGACCCAGAATTTTTCAACAGATTTGCTGGTAGAAACGATTTGTTGGAATATGCTGCTTCCAAAAACATCCCAGTTGCTCAAACCAAAGCTAAACCATGGTCTACCGATGAAAACTTGGCCCATATTTCTTTCGAAGCCGGTATCTTGGAAAACCCAGACACCACACCACCAAAAGATATGTGGAAATTGACCGTTGACCCAACTGACGCTCCAGATACCCCAGAAAACTTCACTGTCGTCTTTGAAAAAGGTTTACCTGTGAAATTGATCTTGGACGGGGGTAAGAAAACCGTTACTGGATCCGTTGATTTGTTCCTCGAAGCCAATGCTTTAGCCAGAAGAAATGGGGTTGGTAGAATTGATATTGTTGAAAACAGATTTATTGGTATCAAATCCAGAGGTTGCTACGAAACTCCAGGTTTAACCATCTTGAGAAACACTCACATTGATTTGGAAGGTTTAACTTTGGATCGTGAAGTCAGAGCTATCAGAGATCAATTCGTCACCACCACATACTCCAAATTGTTATACAACGGTATGTACTTCACTCCAGAATGTGAATACGTCAGATCCATGATTGCTCCATCCCAAAAAACCGTCAATGGTGTTGTTAGAGCCAGTGCTTACAAAGGATCTGTTACCATCTTGGGTAGATCTTCTGACACCGAAAAGTTGTATGATGAAACCGAATCATCCATGGATGAATTAACCGGATTCTCACCAGAAGACACTTCAGGTTTCATTGCTGTTCAATCTATCAGAATCAAAAAATACGGTGAAGCTGCTAGAGAAAAAAACCAACCATTAACCTTGTAATTTATAGATCTAGGTATTAGATCGGTACATTTCTACGAAATTTACATGACAAAACTTTATAAAAATTAATTAAATCATCTTAAGATCTGTAGGAGCAGGCGTTGCAAAAGTACGAATATCTCATCTACTTATTATCGAAGCGGATATTATCTTTAAAGGCTTTTTGGCTTCAAAATTATAATTAAATGCAATTCAAACTAGTACTTCATTGACAGTATTCTACAAATCCAGCGTAAACTCCTTTCTTCATCTTGGTCAGTCTTCTTTGTACAATGTTATTTCCTCGTTTAGAAGACTCTCGTCGAAATCATACTTCTCTCCAACTAGTCCTTTTACTACAAGAACAATTTCATCAACTTTTCTGTAGATAGAATGCGTTAACAATAGAATCACGATACTCAACTGTCCATCATGACTGAACAACTTGTCGAAGTCCAAGTTCTTGAGAAGTAGTTCATGCATATCTTCATTTTCAGTCAGGGGCTCCTGATAGAATCTCTCGCTTAGCGACCCTGTTCTGATACCCCATTGATCACTCAACACATCAAGATGTTTCATGGAGATATTTCCCTGGCAAACCTTTGGTAGAGGATCTTTAGCTCTCAACGAACTCGAGAGCATATAGAAGATTGAGAACATACTGGCGCACAAGTCCGAATTGGACCATCCAGTTCTATCAATCATAATTTGCATCCATTCGCGAGGATCTTTGACCTCGTCGATGATACCAAAAACCAAGTAATATAATTGGATAATGTCATTAATGAGCTCCTGAAGCTTTAAATACTTCGATTGAGGCCAATCCCCATAGAATGCCAATTCGTACTGAATGGGCCCCATTATCACTCTCACCTTGGCCAAAGATAGTAACAAGCTTCTGAATTTCTCCACCATCACATCGTGCCTCTTGAACGCATGAATGTGAGGATTACCCACCCTCTTGACAGCAAATTTACTCACAGTACAGTGTACATTGCCGATTTCGTCCAAGACATTGGCCAATGCTTTTCTCACCGCAACCTTACTACTGTTAGGTTTGGGGAATGTACTGGCCAAAAATGCAATCGCCAACCCAATAACCACACTAACATAACGTAAGTAGCCCACTCTTATTCCCCAGCCAACGTTCCCGATCTTATTAAACTGGGTATTCACCCAACTGGTGCCTAGCACCAAGGTTGGGGTGATGCTCACCATAATGGCAGGTATCACCGTGTGGTGGACAGCAAAATGCCTGTAATAGCACAAGAAAAAGAAGAGAACTGCCGTAACCACGCTGTAGCCGTAAGGGTTTCCTTTACCTCTTCCACACGAGATGTACCAGCCTACCACTCCCAGTAGGCATCCGAAGAAGGAATAGAGCATCTTGGTGACGTAAATGTATAGGGTTTCGGCAGAATATTCACTTGTGGACACTCCGCAGGTGATGGGGAGCCAAATGAGCCTGTTATTCAAATACCAGGCAGCAGTAGTTCTACAAATGTAGGGAAGGAGACACACGTTTAAGAGGCCACCTACTTTGATCCAAAACCACAACTCTTTGTTCAAGACGCCTTCGAAATAGAACCACACGAGTTTTCTGCCCAAGAACTGGTAAATATTGGCCGGTGAAAGGGCATCGGCGTCCCGACGGGTGATTTGTGGCTCCAAGAACTTTTTCGTGAACGAGGACGGGTCCTGGTCGTTGTTGATGATGGACCGAAATGATTTCATTTTATCCTGAATCGTGGTGGTGAAGTAGGTGATAATTTGTGGCGTGGGACGTCTTCGGTCCATTTCAAGGAACAAGTTCATTATCTCAATCAATTCCACAATCTGTTCTTTGGCAATATGGATCAAGAGAGACGACTGGCTGATGAAGGATAGTAAGGTTTCTTCATTTCGGAGGGCCTTGGCAAAATTGTCCTTATGCTGGGTTGCGTTCTCTAAAGACGCCAACTGCAACTTGAGCTGCTCTTGGGATACTCTGATTTTGTCGCTACATTCCTGCTGGCGTCGTTGGCGTGGCTTAAACATCGTC
This sequence comes from Isabelozyma rhagii, assembly GCA_003708185.3. Lineage (NCBI taxonomy): Eukaryota > Fungi > Ascomycota > Pichiomycetes > Serinales > Metschnikowiaceae > Isabelozyma > Isabelozyma rhagii. The sequence continues at coordinate 263,778 of PPNO03000012.1, read as the reverse complement.
GGAATCAACCACGCATAGGTCCGGAAGTCGTTTGCTGCCTCCAACCATTCGATCACGGCTGCAAAAGCGGAAGAAGTATCGTAGTCGCTAGCAAAGCATTCCCGAATCAAAAACGCTATGTAATCGAGGTCAGAAATCGTCACCTTTCGCTCACTAGGGAACTTTTCGCTCATTAGTTTAGCTCGCTTCTTCACTTCAAACTTCCCAACCTCCTTATACGACTGCTGTAACGCCGACAAGAGCTTGTTATGGCTAGTGGAATAAACACTGGCGTTGGTTCGGCTTCGCTGCAATGTCTGGCTGAACGAGGAGATTTCGATTCTTTCCGCTAGCGATTGGTAAAAATATGCGTATCCAGCCGACTTGGTGAGGAGATTTTTGAGAAGGGAACGCAATTGGCCCAAATCTCCGCTATCAAACCTCCCTATTGACACTTCGTATAGTGCAGAGCTGGCAAACATATCTGCTTGTGGGAGGCTGACTCTGATGGTGGACACCATCTTGCTAAACTTCTCGTAAGAGGAAAAATGGTCCTCTGTCGGTTTCATAGACCCCAAGAATCGAATGTTGCAGTCATTGAGCTCGGAGATCTTTTTGAAGGTTCCGATGGACAACTTGACGAGTTTGCGACTGGAGGTGAAGGGGAACACCACAGCACTGGCAATGATTTGAAAGGCGAAAGCAACGGCCATGGGTCTCAATAGGATATAACCCGCGCCTTTCGGTTCGAATGTGGGGAAGAAAACCAGAAACGCAAAGTTGCAAATGAGGCCAATTACTCCGGTAACATACGGAAGACGACCCAACAAGATATACTTGTGAGAAAACCCCATGATGACAAACGCAAAGAACACCATTAATATCCAAATCACCGAGGTTTTCGTCTCCAAGTATCTTCCCGTGTACACCACTTTTTCGAAGCAATCGGAAGCGTTTTCGGAGGTACAGGTGCCTTCTTGGATCAACTCGTGGATGTAGTATTCGGCGGAGTAACCTCCGCGGATACTTGCAGTAATGGCCATAGCTATGAGGGCACACATCCAGGAGAAGAGGTAGAAGGCGGTACAAGCGAAGGCCTTGTAAACGTTGAGACTAATCAGAAACCCTCCGCTTACGACGACGAAGCCCATTATCTGGAGAAGAAAGTTCCCGTTGCCGAACCACCGGCTTGTTCTCGGCACCACACAGAGGATCACCGTGGTCCAAACCTGGAGGAAGGTGACAGCCACGACTTTGAACGACTCATAGTCCAAGTGGTCGAAGAAGTAGCCTGGGTAGATCACGTGGAGGTAGCGTCTCCATTTCAGGCGGGAGAAATGGGGTTCTTCCCCGGCGGTTCTTTTGTCGGCGTCATTGGCGTGGAAAAGATTGAAGGGTCCTTCGCAGTTGTTACAGGTTTCCCTGAATGCTTGGTAGACCGGGTTGCTGTGGACGGACTTTTCAGTGGTGATAGCAGCTGGTTCCTCTCCTGACCAGGGTTGATCCGAAGAGTCAGACGCCACTGAGGGGCCGGTTTCGAGGTCTAAGTCCGAGGCCATAGCAATAAGCAAGAATGTGTCAAAGAAGACGTCAAAATGTAGGAAAACGTCACATAAATAACTGCGCGCGGAGACAGAAAAAATATAATGTCATGCTCGGAGACAAGATATCGGTTGCTATGCATATGACGGCAGGAAAGTTGGGCCGATGGGCTAGAAGCCTGCGTCGGTTAGCTCGCCGAGCCAGTGCTCCAACTGGGCCACGAACGCAACCGGGTCCTTGCCGATGAGGTGGAACGGGATGCTCTTGTAGGCGGCTTGGTTGGATTTGCTGAGTTCGTGGTGGTAGTTTAATTGCTGGATGAGACTGAACAACACGGCGGTAGCCCGGGAGCCGGTACAGGAGACGGCTGACTTCTGCAGTGCCTTATTCAGTCTGTCCACGGCGTCAGTAGACTCTTGTTTCAGCCTGTCCACGGCGTCCGTGGACTCCTGCTTAACGCTGTCCCCCGTGGACTCCTGCTTAACACTGTCCACAGTGCTAGAGTCGGGCGGTGTGCTTACGCCCAAAGTGTCTGCTACAAACTCATCTTTATGGTGCAAGTAATAGTGCGCTGTGAGCCAGAGCACCTTATTAAACATTGGGAATCTGAATTTGGACGGAACCTTCGTCTGGCGCTCGATGTCGGTGATTTTGAGGTGCATGTCCAACGTCGACACCAGGAGATAGTTGCCTCCCACCACTACCGAGTCCTGCGGAGTGTACACCGAGTGAATCCAGCCACTGGGGATGATGAACAAGTCGTCCTTCTGGAGAGTGACCCGGAAGCCCCCAGAGGGCAGGCGCAGTTTCCCAGCGATCGGCTTGCAGTAGTCGCCGAACCAGAGAAAGTTCTGGTTGGGCTCGAGACACCACTGGGCGTAGAGATGGAGGTTTTCGTCGGTGGGCGGATACATGAGGAAGGACTTGGCCCCGCGGCACACGGTGTAGTAGACGCAGGTGCCGCTGAAGTCGACGTGGAAGTCGGTGTAGGACCCGGCCACCGACATGAGGCAGTAGGTGGTGACCTTGGGCCGGAGTTGCGGGTCGTCGTGAGGCCACACCTTGTCTACCAAGTCCATGTCCCGTACCACTGCCGGACGCACGAAGTCACGGCCCAAGCCGTCGACGTCAGACACCTCGAGCGAGATCACGTTGTAGATGCGGTCTCTGCTGCCAGGCTCGGTGTAGAAGTAGTCTCTCCACTGGGCCATTTTCCACCCGGGCCTCACGCCCTGCTGCGACAACACGTCCATCACCTCCACCGCGGTGTCTTCGCCGACGTGGTCGGTGATGTACTGCACTGTGATGTCGCCGCTGGGTCGGGGGAGCTTCATACCACTTTCGGCCGTTGCCTGGGCGATGAGCACGGGCCGGGTCAATTTCGACGCCAACGCGTAGTCTTTGGAGAGCTGCCGGCTGTGGAGAACGTCGATGAAGGGACTCAGCTTGATGTAGGGGTTTGGCGTGGACTCGGGCCTGGAACTGGCCCCGATGCTGGGTTCGAAGTCTAAGAAGGTGGGAACATGGGGATGTAAGGATTTGTCCACGGCGAAGGTTTCTCCTTCGTTAAGGGCGATGTAGTCGATTTTGACCCGGGCACGCTTCAGTTTGCGCTTGAAGACAGACGGGCCATGGGCTTTCGTGCAGGGTTTGCAGTGGTACGAGTGCAAGTTGTTGATTTCGGCGGGAGTCATGTGGATGCAATTGGTGTGGAACCATTGGCGGCACACATCGCATTGGATCCACGATACCAGGCGGCCCGGTTGGTTGATGGGCGTGGCAACGCACACGGGACACTGGTCGATGCTCATAGATAGGGAAAGACGGTATGAGGAAGAGAAGAGAAGAGAAGAGAGATGAGTTTGGCTCACGAGACAAATGTGACAAATGTGACAAATGAGACGCGAGTGCGAAAATGTGGGGGAAGCGGCGGGCCCAGAATGGAGCGAGAATGGAGCGAGAATGGTCCAAAGTTGTACCCGATGGGCCCGAGATAGGTCCAGTTTCGCACCAGATGGTGCCGGCTTCGCACCATTCTCGTCCCACTTCGCACCAATTTCGGACGAACGCTTCTTGAGTCATTTCACTCTTGACTTACTCTTCTCTCTGTTCGCTTTACTTAGTTCGCTTTACTTAGCTCGCTTCTACTTCTGCTCAGCTCTTCGCTCCCTCGCCATGATAAAAGTCCTCCCATCCCTACGCCGTGCCCTCCACTCCTCCGTCATCCGTTCGCTGCCGTCGGCTCTGCAGCAAAAAGAGTTCTTGAAGGAATATAAAATACGATCTTCGCTCGAACGGTTGATCTACCACTACTCGGTGCAGCCGCTAGCCAAATTTTCCCTCAACGGCCTCTACAAACAGTCCCGAAGCCTCTCCGAACCGTTCATTCTCCAGAACGCCCGCGATACCGTGGAACTGTTGTTGGCCTACAACGCTAGAAGACTACGAGAGTTCAGGAACCTCCCGTATTTGGTGATGCTCAACCCCTCGATCTCCGAGTCGTACCGAATCTACCTCCACTCGATGTCGCTGCTTCTTAATGCTTCGTTGAACCCTCCCACTACCGTAGAAGAAAACACCCAGTTTAAGCAAAACGTCCTCGATGAGTTCATTGATATCCACGCCGACACCCTCCCCAGCTTATCCAAGGGCTTCAACGAAGTGTTGAACTTGATGACTGTGTCCCAGATCAAACTGTTCTTGGACGAACACCTCAAAGAGCGAATCAGCATGCGTCTCATTGCTCACCAGCATATTGAACTCTCCAACTCGCTTAAGCAGCCTCAGGGCTACGAGAAAGGCGGTGACTTCAACGGAGTGATCAAGAGCTTGAATATCCTGGACATCATCCGCAAGAACGCCGAACTCGTCAACGATATCTGCTTGATGAAGTACGACCAATCGGTGCCTATCGTCATCGATACCAATCTCTATGCCCCAAACTACTGGAGTAGGAAAGATCCTCCATTGAACCATACTAGTCCCGCAGGAGGAGACGTTCATTTCCCCTACATCGCCTATCACCTCGACTACATTCTCACCGAGGTGTTTAAGAACTCGTTCCGGGCCCACATCGAAAACGGCGTCCTGGACCCGGTGCAAATCACCATCTCCACTTCGACGTCTCCTTCGTACCTCGAGCTCAGAATCAGAGACAAGGGCAAGGGAATCGACCCACAGACCCTTAAGCGGGCATTCGACTACTCCTTCAGTACCTTTGAGTCGCAGGAGGGCGATAGTTACAAGACATTGAATGTTCCTCCAGGATTAGGTGGTAATACGGTTGCGGGAATGGGCTACGGGCTCCCATTGCTGAAGAACTACGCCGAGATCTTCAACGATACAGTTGCTAATGAGGACGGAGACCCGGCGGAGAAGGGACTGTTGACGGTCCAGAGCTACTACGGCTGGGGCACGGACGTTTACTTAAAAACCATCGGGAACTAAAGATTTCAAGCTATAGTCGACAGATTTAATCTGCTTCATATGGTCAGTTTTGACATTTGAGTACGCCAAACAAAGTCCAGTACTCTCCTTGCAGGTCACTTCATGTGTTTCATGTCTTATGTGTTTCATGTCTTCATGTCTTCATGTCTCACCATATTACTACTTCAGGCAGTCATCACACAGTGACATAAATACATCCATATTTTTTATTTACACACATTTAACAGCCATATACTAAGACTACTAATCAGCATTCTGTCCCCAGTTTTACCCGTACTTCTATATCCATACATACAAACGACCAACGACGTGGTACTCTCACCCCCACAGTTCTTCCACAGATTATAATGTGTTCCCTCTCCACACTGCTTTTTTCCTTATCTCTTTTCCTATATATTTCCCTATCTTCTTCCCCATCTCTGTTCCCCATATCTTGGGCTGCGCACGACCCGTATTATTGCTTTGTGACGAACAAGCATCTGACCACTTAAACCTCTATCCTCCTCAGTCGAGTCTTCTGCCGACACCCCATGGGAGAACCACTATTTGACGCGCTGGAGTCGCTTCTACAATTCCAGCAGCACTCTCGCTTCAACGTCCCCGGCGATTCCCCAGACAATAGCATCCCGGAAACCTCCTTTCCGTGTCTCTCACTCACCGAAGAGGAACTCGACCTTGAACTCTATCCGTTGCTCATAAACAGCGATTCCGAAGCCGCCAATGAGAACTTGTGCAGCTACCTCAAGCTAGTGGTTGAGAATGTCTTCTCCAATCATAACGATGACCAAAGCAACTACCATCTCGTGTCATTATACGCTCTAAAGCTACTCACTCTGAACCTCTTCATAAAGAACTACGACTTCTGTATAGGCAAAATTCTAAGCTTGATAGACATGTTCACGGATATGTTGTCCTATCCTGAGGCTACTAATGACAGTGGAAGCGACAACGACAGCGATCTCAAAGAATTCTTGTTCATAGCCCTCTTATTGCTCCTAAAACTAAAGAACAGCGCTGACGACTCCCAAGAACAAAATGCAGCTATCGAAGCTATAGACACCACTCGATTGTTTGAAACATTCGTCAAATTGGACTTTATCACCATCATCTCCAACTTCATCTCAGCATATATAACCCATTCAAAACTCACCGAGTCCTCCTTCGTTCTCCTTCGTTTCAGCTGTGACATTGTTTTCGAGTACCTATACCATGTTGAGCTCTTGACTGACGGAGAATTTCGTGGTCTTACCACTAGAACGGCGCTTATACAAACGTTGATTGAAGACTTGTTGGCCAACGAAAACTTCAACAACTACGACATCGACGGCGATGATTTCGCCGACATAGACAAGCTAATTGCCTACGAAGAGTTCAAGCTCCTCTTGTTAATCAACGAGCAGTACCTTATGAAGTCCTACAGCTGTCCTGGCATTCATAACAAGGTTTTCGATGGCCTTATAAATGGGTTTGACCCCGATACCTCGTTTGCAAATGGTATACCCGGGTTTATTAATCTCTTGGTTTATCACATAAATCGAGAAGAGTCTCACATCATTAAGATTTTGATTTTGAAGTTTCTATACCTAGTTTTTACATCTTCATTCACCACCAAGCTCCCTTACGTTAACGATTTGAAGATCTTGGTAGATATCTTCATTCGAGAACTAAACGATTTGGAATATGCTAATGAGAGTAATAATGAAAACAGAATGCTCATAATAACATTTCTAAAAGTAATGTACCCATTACTAATGTTCTCTCAATTGAGTGAATTGAACGAGGGCTATAAAGTAGATGAAATGCTCGAAATGCTCAGAAATTTGATCTTGAATGCTGATTCTGGAGGGTCCTCTGGTAGTGATTCTGTCATCGTAAGTCTTGCCACCAAATGCTTATCAATATCATGGCTCAAGAAGAGACAAAAACCAGATCCGTTGTCCTCATTTTCCTCGGCAACTTCTTTAGCTTCGAAAACGAGTTTGACCAAGCTTCAACAAGAAAACGGATCAAATGATTCTTTGGGTTCATCCTTCACCAGAATAACTTCTATGAGAGCGTCGACTAGAAGTGACTATCATAAGCATACAACTATGCATAACCTAGGTAATATCCCTACCTTAGGCAAAAATGAGAGTGAATTGATTCAAAGTAATAATCACAACATCTTCTTAGCTAACGATCTTAGAAAACTCTCAATCGCAGAAAAAAACGAAACTAATTTATTAGATCTACCTAAGGAGTACTTGAAGAAATCTTTACCTCCAAAGAGTCAGTTTTATATCGATCTGGAGGTTAACTCATCTTCTTCTTCGATATCATCGAACACTTTAGCGCAGAAGGCTATGAGAAAGAAGGCCCCATTACCTCCTAATTTGGAGTGCTTCAAAACTACTTCAAGGTCAAGTAATCCACCGCCTCCCCCTCCACCAAGGAGAAGACGCTGAAATCCATCTACATTGTAATAATTCAGCCCATCTGGCACAGCATACCATTCAGTTCACGACTCTTTTATTAAATACTTTTGTCTGTTTACATCGAAATATTCTCCTTGAAACTTAAGACATCATCGAATCTCAAACCATTAATTTCAGTTCTCATGTAAGAATCCAACTCTTTATTCAAAGCAGTGTCATCATTGTCGTTATCATCACTAATGTCGTTGGAAGCAACAAGAATTAATCCTCTTGATCTAATCAATGGAATTAATTTCGGAACAAGGTTAAGTAAATGAATCGACGTAATAAGCCCAATAAGATTGTTGTTCATGGTAAAATTCACCGCTTCCTTGATAGATCTGATGGTCAATTCCTGTCCATCAGCAAGTAATGCATCCTTTCTTTTTGTTACAGAAGGACTACCACCATCAGCAATTGGAGGTGGGTAAGGCAAATTATCGTTTTTCAAATCATCAATGATTAAGCCATTAGTAGTTCTGGATTCAAATAATCTCTTTTCGCTATTGTACATGATACCGTTCATTATTAAGAAAACCGGGAAGTTGGGCTGCTTCCAATTGAGAATCTTACAAATAAGTGAATTGGAAGAAACGAATAAAATTGATCTTCCAGCATTAGATCCACTTTTGATTTTCAGGTTCCTGATGTGATTGAAAACATCATTGAGTGTGAAATCAATGAAGTTGTTTAGATTCAGTTGAATATTCCCAACAAATGGTAAGTTTTCCAACTCGTAAAGAGAAGGAAATATTAATTCAAGATTCAAGTTGATTTCGACGTTTAAAATCTCAAGCAAGAGGTCTAATGGTAAATAGATGATTTTGAGTAATTTCTTAATCAATGGCAAGTCTTTTTTCGTCATTTTTGATAAATCCCGTATGACTTTATTGTAGTCAAATAGTCTATTAGTCATAGAACTTAATTGCTCAAGAGACAAATTGGGCAAGTACAAGTCGATATCGCCAGTGACTGCGATTGACCAATGTGGACAAACTACTGGCGTTCCATCGTTCAACAAACAAATCTGAATTCTCAAATACTCTCCAGATAATGATGTTGCAGTAACAAAAGACGAGCCTGATGCGAGCTCGGAAGTCGACGTCACGGTAGGATTGTTAGTGTTTCCGTTGGTACCTGAACCAAAGGCTGCATGAAGACTTGAAGGAGATAGGAAATTATTTGGCGATAATCCTCCAGCTGCATTGAACTTCAACTTCAGGTTGTTTTTGACGAAATTTGTTGATGACTTCCAGTAAGTGTCAAATTTTGAAGTTTCCAATAGAGTACCCGAGAATGGGAAGATGACTTGGTAGTCGAATTTTAATTCCCCGATGTTCTTGAGTCTCAAGTCAAATAATGGTAACTGAATCGAGTTGATTTCTGGTGAAGATGTATCAATTTGGGAAAAGGTTAGTGCTGTAGTTTTGGCAATAAGTCTGGTACCAAATTTAGGGAAGATCTCAAAATCAATTCTGAACTCACTTAAAGATTCAATATCAGTTTGGAATATGCAGTTGTTGTTGGCCTTCGTTTCGTCAGATACTGGTAAAAGAATATTTCTAGGGATTATTTCGGATAGATTAGATGTTAATGTTAATCTTCCAGGTTTTAAGTCGGTGGTTGAATTGAAAAGGTTAATGAAACTGGAGTCACTAGAGAAAAACAACTCAATGAGTACTTTTTGCTCTAAGAAGTTATGACCGTATCTTCTTAGTGGTAAAACCGGTGGTGGTAACTGAAGGTGAGGAATTGAATCCACATTTCCCTTTTCAATACTTCCACTATCTTCAGAATCATCTCCTTCATCCAAGATTGACATGGCGCTTTCTTTATTCTCGTAGGCATCGAAAGAAATGGATTTGGTATTTTGTTGAGGTTTTTGGTTTGAAGAAAAGTGGGTTTTAACACCAAAAATTTGATCATAATAAGGTAACAACTCGTTCAATACATCAATATGACCATCAACTACACAGTAGTACAACACATTGTAGCCATCTTCATCAATTATATCCAATTTCGCACCGAGGTTTACCAATTCCTGTGTAGGCTTAACATGGCCCTCCAGTGCAGCGTAAAATAACGGTGGCCATTTATTGAGTCCATCTAACTTATTGATATCAGCACCATACTGAATCAAAAGTTTTATCAATTCAAAATGACCAGAACGAGCAGAAACATGCAATGGTAACAATCCTTCAACATCTTGTTGGTTCACTAAAGAACTACTAGGTTTACTAGAGGCTAAAAGGAACTCCACTGTTTGAAAGTTACCAAACTTACAAGCGTAGTTAATTGGGAGGTACTGTAATTTTAACTCGTCAGTTTCTGGATTGCAGTTACTGCCTTCTTCTACCAATCTCTTGATGATGTCGAAATTACCGTGTTTAATGGCCAACAAGAGAGCTGACATCGAGTCATTGTCGAGATCGTCAATGTGATTTTCAGGGAAAAATGGTAAGATGATATTAAGCAAGTCTAGTCTGTTGTTCTGAGAGGCATAATGCAAACAAGTTCTTCCATTGAAATCCTTACAAACGAGAAGTTTTTGGCAGGTTTCTTGCGATAAGTTTTTCATGATGTAGTCTACAACAAATGTTCTGGAATGGTTGATGGAGTCTGTGGAATTCACAACTTTCACTCCATTGTTTATGAAGACATGCTGGTTACTTTCATGGTCAGAAGCAGGAGGGATCGAGCAACATTCATGAATGATATTCTTGTTATTATTGAAATCATCATTTGTAAAGTCAAAATTGACTTGATAATTTATCAAATTCAAAAAAGACTCTAAGAAGTTGTCTGATATTTGTAGATTAGTTATTGATAATGCGAATATTTTAGAAAGCTTATACTTCTCAATTGCATTGAAAGGTCGTTCTGGTTCGTTTGGCATTGGTGTTTTCACTTTATTTACCCATCGGGTTAAGACTGATAAGTCTGGGTCTTTTATAGTCGCCACATTGACGAAACTAGAGTATAATTCGTCGATTTCGTGGTTATTATGCGAATTATTGACGGAGTTATGTCTGGAGAATGGAGGATGGCTGGGAACCGCTTCCGAGTCTGTTTTATCACTAGCACTTCCAGAAGTAGCAAGTGAAGGTTGCTTATAATTACTCAACACAGAATAATCACCGTCCATGATTGACTCAAGGTCAAATAATGATTGGGTAACCAAATCACTCAAATCGTTGATTTCATTCTTATGGAATACAGGTTGTACGCTTACAGCTGTCAGGATGAACAATTCCTTGGTATGAGATTTTGATCGTTTGTCCCATTTTTTCACTACTTTTGAAAACCCAGTCTCATTTAGTTCGATGAATTGCTGTAATCGGAGCAAATCTTGGTGGGTTTTTTTAAAACTTTGGTACAAGTTTAAGTAAGAGATTGAGTTCTTGAATAAGGATTTGTTATCAGATCCATCACCAGATTTGACAATCAATTCATTCTTTTTCACAATTAATAAATCCAAAGTGATGGCTAAATCAGCTTGTTTTTCAAGATAAAACAGATTGACTTTGTCCAATTCTCTTTCTACTCGGAAGAAAAACGATGCCTTGTTCTCTTTAAGCGTATGGTGGATGTTTTCTGATTGCGATGTCACCACCCCGTTGGTGTTGGTGGCAGGAATGGCCAACTGCTTGATCAACTTCTTTAGCGCCTTATAATCGATGAAATGACCCGAGTACTCCGGAAGCTCCAACTGCCGAGACGCCAAATACTTACCGTACTTCATGGTGGCCTATCAGGTCGAGTTGGTGAAATAAGGCCTATTATCAGACCAGTTAACTGTCAAGATGGTGGATCCAAAACCACGTGGAAGGCATCAACAAGCAGAACGGGGTGCACGGGGGTAGAGTGTTTCGGTGCACGGAGGTATAACATAATGGTGCACGGAGTTGTTACTGGGTGCATCGCGAACGGGTTTATTATATCATTTATTACTATGTAGCTTACCTTGCGGCTAGATTTCGGCTGGATAAGGCCAGGCTTCGGCCGTTAGCTAGATTTAAGCCAGCTTGGCCTTGTCAAAGAACTCCTTGAACTTGTCAGCGTTTTCTTTATTACCGAATCTGATGGCCAAAGTTTGGGCTTCTGGTTCTCCTTCAGAGATGTCGGCAGTGACGGTGTAAACCCAAGATCTGTCTGAACCGATATTTGGTTTCAATTCGTAATCACCTGAAATCAAGTGGTTGGCACAGATCTTCAAGGTTTTATCTCTTCTCATCAAAATTCTGGTTTTGTTGGTGGTTTTATGCTTTAAGAATTTGACATCTCCGGTACCTCTTTCTTTCCATTCGTTGGTGTCAGCATGGAATCTGAATAACTTAGCTCTGACTTTATATAAAACTTCTTCATCCTCTTCATTGGTCTTGACTTCAACCTTTTCTAATTGAACCAATGGTTCAAAATGAACGTCTGCTTCTTCTTCTTCAGCTACTTCTTCTTCTTCTTTTGATTCGCTCTTTTCTTTCTTTTCTTCTACTTTTTCTCCTTCTTCAGTGTCTTCTTTCTTCTCTTTTTTAGCGCCTCCGAACATGGAGAAAACGTTAGTGGTAGGAACGGCTGGAGTAGCTTTGACTCCTTCTTCAACCTTTGGTTTGGTTTCTTCACTTGAACTCATTTGATTATTGTATACGTAGGTATTGAATTCTATAAAGAATAATTAAATAAGCAATCGAACTATGAATGTCGTCTTACTCGATTGAAATGTGAAAAATATGATTGTTGATGTGATTTCTTTGTTCCCGTCAAAAAAATTTTTGTCGCAGTGAAACATTATAATTGCCTAATTGGGAAATGTGTAACAAGATGCACCAAAATAATACGACTGAAACCTTTGCTCAGTATATAATGTTTTCTCTTAGCAGAAGTTTGGTCCAGTTCTTACTGATATTAGAGAGACATATATTAGTATATATCTACAGCAAAGTTTTAATCTCATGCCTGGTAAGTTTACAGGGTGGCGTTTTATTGAATGTTGGTCTTCTACACCAATATATAAGGCAACCTGACTATCAAGATATCACTTCGATCTGGAGACGATCCTATTCCTTCGGACCTATAACCACACGTTGTATTATAACTGCGATAATTTCATGTAGCTATGGTAAACATTGGTTGCTTTCTCTTTGCAAAAGTACGCCTAATTAGGAAGCTTGCGACAAGACTCACCGTCGCCGGTCACATGAGATTCATGATGGTCTGATTATGAATATATGTTTAAGATACTAACTACTTCCAGTTTTACATCATCTATTAATTATATGTTCTACAGCTAATACTTTATGAACGCTTCTAACTCCTCGTGCAGCTCTGGTTAACGACTCTAGAATAACAGATGAACAAAAGGTATTATACATATTTGAAACATCATTAGTCATCCATATCACTTGGTTTGATTAAACCACCCACTTGTAAGTCTTTTTGTCTTTGAGCCTTTTCTTGTTGTTGTTTTTCAATCTCTTTATCTTCAGCAAATAAGTAGTCTGTTGGATCACCACCAACTTCTTTGATTTGCACTAAGAAGTCTCTTAATGTGCTCTTGAACTTGTTCAAGTCTTTATAAACTGAAGTAGCAACTTTTAAGAAATTGATCAATTGTTCGTCTTGTAAGTTTTCAAATGCTCCTGACAACAAATTGCCCAAGAACTGTTTTAAATATTCCGAATTAGAAGTTCCTTCAGGTGCTTGATCCGAAGTATACAAAGGTTCCTTTATAACACCATCCTCAACAAGGTGGATCAATTGTGCCAATAGTTGTGCTTGATATCTGAATCCAGATTTATGATCGGGTTGAGTTAAAACATAAAAGGTATCGGATAAGATTTGGAAATAAAAATTCTCATAGAATGCTTTAGAAAATGGGGTGTTTCCCAATTTTTCCACATTTTCAATTAATTCCAATGTTAATATTAATCCGTTATCTTCCACATCTCTATTATTATGTTTGAATGCCCATAATGCTGCATTAATCAATGATTGGAAAGCATCTCCAGATAATTGCAACAATGCAGTAAAGGATCTGATATTGATTTCCTTCAACAACTTATAAAATTCCACTCTATGTTCAGGATATTCAACAAAATCATTTTTAATCATATCCAAGGTACACTCAAAAACATTTTGTAAAACGAGTACTACACCATCAGGGATCATCTGTCCAACTTTAGCTACCAATGCTGTCATACAATTAAGTACTTCCGCATCTCTAGCATCGGGAACATTTGATTTATAATCTTCCAACACTGCTTGAAACAAAGGTTGTGCCAAATCTCTGACAATTTCTTCTAAATTGTCTGCTTGGTTGATATAGGTTTCGATCATTTTTAAAATCTCCTTCTTGATTGTTCTTAAACCTCTTACTTTAGGGGTTTTAGTAGCAATAATCCCATCGGAAGACACCAAGTCAGAAATCATAGAGCTGACTGCTTTATACAATGATAACATATCCACATACATTAGTCCTAATTGTGAATAGAAACCAGGTCCCAAAGCTTTACAGACACTGACATTAGTTTTGATTATATTGGCAATGATTTTAACCGTTTCAGTGTTGGTTAATAATTGAGGGTCCTGACCTGCTTGTTGAATAATTGCACTCCAAGCAATATTTGGTAAAGACATTAAGTCATTTAATAATTTATCACGAGCTTCCTTTGAAGTTTGAGCACTCACTATTATCCCACAAGCTTCATAGAAAGTATGGACTTGTTGAGGTTGTAAGTCGACGGTAATCTGTTGAATATTTCTAATAATTTCGTCAATAAATGGTTCACGCTCCTGTTGTTGGATAACCACAAAATGTTTCTTACATTTATTAGTGATCTTGATGAAAGTATCACAAGCCATATCCTGAACACCTTCATGAGTTTCATGCATAAATTCAAATAATTTATTCACCACTGTTTTCAAAAACTTCCAATGCGCTTTTAAGAATCTTGGATATTGGCCCACAATATACATGATATTGGAAGCAACCACAGCTTTGTTGTCCTTACCTCGTCTCATTTCGGTTAACGACAATAAATCTTTAATGATTGAAACAAGGAATCTCTTTTCCATGTCTTCATTCATAGTTCCACTAATAGAACCAATTGCCCAACACAAAGTATTGATGTTTTGCCAGGACCACTCACTTTCATCAATTTGTCTAGCAAGTTTTTCATTCATGATTTGTTCAGTATTAACCACATTTAAATGGGTTAAATAGACCAATACCTCTCTCATAGTCTTATATAATTGAATGGTATCACTTTCTCTGACAAATTCACGAACGATTTCTCCTTCATCATTCTCCACAATGAGAACTTCCTCTGGTCTCACCATATTTTCAATGATTACTAATCTTAAGTTGGACAAGATCCCCGAGTATAAATGTTGTCTCAAGGGAAATCTTGCTAATATAGCTGGATCTGGAGCTCCGCTTATAGCTTTATTCACGCTGGAGCTGTAAGTTAATTGCATAAGAGGACTCAACTCGTTTTGGGGTAAGTTTTGAATCTCTTCAAATAATCCTGAGACGAAATTATTCCAGTAATCCAAACAAGTTTTGAACAATTCACGTTCTTCGATCTTCGATAACTCAATCAAGTAGTTTAATGAAGCAAGTAATAAGTCCCTTAAAGATTCATTCTTTTCTAAGGAGAGTAAGTGATTGGATAGGAAAGTACATAAGAACATGGCGAAATCTTGTAAAAACGATTGATCATTGGAGCTGGCGATAGCGTATGACTGTTTCAAGTTGGTATTCGGAGGAATTATCTGATAGATTTGATCCATGGTTTGTTTGAAACATAAAATGACCTTTTCTTCATTTTCGATGCCCGTCGATAATTGGGCAATTTCAGTCAAATTTTTTAAAGTAATCGATCTGGTCTCTGCATTAGCCAAAAATTTGTTAGATAACAAATCTAATAAATTGGACTGGAAAATATAATTTATTGGAATCCAAGGAATATACTTCAATAAAGTGTTCAATGTTGAAGTAATTAAACTAGATTTATTCGTTTTATCCAAGATTTCATAGCATAATTTGAAGATTTCTTCAAATTCCAACTTCATACTTAATTTCAAGTTCTTAATTTTGGCTTGAGTCAATTTATCTTGACTATAATCAAAAATTTCCTCAGACAACAATTTCAAGATTATCATATTATTCTCGCAAACGTTGAATGATGACTTGGAGCTGGCTACAATTTCAGGGACAAACTGAGGCCAGTTATGGGGCCATTCTTGCTTCAAGACACTAACTAAAGTCAAGTCAATTTTATTAATTAAAGCTTTTTCTCGTTCAAACACTAATTCGTTATCACATAAGCTGATAATCATGTTGACGATAAAGTTCCTGATGCCAATTCTTTCGTTTTCAGGAATAGACTTCCACCGGTATTGAATCAAGTTATTTAAACATGAAAGGGCGATATACTTTGATTGAGAGTTGGTAGAATTGGATAAAATTTGATCCGAGGTTTTCCAGGAATCTGGATTTTCTTGAAATTGGTTCAAGATGGTTTGTGCCTTTTGTTGATTGGGGCCACCTTTATAAAAGGAATCAACCACTTGATCAAAGACAGTAATGTCAAGTGGTTTGGAAAAGTCTAGAATCGACTCCATGACAAAAACAATGTACAAGCAGAAACAGCGGACAAGGCAAAAACAAAAAACGTCTAAAACAGGTTATAGATCAGATCCCAGGTGCTATGTATCGAATTCTTATCTTAGTATACAGACTGATGACAGATTAGTAACCGACTGCAGTTTTGATGTGCTTAGATAATCCGATCCAACGACGAGCAGAACGGGAAAGGGGGACGTGAATGCCAGCGAAATGGGCTACTCAATAAAACGCACACCACGGAAGAATTGGAGTGATGCTCTAACAGACTGATTAATTGAATTGGAGGTGGATTCAATTAATCAAAGCAGGACAAATTTGGGCGGTAATTGGGAGGGATTTGCTGTTGTTTTGGATGGAAAAGAAGGTGTGCTTATTTTTTCGCCTATTCGAAATTCTGTAAGATGCAAAGATTTTCATTTGATCACGGATGGTGCACGGGTGCGAGACGGATTGCGAGCCTCAGGGTATGGGAGGAAAGAGGCTGCTTCCAAAGCAGTTTTGGCCCGAATATGGTGCCGATTTATGGTATGAATGTCTTACAGATATGCGAAGGAATAGATCTTCTTATCATTGGCTGTATATTAAAGCAACTTTCCCTCTAGGGAAACTATATTTCTTCCAGTGGCCACCAAAAAGGGCCGATAATTTTCGCACCAACCCTAGCTACACATTAGGACTACCCCTTGTGATGCGAAAGTGTGCCAGGGGAGCGGCCACGACACTGGGCCCATCTTACAATGACAGTATCTCTCTAAGTACAGTCGAGACGACGTCACAGTTAGCTCCAGCTGAAAATTTCTATGGTGTCAATTATTGGAGGACGACATCCTGATAATAAAGGTAACTCAAGACCCGTACACTTCGAGAGGGGAAACCTCCACATCCCCTCAGTCTGTCTGGGAGATGCAGACATTTTTCTAGATCTATACGATGATGTTGCAATCGCCGAAGTACCTACTATAGGCTGGAGAATGCAGTCGCCGAAGTAGGCCATTCATTGACTAGCTACACAGTCTACAGAAAGTAGTCGCGAAATGTAGAACTTTTTGAATAAATACGCTAAACGTTGTAATCATCACTTATGTAGTACACACTTAGTTTTTAATGAAAGCAACCCCCTTGTCGATGTTCTTGGTCAATTGTTCAATGGCAACGGCCAACAATTGTTTTTCAGAAGAGGAGATTTCGTTCAACACTTCATATTTGACTTCTTCAATACCATCTTTACCCAATTTAACTGGTAAAGAGAAGAAGTCCAATCCACCAACAAGTTTCTTGGCTTCGGAAGCACCCTTGATCTTGTCGTCCAAGTTCAAGAAGGTACATTCAACCACAGACTTACCGTTAACAGCTTCCAAGATGGATTCAGCCAACTTGTAGCCAGCGTAAGCCATAGACAAAGTAGCGGAACCAGCTCCGTTCTTAGCCTGAACAACTTCATCACCACCAAATTGCACTCTGTGGATCAATTCTTTTTGTTTGGTTTCGTCCAATTTTTCAAAGAACTTTTTGGAGTTACCCAAGGAGTACAATGGCACGATGGTTTCACCAGAGTGACCACCAATGACGTTGATGTTGAAGTCAGTTGGTTTGGATTCGGAGGGGAATAATTGCGAAATAAAAGTGTTGGCTCTAACAATGTCTAAAGTGGTAACTCCGAACAATTTTTTTGGGTTGAAAACTCCGTTTTTCTTCAAAGTCTCGGCGACAATTGGCACGGTGGAGTTAACTGGGTTAGAAATGATCAACACGAAAGCATCTGGAGCGTTTTCAGAGATTCCTTGCGCCAAGTCCCTGACAATTGAGGCATTGATGTTGAATAAATCATCTCTGGTCATACCTGGTTTTCTTGGAACCCCAGCAGGAATAATAACCAAGTCCGAGCCCTTCAATGATTTGGCTAAAGCAGTCTTGTCTTCTCTAGATTCTGGTAAGAAAGAAGAAGTAGCAGAGTCGGAGCAAATGTGAGATAAATCAGCACCAACCCCTGGGACATTGACGACATCGAAAAGGGACAATTCGTCAATGTTCTTGTTCAATTTAAGTAAAAGGGATAATGGTTGTCCAATACCACCAGCAGCACCGCAAACTGTAACCTTGACCATTGTAATTGATTTAGACTATTTAAAAGAATATAGATTAAAAAAGAAAAAAGCTTTTTTTTTTTTTTGCAAAGTCGAAAACTAAAATTTGCCTGATTCTCCTCTGTATTTATAGGAGTTTAGAGATTTCACCATTTATTCATGTGGTTTCGGAAAGGATCGCGGATTATGGGGTAAAAATAAATGTCGGCCGCTGCACACCCACTCAAATTTTTGTGATTGATGTCAAATGTCGCAATTTTGCTGACATCTAGCACCCGGGTAAGAGGAGGAGAACCGGGTGGGCTCACCGGCGAGCCCCGGGAAACCAAGTAGCAATTAAAGATCCCGAGGAATCGTGTAATCACGTGCGTCTTTTGATAGGTTGACAGCCTTTATGGTGCCGGGAGGAAGCACAGAAGAGTGTAGGCACTGTATAGAACCGGAAGAAGTTTTAGTCTTGCTGTAGCTCCGGGGCTATTATTTTGTGGGGCCGGAGGTGTGCTATTAGCAAAGGTGTTTAGCTGTCTGGGCTCATGCGACGGAGACTCGGTTGCAAAATAGGCCATAGCCAAGAGCAATGGATAGCTCGAGGCTGTAAAAAGTGTGGTGGTGAAGTTCATAGGCAGTCATATATAGATTTGGCACGATACGACGTGTTGTATGTATATAAGGACGACACTTCACGAGGCAAAAGACTATGTAAACCATTGCGCATACCTTGTGCCTCTATTTACAGTTCAGACATTTTACTTGTGTCTGGGATAATAGCCAGAACCAGGAATTGCGCCCTCCATGCGGCGGATCTCGCAGTGTGTTTTCTGGTGCATAGAGGTACTAAAATATTTTTCGGTTCATGTATGGAACTCTGGACAGTGGCAAGTGACATATCAGCAAAGGAACACATTCAGTGCACTTGTGAATACAGCAGTGTTTTTGTAGCCCTAGGCTCCTGTATTCAACTGGGTGCGAAATGTAGACGTATGCACTTCAAATGTGACGAAGGGGTATCCAGCGACAGAGGTTTCTACGTCAGGCAATACGAGCACAACAGTTAAGTTGATTCTCTGACTGCCTGAAGAGCTTTACACTGAGTGTCTTGGTCTTCAGGGCGCTATTTCAAGCCCATCCTATTAATGAGTGCAAATCTTTCACGCCTCTCACGCATCATACGGTCATTCCTAAGGGCCCCTTTCATACTAAAAGACCCGTACCAAAGACCCGTACCAGGTGCGGAGTATGCCTCTGATAGGCGAACATAATATGCACTCCTACTCACCAATAGAAAATTATAGAAAATTGCGGCAAATCCAATTTTCTACCTGTCATCTTCGAAGCTCGCAAAAATCTAACCCGCAATTATTCCTTGTTTTTTTGCATTCACGTTTTATAAATTACCATTTTCCCCCAATTCCCCAACAATTCCCCAACAATTCCAAACAAATCTTGTCCAATGTCACCGCCTAAGTCAAGTTCGTTTGGAAGTGACGATAATCCTTTTGATGACCCCGAAAACTACTATGGAGTACTGACGAATCCAGCCACTGCTTCAAAAAACTCCAAGTATGCCAGAACCAGGACGTATTCCGTGTTTGAAAAGAGATCCAACGATTGGTTGACCAACCACGATGTTAGCCATCCAATTATGGAACGATCTTCAAACGATACCACCCCCGTTCCCATCTCACACTCCAACTCCTCCGAATCTTCCAATTCGAACACCAACAAGTCACCATCCCCACAGGTGATCTCTCCGCCCATAGTCAATGACAACATCAAGTCAGGCTCCATTGCGGAGTCTTTCACCAACACCAATCCTCCATCGCAAACTTTCGATAGAAGAAAGTCCATTGTCCCTCTTTATGAAGACGACTCTTCGACTGACGATTTGGGCGTCAATGCTGGGGCTCATAGACTTACGAGTCAGCTCCACAACTATCACCCCTTTAGAAGAACCTCTGTCGATGACACCATTATTAGACCTAAGAAGTTTTATATAAGCAATGTCGATTTGACGTTGCAAGAACTATTAATAAATGAAGATACTGACCATAATTTCCAGATCACCATTGACGATGCCGGGCCAAAAGTTTTGAAACTAGGAACGGCCAATTCTAACGGGTTTAGACAATCAACTATTAGAGGTACTTACATGTTGCTGAACTTGTTACAAGAATTGACTATTGCCCGAAGATTTGGAAGAAACCAATTGATTTTAGATGAGGATCGTTTAAGAGAAAATCCCGTCAAGAGAATGAAAAGGTTGATTGAAACTCAATTTTGGAAGAGCTTATCTCGTCGACTTACTCCAGATAACGTTGTAGATATGGCAAAAGATACCAAGATCGAAGAAGAATATTATGATGAAAAAGGTAATTTAATTAAAAATAGAGAAAGCGTGCGGATCTATGTTCCTCACGATAGACTCGATCAGTTGCACTACTATAAAGCCATCAAAGAGAAAAACCCCAAAATCACACTTGATGTTCAGTTGTTGCCTGAAAAAATCGATGCCGAGTTCATTAAGTCCATCAATAAGAAACCAGGGTTATTAGCATTGGCCTCACACCCTGACCCTCAGAATCCTGATAATTTGATCAACGAACCCTATGTGGTTCCTGGTGGAAGATTCAATGAATTGTACGGATGGGACTCGTACATGATTGTTCTTGGTTTACTCATTAGTGTTACTAGTGGGAATCAGACCAATTTGGAACTCTCCAAAGGAATGACCGAGAGTTTCATCTACGAAATTAAACATTATGGGAAGATTTTAAATGCAAACAGATCGTACTATTTGGGTAGATCTCAACCTCCATTTTTGACTGATATGGCATTGCGAGTATTTAACAAATTAGTAGAAGTCCAACCAGAGAACTTGACGGAACACCTTGATTTCTTAAAAAGATCCACTTTAGCAGCAATCGCAGAATACAAAAATGTTTGGTGCTCTGAGCCAAGATTGGATAAAAAAACGGGCTTATCGTGCTATCATCCCGAAGGTGTTGGGATTCCTCCAGAAACTGAAGCATCGCATTTTGATTCGATCTTAAAACCGTATCTCGACAAGTACAACGTCTCGCAAGTTGAGTTTATTGAAAAGTATAACAACAAGGAGATTTCTGAACCTCGTCTAGATGAATATTTCTTACACGATAGAGCAGTTAGAGAGTCTGGACATGACACTTCTTATAGATTGGAAGGCAAAGCCGCATATTTGGCTACGGTTGATTTGAATTCCTTATTGCACAAGTATGAGGTTGATATTGCCTTTATCATCGATTCGTTCTTTGATGGTGAATTGGAAGGAGAATCAAGCAAGAAATGGACCAAATTGGCCGAGGAAAGAAAAGCAAACATCACCAAATATTTATGGAATGATAAAGATTCGATGTTCTATGATTATAATGTTAAAACTGAAGAGCAGACAGGATATGAGTCAGCTACTTGTTTCTGGCCTTTATATTCGAAAGCAGCTACTCAACAGCAAGCAGACAAATTGGTTGCAAATAGTATTTCTAAGTTTGAAGAAGCAGGAGGTTTAGTTTCCGGAACTTTGAAGTCTCGTGGACCAATCACCTTGAATCGTCCTTCACGTCAATGGGACTACCCTTATGGATGGGCGCCGCAACAGATACTTGCTTGGATTGGGCTATTCAATTATGGATATGATGGAGTAGCCAGAAGATTGATTTATCGATGGTTATTCATGATGATTCGAGCATTTGTTGATTATAACGGAGTGATTGTTGAGAAATATAATGTATTGAAGGGCGCAGTACCTCATAAGGTGGATGCCGAGTATGGAAATCAGGGAGCAGATTTCAAAGGAGTAGCTACCGAGGGATTTGGATGGGTTAATGCCAGTTTTATCTTTGGACTCACCTTCCTTGATATCCAGGCACAAAGAAATCTTGGGACATTGACTCCTCCTGATGTCTTTTTGCAACACCTTCATGAAAATCAAAGGGCCCAGTACTATTAGACAACCTATGAATATTCGTTGTCGTCCTTGGAGAAGATTGTTAGAGTTGTTGAAGTTATATTACGAGTTGGAAATTTGTATGTGATTATGTATTTCATTCATCAATATTTATTTTAACGAAACTTATTGTGATCTTGGACTCTGTAGCTTCCACACAACTGTCTGCAAAAAGATGAAAGGATAAAGCGGTGATCCTAGTGTATCACAAGTAATTCTACTCCAATTCCATGTATAGCTCGTATGGAAGTAACATATGTACTCAGTCAACACGAACTACACCAAACTGAAGTGATATATATAAATAATAAGCAATAACTACAAAGCACCCCTAAATACTGAACAGGGCCGATTTCGGGTGTAAAACTTGCAGCTTTTCTTCACGCCCGGTTCCGTACCTCTGAAAGTTCAGAACCCGTACACCTCTGAAGCAACATAAAAAAGTCACTAAAGAGTGAAAAATTTCTGTAGTGGTCAGAACCAACTGAAAAAGCCGGCAGTGGATACCCCAGTATTTTACTAAAAACCAGCGGCAACTTGTATATAAAGCCTAGAAGGTCCCCCTGTTTCCTAGAGTTCTCGTTTCTTGCTGTTTCTTATTGTTGTTTTATTTTTCTTTGTTTTTCTTTTCTTCCAGCTTGCTTTCCGGTTATACCTCTGTAGAAGATCATGAGTTCCATATTAAGATATCAGAAAATACCCAGATCCTTTCCTAAGCTTACGTCCAGAAGCTTATACCGTTCCTCACGGTTGAACCAGGCCTCCAATTCCTTCAAAGCTGCCATTGAAGCTGGGGAAAAGTTGGTACAGCCGGCTTCAGCTTCGACGTTTTCCGATCCATTTTCCATCGTCAGCCATGAAATGTCCAATTTGGCCAAGTCCATTGCAAGTTTGATTGGTTCCGGTCATCCGACGCTCAACCGAGTCAGTTCTTACTATTTTGAATCTGATGGTAAGACTGTCAGACCGTTGATTGTTCTATTGTTATCCAAGGCATTATCGAAAATTCCTGTTAGTGAAAGAACAAGAATAAACATTGATTATGATGATGTCCAAACGTATAAGCACGGAGAAAGCCATATATCATTAGCAGGGAAATCCGTCGATAACTCCTTAAGTCCTCTTGCCATATTACATGGCATAAATCCAAAAGTGATCTTGGACCCGCTTTCCAAGCCTATGGAAACTTTACCGAAGATCGAAAACGTCAATGGGATATTACCTAAGCAGAGAAGATTAGCTGAAATCGTGGAAATGATTCACACAGCTTCTCTTTTACATGATGACGTCATTGACTCATCTGACTCCAGAAGAGGAAGGCCCAGTGGGAACATTGCATTCACCAACAAAATGGCTATTTTGGCCGGAGATTTCCTCTTGGGTAGAGCGTCGGTGGCATTGGCCCGATTAAGAAACCCCGAAGTTATCGAATTATTGTCGACTTCAATTGCCAACTTGGTGGAAGGGGAGTTTATGCAATTGAAAAACACCGTAATGAATAATGATGAAAATAGCATAGACGTAGATGGAGAAAACAAAAAGATCCCTAGTCTTACTGGTAAAGTACCTACTAAATTACATGAATACTCAGTTACAAGTCCTAATAATGAAATTAGTCATGAAACCAATGTTAATGCTGCATTTGAATACTACCTCCACAAAACTTATTTGAAAACTGCTTCTTTAATGTCAAAGTCTCTGAGATCCGCTGCTGTATTAAGTGGCTCCAATATCGACATTGTGGAAAATTGTTATCAGTTCGGCCGTAACTTAGGGTTGTGCTTCCAAATCGTTGATGACATGTTGGACTACACCTCGAGTGAAAAAGCTTTTGGTAAGCCAAGTCAGGCCGACTTGAAGTTGGGGTTGGCCACGGCACCGGTGTTATTCGCCTGGAGAGAACAGCCGGAATTGGGAGAGCTCATTGCTAGAAAGTTTAGTGAACCAGGAGACGTTGAAATCGCTAGAAATACCGTATTCAAGTACGATGGAGTAGAGAAAACCAGGCTAATGGCACAAGAATATTGTCAGTTGGCTTTAGAAAACCTTAGACAATTACCAGAGTCTGACGCTAGAAGTGCTCTTGAATTCTTAACTAACTCAGTCTTGACCAGATCAAGATAATCCTTATACATAGTCATTATATAGAAAACCCGTACAATCGCAATAAAACCCGTACCTTCGAATATGGAAACACCGAATATTCCCTAACTACCTATGTTCCTTACCGTCACATTCGCTCCCTTTCTCTTGGCACCACGATGCATCTTCGGTCCTCTGCTGTGGGTTCTTCTTTCGTTCCCAGGAACTTTTGCATACTAATGTCATCTCCCACCACCCGTGCACCAGGTTACCCGGCCCTTGCTGACTATATAAGTGAGCGAAAATCCTCAACTAGCAAAATTTTGCTCCTTGTCGCCAGGAGATCAATTTCACAGTCGTACATGGTTCTTGCCTTTTACCAGAACCATCCGGGAATTGTCTTTGTTAATGGTGTACTTTGTATTTTTTGGAAACTTCTTCAATCAATTTTTTTGATTGCAAAAGATCAAGTATTTATACGGGTCTTCAGCTGGTTGTCTTGAGGCCAATACCACCAGATGAAAGCTCTTTAGTTCTTTTTTTTCTTGTTTTAACTTGCTGTCTACATGCTCACATTTCCTATGTATATGTATTTACTATGTACAACTAATCTTTCTTCAAAGAAATCAACGAATGACCGTAAAGCTTTTTAGAATCGCTGATTTTCACATAAGCTTTTTTAGAACCAGGAATCTGTCCCTTGACGATCAAAATTCCATTCTCAGCATCAACAAACAATACTTCGTTATTCATACTGGTGGAACTCTTACCTCCCATTCTACCGGCCATCTTCTTACCCGGTAAGACTCTACCAGGGTCTTGGTTACCACCAGAGGCACCAGCAGATCTATGAGCTTTCGAAACCCCATGGGAAGCGTTCAAACCATGGAACCCATGTCTTTTCATAACCCCTGCAAAACCTTTACCTTTGCTTACTCCTTTAACGTCAACTAGTTGGCCCACAGCAAAGAAGTCGGCCTTTAATTCTGTACCTACAGGGATTATACCTCTTGCTTCTCTTATTCTGAATTCACCGAGATTGGCTTTTGGAGACACACCAGCTTGTTCAAATATATGTAACTGTTTCGTGGAAATATTCTTCAATTTATCAATTTGTCCTAATAAAACTGCATTATATCCGTCAGTGTCCACGGTTTTGTTGGCAATGACTTCACAAGAATTGATTTCAATCACAGTAGCAGCAAATTCTTTACCGTCGTTTGTGAACCAGGTGATCATCCCTTGTTTAATTCCAAGTAGTCCTGGTCTTTCGGTCAATTTCTTTCTTAAATTCGATGCTTCTAAAGTATGATTTATCTTAGGTGGAGTGGTTTTAAGCGAAGGTATCGCATGTATCGAGGTAAGTTGGGCAGCACCACGACTGAAAGTCGTGGGTTTAACGACAATACCCCCGAAACCTCTACGGAAGGAAGTAAATAGCCCTCTGTTCATGTTACCGTCGGTTGTGGTTAGTAGAAGGTTGGCTCATACTGAAAATTTTTGAAAAAATATGAGAGTCGTGCGGTGGTTCTGGTGCACGGGTGCAGTTACTCAAACGTAGAAAAATACAGTGGTGATACCTGCTCCTACTAGTGGCATGTAGAGATGTTTCAGACAGTAAGGCAGTGCATACTGGTACTCCTAGATTCATACTACTTCCTCCGGTCTTTCTTCTGCTGATCTTATTGTTGATTTAAATATATGGTGTACGGATTTTTCATTGGCCTAAAAAAGTATATACATGAATAGCCAAGTCCAAGACTCCAACTTGATCACTTGATCTTCTTTTCCTTTAATCTGATGGTTTCGTCGTTGACAAAAATACCCTTGCCCTTGTAAGGTTCTGGTTTCTTATATTCTCTGATTCTGGCAGCGAACAACTTCACTTGTTGTTTGTCAAGCCCTTCGATAATGAGTCTGGCAGGGTTTGGCGACGAAACTTTAAGGTTTTCGGGAACTTCTATCTTAGGTAAATATGGTAATCCAATTTTCAATGCCACTACTTGACGTCCATTACTAGCGTTTTCAATGGTAGCTCTGAAACCAGTACCTACGAACTTTACAATAGCCAAATGGCCTTCACTGGTTCCAATGACGTTGTTCTGAAGCAAGGCTCTGGTAGTTCCCCACATGGATCTTTGCACTGCATCTTCCTCGTTTTCTATATTGATAGAAACAGTATTATTTTCACTGACGAATTTGACAAAACTTGGAATAGTTACACTCAATTCACCCAATGGACCCTTCACGGTTATTTTCTGATCGCGAGGATATACTTTACTTCCTTTGGAAAATGATTGGGAAAACTCGGAAGGAATGAATTCGTTATGGCAGCTAACACCTTCAGGAAGTCTGATTGAAAGCTTACCGATATTGGACTTGTTCACCACAGACGTAGCAAAAGAACGTAACTGAATTCTAGGTATTCTGGAAAACATTCTGCTACTATGATGCTGGAGGGATGGTATGGGTTATTTAGGGTTTTTTTTTGGGGGGGGGGGGGGGAAGAGGGGCATTATCTGGCTATGATAATGGAGGATCAGGGTGAATGACAGCTCACGAGAAATATAAATTGACAGAAAATTCAACAATTGGTGTTTAGTAAGGTGTAATTAACAAGTGGATATAAAAATGTCAGACCAGGTTGATTTGAGCGAAGAAGGATTCGAGGGAACCCTCCTACTCAACTTAATGAGAGATATTTTGGACCAAGAGCCCAAAATCAGAGCCGATTCCATCAAGGAAGTCAAGTCAAACATTGTATTGACGTTGAGGAATAAAGACAAGAAGACCAAGTCGTGGTTCTTTGAATTCAAGCAAAAGGGGACGGTTGAGAAGGTTGAAGGTTCAGCACCTAAAGCTGATGTCACCATCACCTTGAGGGACACTGATTTTGTCAAATTGGTTGATAATAAGGTGAACCCTCAGAAGTTGTACTTAAATGGGAAATTGAAGGTTAATGGTAACATCATGAAGGCCATTTCCATCGAAAAGGTGTTGAGAGCTGCTGACCCAAGACCTAAGTTATGAGTAATTAGACTGTCTAGAATACATTGATAGTTACAGAGGATAATGTAGACTGTGCTAGATTAGTGGATAGTGATTAGGCACTGACACTTGACAAAGAGCCGAGTGAAAGTAGAGGTCTGTAATGCGGTGGAGCTTCAAATTGAGTAGCCCAGAGCTTTCAATGAGATTATTATCTAGTACACTGTTGAAGTATTGATATGACCAAAGACTGCCAGGAATTGAGTAGTCTGACAGCATAGCAGTGTATATATGATAATAAGTATACTCCACGTTGATATTCACACAATATAACGTAAATAGTCACTCAGCTTACTAACATTGATAGTCACTATGCTGATACCCGTCAAGTGGTTTTCTACCTACATTGATTGACAGCTGTAGCAATGTTTAATATTCGTAGGCATTACTCTGGTTTGACAGCTCTCCCATGACTTTCCTGTTAATAGTTGGCACTTCGTATAGAAAATCATTAGCGTTCTGCCAGTCTTCATAGTAGTAGCTTAGTACCGTTGAACAATGTTCTAGAAATTTAGGATCTACATGGACGGGATCTAACAATAGACGTCTAATTAGCACCAACACATATCTTCCCGAAGTTACTACGTCGCTTTAAGAACACACCATAACCATTAAAATATAACTAGAAATATAAATATAACCAAATTAATACAAAGCAATCTTAACACCACCTTCCACGGATAACGTCAATTGACTACTCATTGGAGGTGGGTACATGTTAGACTCATCATGACTGCGGAGATTAGGGAACATCTGACAGAGTCTGGTGATGATATAAGAAGCTTCAGTCAAGGCAAATTGTTGACCAAGACAGATTCTTGGACCCCCGTTGAAAGGTAAGTAGGCCCAGCCTGGTTTCAAATTCTTATCTGCCCATCTTTCTGGTCTAAAAACATCCGCATCTTTACCGTAGTAACGAGGATCACGGTGAGTCTTGGAGATAACGTATCCAATAACCCGACCCTTTTTGATGAACACTGGCTTGTCTCCAAGTTCACCAGAGCCTCTGGGCAAAGTGGTATTTCTGGTAGCAGTACGGTAGTTAACTGGAACATTAGGATACAATCTCAACGTCTCATTGATCACATACTTCAAGTATTCGCATCTCTTCAACGATTCAAAAGTGATTTCGTTGACTCTGGCATTTTCTCCCGAACCAAAGTTGGAATACACATCCTGCTTCAACTTTTCCCAGATATCAGGGTTTCTCGATAATTCGTAGAAGCAGAAAGACAATAATCCAGCAGTAGTATCTCTACCGGCAATCATAATGTTCAATAGTTGATCTTGCAACACCCGGCGATCTCTAGTTTCCTTCACCAACGAATATAAGAAAACGTAACCATCTTCACTCATTTTGTCGAGTTCTTCAGGGCTATACTTCAAAGCCTTATTGACGTAATGTTGAGCAAACTTATGGACATTCTTGTTACACTTATGGAACTCTCTGGAATTAATCAAAAAGTACAAATTCTGGGACCATGCTCTTGTAGCCACATAGGCCTGCGAAATGTTGAAACTTTTGTAGAATTCGGACCGGCCTTCAAATTCATCACCAAAGGTTTTACCATTATTGATGGTTCCGTCACATAAGCCGTACAAGGATTCACCAAACAAAAATTCCGTTGCCGTGTCCACCGTCAAACGGAAAAAGTATTCCTGGATATCAAAAGCCTGACCCTTTTGATTGTTAATGTGCTGGGTCAAGTTTTGTAAGTGGTTCTCCAACGATTGCACATGGGCAACCTTTTCTCTCAGGAAGTTGGGTCTAAGCAAAGCACGAGAATGTTTCCAGCCCGAACCATCAAGAGTGAAGATCCCGTCTCCCAACAATGGTTTGAAGTGGGCATTTCTGAATCCCAATTCGAAGTCCAAAAATTGAGTACCTAAAACAGCCTTGATGTTTTCAGGGTCTGAAGTTGCAAATAAAGTACTTCCAGCGATTTTGATGTTGAAACTCTCGTGAGGGGCCGTGTCCATATATCTCCAGATTTCGTGGAGGAGTCTTCCGTTTCTTTTAGCATCCAACACTTCTCTCCAGTTGGCACTGAAGAGAAAGCCAGACCCAGGCAAGTAGGCACAGTCGCCAGCATTGAATTTTCGTTTTAAGTAAGCAGTATTTAACTTGTCATAGATTACATACGCAATGGCTGCAACAATGACGTACAAGTACCAATTTGAATAGTCTAAGTTGCCAATCATGTTCTAGAGTTGCTATCACAAAAGGTACCGAGAGTAAAAAGAAATACAAGACAAGAGAAAAAGGCAGGAGAGAGAAAAAAACTCCGACATTGGCAGCTTTTTATACATGTCTCGACTCCGAAGAGGAGGAGGCAACTCTTGATGAGTGAGTTATCAAAAAGTACATGAGGAGAGTGGGTGTGTTTGCGACAAAAAGTACAATTGCGAAACTTGGGCCTGACAAAGCAAGATCTATCTCTCAATAAGCATCTGTACGTAAGAGACAACTGCCAACGCAAATGGTTTGATTCTGAGCCCAGGTCCTGTTTGGAATGACATATGAAAAACATGAACGCAGTAGGACGTTTGAAATCACAGGCCGATCGAAACTCTAAAAGGGCAATAACGGAAGGCCACAGCGAGCGCCAAACTCCGAAGGAGAAAACACCCGTGCACCCTTTTTAATATTCACAGGGCTTGGGAGAAACTCCGGCGTCCCACTGCGGTGTGTCAGAAGTGTCGCGAACTCCGCATGACACAAGTTTCAGCGGCCAATGGCTGCCCAGGCAAGGCAAGGTCAATTTTCACAGTCTTGCGAAGGCCGGTGGTGTACGGATGTGCGGAGATGAGCACGCGGGAACCGGGTTCCCCACATTTGAGGTTTATTTCCTCCTTGTGCACCAACCTGCAGCAAAGAAAATTACCCTTTTCTCTCTCCTCCTGATGACAAATTCCTTGGTTTCCTTATGAAATATTTTGCCTGGTCTCTCCCTATGAAAATTTCCCTTTGAGTGGGGACATTTAGCCCAATCTTTTGATATCATATGTAAGATCTAAATTCGATGACCATGCTGTTGGTGAATGTTAGAAGTCGTACCTTCAGTCGTTTAGAAATATCACCATCGTATACACTTGGACGCCCTTGTCTTTTCGTGTACGTTGGTCTCAAAAAAGATATATAGCCCCACGATATCCGAACGATGGGTCTTTTTTTATGTGTTAGCACTAGCAGCATCTGGCCTGTGATTTTCGCCCTTTACTGCCAAAAGTTCTCGCGAGACATCGTACATCCTCTGATGTATCGTACATCCTCTGATGTATTCTGACAGATTTGGTTTGCAACCTCTTCCCATATCCTAATTGGGTATCTTTTTTTATTTTTAGCCATGAAAAAATGAACAAGTAGGAGGGTGGCGGATTCGATTGCTTATCGGATCTAACGTTTGCATCTTGGAATGAATAGCACTCCGAGACACGTATATATAGTGAATTGATTGCTGTTCCTTTTATTTTTCAGATTGTCTACGATTTTTTTTTTCTTTTTTTTTTGTTCTTTTTCCTTTCAAATCCCAATCTTTCTCTTTAACCATGACTGAATCTTTGAAAGTCACCTCTCAGGTTGAACTCTTGACTGCTCCACAAGAAGTTGCTTTGAAGCAAGTTTACGCTTATTTATTCAAATCTTGGGGTTATTCCATTCCTTTGACCTTGAAGGAGATCAGTGACGACAAATCGTTCGTGGCCTCCGACAAGAAACTCATTTCTGCAAAAGACCGGGCAAACCCTCAAATCACCGTTTCTTCCAACACCCAAGAAATCTACAACCGGGTCAGGGCTCATTTGACGTACTTGGATCAATCCACAGCCGAACCCAACAAGCCCAAAAAGGGCTCCCATCACCACCATAAGAACGGAGAGAAGAATTTGACCCATAGTCACTTGCAACACTACAATCCGGAAGAACTTCACATCAGTTTCCTCAATTTGATTAGACCGGACTCCCCCGACACGGCTACGTTGAGATTTGTGGTTGCCAGAAAATACAACACCAACGATGCCTTGGCCATGTTGGGTAAGTGTTTGGACTGGAGACAAAACTCTCACCCGGTGAACGACTGGGTGTTGGGAGGAGATGCCCAAATCTACTGGGACAAGAAGCACCCGAAAATGGTTGATGCTTTCAAGTTAAACCAAGCATATATCAGAGGACACGATAAGGAAAACCGTGCGATTGTTACTATTGCTGTCAAGAAGCATTTAAGACAAAACTGTCCTGATCACGATTTCGAGAGAGTTATTTGTTTGTTGATTGAATGGATCAAATTGCAAAGTAAACCATACGAAGAAGGTTCGTCTAAAGGATGTATTTTGTTTGACATGACTGGATTCGGGATGAAAAATGCCGATTTGGCTGCGGTGCATTTCTTGGCTGTTATGTTTGAAGCCAACTATCCCGAATGTTTGGGAATGATTTGGATCCACAATGCTCCTTGGATCTTCAATGCTGTGTGGAAGATCATCAAAGGATGGTTGGACCCAGTTGTCGCATCCAAGATTAGATTCACCAAAAAAGCCAAAGACTTGGAAGAGTTTATCGACCCTCAATTCATTCCTAAGGACTTGGGTGGTAAAGATGACTACAAGCCCGAATACATTGCTCCCACCAAGGAAAATGCCGGGGTACTTCCAAAAGACGAGAAGTTTGTCGAAATTGCCAAAGAACGAGACCAAACGTATGTTAATTTCGTTGAGGCCACCATTCAATGGATCTTATCGAAAGATGCCGCTGAATCGGCTGACTGGGAAAGAGTAAGAGCCCAAACACAAATTGATTTGGCCAGAAACTACTTGAAATTAGACCCATATATCCGGAACAAGTCGCCGTATGAAAGATGCGGTCAAATGAAGGTGAATGGAATCTAAGAAAAAAGGAACAATTTCGCAGCCAAAGCGAGAAAATAATTTGGCCCTGCTGTAGTTGTATAAAAGCGACTGAATAGACATTGGCATTAGGAACTGATTGTAGAGGGAGTGAGATAATGGGAAATGAGTTGACAGTAGACAAGAGGCAAACAGGCAAAGAGGCAGATAAACAATAAAGAGGGATAATAAAGATTGGCAGACAACCAATAAAGACAGAGATAATTATAATAGATACAGCCAATAAAGAAAGAGACAATCAGACAGAGAAAAACAAAGAGACAAACATCGATAAAGCCGGGCGAGGCAACCAAGAGGGAAATAATTAGAAACTAGACACCAACACCAATAGAGAAAACCAACAAAACTTCACCAATAGGCAACAACATCACCAATAGACAACAGCCTCACCATTTTCCCCTGCAAATTGCTGCAACTCCACCGAACTTCTCCACCAATAGATACGCCCCTTACTGCCCAACTTCCCCTAAGGCGAATTTATGAACCTGAGACCCATATCGCCGATGGTGCAGTATTTTCACTCATCAACAAGCATGCTCGACAAATGGCGGAGAAATGTAATCTTCCACCATGTGTCAAAGCTCTCTCCTACACCTAAACAAGACTCACGGCTGTCGTAAATGCTACCCCCGGTCGTAAAACCCTCGGAAAGTTATTTACCCAACACTTCTCTCCTCTTGTGATCCAATCACGTTCTATTTTCTGTGCACCCGTACCGTTGTGGAAGAAAGGACGTCCGTCGACGTTTGGCACAATGCTGTCACCATTTAGCGACCTAGGGCCAAGGGCCACGGCATAAGCTGCTGCTCTCCACTTTGATCTCCGCCGTCTGCGTCCAGATGCTGCTACAATAGCTTCTGCATATTTTTGTTATCTCACTAGTAGATCTTTCCCCTCTGCCTACGAAGTTTACTCCTCTAAGTCCTTGTGATAATGGGAACAAAAAGTTCCCGATTGAGTAACGTATGCAGCGTTTTCTCGTGCTGCGGATAATAATTTATTTTTTTAGCTTAATGTTTTTTTCTGTTTTGGCACTACTGCAGACGCCAACTTTAAATTTACTTATAAGTACCAAGGGTTTGCACGATGTTTCGGCAATCCCAGTCCTCATTCTCATCTACAAACAAAAGAAAACCATGGGAGACGATTCACTTAAAGTATTCTCCCAGATAGGGGAAATCACAGAAGATCAGGAAATCATCGTCAAGCAAACTTATGCCGCTCTTCTCAAGATCTGGGGCTATGACATTCCCTTATCTGTGCAAGAATTGGATAACAAAAAGAGCTTCGTGACCTCGAACCGGTCATTACTCAAACCCGTAGCCACCCAACCAGCAGTCACCATCAACGTGTCGGCCACCACCCAAGCTCAATTCGCTAAAGCCACGCAGTCGGTCATTCAACTCAACGTCGACGTTGCTGCGAAAAAGGACGAAAAGCACGACAAGCACCATCACAACAGCCACCCAAAGCTGGAGTTGGACAAGGAACTTGCTCATTACAAAATCCTGCACTTCAATACTGATGACATACATACCAGTTTCTACAGTGCCGTTACCTTGGACTCCCCCGATGTCTTGATTCTTAGATTCATTGCTGCCCGGAAGTTCGAATTCCATCCCTCCGTACACATGTTGGTTAAGTGTTTGGACTGGCGTGTCAACTCGCATCCGGTGAACGACTGGTTGTTGGACGGAGACGCCGAGGTTTACTGGGGGAAGAAGCACCCCGAGATGGTTGATGCCTTCAAGTTGAACCAGGTGTATATAAGAGGCCGTGACAAGGAGGACCGGCCCATTGTGGTTATCCAGGTCGAGAAGCATTTGCGTAAAAACTGTCCTGACCACGATTTCGAAAGACTCATTTGCTTGGTGATTGAATGGGTGCGTTTGGAGTTGAAACCCTACCAGCGTGGTGTCACTAAGGCTAGTATTTTGTTCGATATGACTGGGTTTGGTATGAAGAATGCTGATTTGGCTGCGGTGCACTTCTTGGCTGTTATGTTTGAAGCCAACTATCCGGAATGTTTGGGAATGATTTGGATCCACAATGCTCCTTGGATCTTCAATGCTGTGTGGAAGATCATCAAAGGATGGTTGGACCCAGTTGTTGCATCCAAGATCAGATTCACCAAGGGTACAAAGGACTTGGAAAATTTTGTAGACCCACAATTCATTCCTGCCAAATTAGGAGGTAAGGATACTTACAAATCGGAATACATTGTGCCAACTCTGGAAAATTGCGGGAAAATCCCCAAGGATGAGAAGTTCCGTGAACTTATCACCGAGAGAAGGCAGTTGTGGATGACCTTCCAAGAAGCTACTATTCAGTGGGTGCTTTCCAAAGACTCTAAGGAGTCGGCGGAGTATGAGAGAGTAAGAGCTCAATTACAGATTGAAATCTCCAGAAATTACTTAAAGATAGATCCATATATTAGGAACAAGTCATGTTACGAAAGAGCTGGTCAAATAAAGATTAATGGTATTTAACGAGCAGGTGGTCTAAATGAAGGTACCAAGAAGGTTAATGTATTTGATTGAATATGTAATTTATTGAAGTGAAATATACAATGCCCAAAGTGACGATTATTGAGAAGTAAAGTGCTTGTGATGTGCTTGTGGTGTAGTTAGTAAAAGTGTCCGATGTAAAACAGGCCCTTGATTCTCTGTAGAGAACCGCTCTGAACATAGATTATTTAGGTATCGATGTGGGAGGCCCATCTAAATTTCTGAAGATAAACGTAGAGTGCCAACGCCGCAGTCGCCAAAATGATAAAAAAGAAGCAAACTAATTGGTCCAACACCTTTTTCTTGTCACTCATCAACTTCATTTGGCGATTTTTCAACTTCTTCGTTTCGGTGGCCTTGATGTTAGTCGTGATGTCCACGGGCTTTTTATACCGAACCCGTTCTTCTTTCGCCAACTCTCCTATATAGAAGGGTTTCAACATGTCAAGGGCATCGTTTGAATGGGCTACGTCTTCAAATGCCTCGGTAGCGTCAACTCCTCCGCAATCAAATAGCACTTCTGCACCACCAGGATGCTGAACTGCAAACAATGTCACATCGTACACTTTGTTATAAATCACCATCCAGAGGTCATCGGGATGATCATGATGGTTTACTTCTGATAATGAGTACACTCGGGATTCGTTCAACTCATTGACTGGGGCCTTTCTTAGCGGAAGAGATGACTTTCTGGCCGGTTTCACTTCCGCAGTATTAGACGGTATGTAGTGTCTTGAATTCTTACTGAGTTTCGCCGACACCGGCATCGATATTAGCGGCACGAGCGGCGTATTGATTTGGCTTATGATGACGTGGGGATATGCTGAATAAATGAATGTTTTCAATGGAAGATCGATGCAAATGGGGGGTTTGTTATATTATCATAAATAAGGATGATCTTGCGATAAGGGTCGTATGCAATGAAGGCAAAGTGAAAGGAGTGGTCGTGTTTCCTTCTCCACTACTAGACGGTTTGGATAGATGTTGGATCGGTTGGGAAGAAGTAAGATCGAAAAAAAATAAGGTTTCCCACCTTTATCATCGCAAAGGATCTTCTTTTATTAT
This sequence comes from Isabelozyma rhagii, assembly GCA_003708185.3. Taxonomy (NCBI): domain Eukaryota; kingdom Fungi; phylum Ascomycota; class Pichiomycetes; order Serinales; family Metschnikowiaceae; genus Isabelozyma; species Isabelozyma rhagii. The sequence goes on along the minus strand of PPNO03000012.1, from coordinate 228,064 downwards.
TGGCACCGGCGCACGACCAAGACGAAAACCCGTACATCCCGGAATTATTTATGTCCTGTCAGGCGGCCGAAGGTGGGGCAGAAACAGGGCGAAGGTACGAGCTGCTCGTAGCTTATGGGGGGACACGCCATCTACTACCCCATTTGCCGCTATTTCGTGTCGGTTTGCTTGCGGGGTCCAGACAAGGATATAATCGGGTGTACGGGTCAGTTATCTCACACCCGTGCACCCAAGTTATGGACACCGACAAACAAAGATATCGAATTTCAGATCAAGCTCGTCACTCCATCCACGGCTGCACACATTTAATTCTTCATTCCATCGTTTTCTCGCGTCTGGCTTCCATTTACTTCTTTGCTGCATTATTCATGAGCTATCACCGTTCCACGGGCGGCCGCCCCACCACGACAGCGCTTCCATCGTCCAAGAAGACGCATTCTGAGCAACACAAGCAAATCTTCAGACAGTTATTGAAAGAACCAGGCAACAAGACGTGTGCCGACTGCAAAACCGCTACCCATCCTAGGTGGGCGTCGTGGAATTTGGGGTGTTTTGTATGTATAAGATGTTCTGGAATCCATAGAAGCATGGGGACCCATATTTCCAAAGTCAAATCTGTTGATCTTGATGCCTGGACCGATGAACAAGTAGAATCCATGGTTAAATGGGGGAATGATAAGTGCAATAGTTATTGGGAAGACAAATTACCCGCTGGCTACGTTCCAGATCAGCTGAAAATCGAAAACTTCATTAGAACAAAGTATGACTTGAAGAAGTGGGTGGGTTCAAGCAGTGTTCCTAATCCTATGACGATTTCAGTTCCTACAGCCTCTACTAGCAGTGTAACAGCCAAATCCACCAGCAGTGTACCCGCCAAAGGATCAAGCGACCTTTTGTCGATTAGTTCCTCTTCTTCTTCGTCCATTCCTCCTCATCAAGACAAGACTTCTGCCAATTTGTTGGACGACGAGTTTGGTTCTTTCACCCAATCGTCAACCAACAAATCACAGCCGCCGCTTCCAAAGCTGGTGTCTCCGCAATCTGTCAAAACACAACTCCCCAGCTTACCATCCCAATCGCAGCAATCTACAGGAGGCAGTCTCAATAACTTGAATAAAAACGGCCGAAATGACTTGAAAAAGTCGATTTTATCATTATACTCATCACCATCGTCTTCGTCGTCGAGTTTCATTCAACCACAGCCCCAGAACAACCAGCCAAGAGTAGTGAACAACCCATCGCCCGTCAACTCGTTGAGCCAGTCATTAAATGGGTTGAATTTGGGAAACTCAACGTCTACTTCGCCTGTAGCCAAAGTTGCGTCAGTCAGCACTACACCCAGAGCAACTCCTGTGCCAGCTACGTCGTGGAACAACGAGTGGGCCGACAACAATTCGTCCTCTAGCATTAATACTGGCAACTGGGGTGGGTTCGGTAACAAGCCTACAACATCCTTGGACGACGATTTATTTAAAAACGTATGGAACTAGTAGCATTGGACGACGGTTATAGAACTAATTACATCATTGGACGACGGGTTATTTAATGTATGGAGCTAATTCTAGAGACAGTGCAGATATAAAAGAGTGCTGACAGAGAGTACTGACAAAGAGTGCTGATATCCAAAAGAGAGTACTATTTCTACCAAACCCCTACAGACATCAGCAGTATAGGTTTATTAATACAAGTTCATTCTGGCCAATTTGGCATTTCTAGTGACAGTCTAGTCAGTCTAGTGGCCTCCTGTAGTAGGCAAGCCAACGTACACCTTGAAGGAATCATAAATCAACCATTGGAACCCAGTCAACGTACCAATCATCAAGATTCTCACGGGCAACCCGTTCCAGACCCCAGCAAAGCCGATTTTGTTGTAGATTCTCGTCAATGCCTGGCCGGTGCTTTCACCGTCATTCTTATCGGTGTTGATCTTAGACACCATGACATCTGCTGGATGCGAAACTATAGCGCAGAAGATACCAGCAATGTATCCCCCCAAGAAAGACACCCCGGTTTGCTCTAACGGCGTATACGATGATGCTGGCTTACCCAAGTACTTGTAGATCTGTTCCACCGTCTTCTCGAAGGAAGCAAACTTCACCATGGTGTAAGGCACCTGCCGGGCCCAGAGCGGGACCAAACCCTTGTAGAGGCCGGCAATGCCCTCGACGGCGGTGACTTTCTTCCAGCCGTCCACCACGCCGGTCGCGTACGGAGGGATTGAAGTCTGGGTCCGCACTTTGATGGTCTCGAACGGACAAAGAGCCAAGTCGGCCAAAAACTCGGCCGACGCGGACGCACTGAGATAGACCCCTGTGGTATACTTTTGGGCGAGCTCGGGGCCCACGGCGTCGCTATAAGTTTTCTTGAAGAACTCATAGAACCCATATTTCCCGGCCCCTTGGAACGAGTATCCAATGAAAGTGGCCCCGATCCCGGTGAAAATGCTGTCTCCCAGCGTCTTGAGAATCTTGGACCAGCCTTGCACGTTGGAGGTGTAGATCGAGGGATTGGCCTGACGCCGGGTCTTCACCAAGTCCAACGGGGTCACTGCCGAGTGGGTGGGCCCACAGGCGACAATTCCACCGATGGTACAGGCGAGGTAGTATTTGGGACTGAATAAGTCGATTTTGCCAAAGGGTCCTGTCTTTGAATCACTCATAGTTTGGAATGGAAGTTACGTGTAGAGAGAAGATGGGCGGAAATATGAGAGATATAAATAGACGGCAATCGGATTTCTTTTTTACAGATAAGGGGAGAAGCATTGTTGCTCTCTCGGCGTAACCGTAGTAGCCGGCGCGGCTGTTTTTTTGCTTGGGCCGACGGTACCGAATGGGTCCACAGGGCGTGGGTCCGCAGTGTTAGGTCCGCAGGGGGTGGGCCCACATTTGGCGTTGGGCCCGTTCCAGTCCGTTCCACCCTTTCTGGCCCCTTTCGGGCCCTTTCTGGCCCCTTTCCAGCCTCACCTTTGGCCCGTCCAGCCTCACCCTTGGCCCAGCCCATTCCCATTCCCGTAACCACTGCTGGACCTATTCCGATATCTACCCCTGATATTCCATCTCCTACATCGCCGCACTGAATACACTTCTATTCCTTTATATACACTAGTTCACACCTCTTTTATACACTAACTACGGGCAATCTCCCACTTCACTTCCTCCACACTAACCTCCTCGCCGGCATTGTCATCGTAGTCGTACCATTCCCCATCTTCGAGATCCACCTCATCGAACTTGGTCGTCGTGTTGGCCCCACGACACTCAAATCGGCCTTCGGGCTTGAATTCGTTGAAATCACATCCTCGGGCATCGATCTCCAATAGAGCCACATTGGCACTGTTTTCACTCGTCAATTTGCTCTTCGTTCTGGCAATCGTGGCCGAATGCTCTGATTTACACTCCCGGCACCGGAATATGAAACTAGCTTCTCCTTTGGACCCACTCATTTCGTGGCTTTCAAATCGATTGATCGTCACTGGCTTATCGTGCACATGACGGCATCGGGTGCATTCAATGATGAAGGTGTACTCAAACGGAGACTCAGGAACATCCACTGGCTGCAAGTCAGTGACGTTGTTCAATTCAGCCGTAGCTTTCAAGTAAAATTTCACCATGGACTGTGTGGTTGTTTGCTTTGGCTGGATCACAGACCGATGACTTAATTTGCCGATGGATTATTGTCCCCGGTGCACGGGTGCGCGACAAAGATTCCCATTTGGGAAAGGAAGTCAATTGCTGCAACCAGATTGACAGATAGCCAGAAGAACCATCCAAAAGGTCAGTACTGGATCAGTGGTGCAGCTTGTAGAGTGTATGGAACTGTGTTGTACTACCTATCGTAGGCGGAAGAGGTGGGTCAGCAATTGGCCAGAGGTGCAACTTCCATCAAGCATGAGTCTATCCTTTCATAGCCAAAAGTGGTAAGGAAGCACAGTATTCGTAGGTGCAGCCCAGGCCGGAAGGAGAATTAGTACGTGTGTGATTCATGACAATGCAACGACCATTGTCGACCCTGTTTTGAGACGCACGTCACCGATAAGGAATACCCAGAAATAGCCGTCAATTTATCCGAAGAGACGGAAACCGTTATAACTCCTATGTGCTCCAACGGATACTCTGTACTTTCGCTTATCCTTCTATCTTCGACTGAGCCAGCACACGAGATCATCATTCGTTTCCCGAATAAGGTTCACCCTCTACATCTTTCCACCTTGATGCCTTCTCTCATCCGAAGCCCCCTCTCTAGCTGGTTGCTACAGCAGTCACAGTCCTCTATAGCAGGTCTTAATTCTACTGCCTCCCCTACTTCCAGCTTCTTCCCTGTCACTTCTCTTCGAGCTCAGTTCTCTGGGGCTCGGTTTCGCTCAGTTTCCGTCGCTTACCGTTTCCTGCTTCAAAGTCCCCGGTTTGCTCCTTCATTTGTACGCGAAAAAAAAAGCTATGAAATCGGACCCGTAAAAATCTATAACTAATCATTCTTTCTTCACTCATAGCAATTCTTTTTGTTCATTACACACTGTACCAATAAATATTCGTTGGCATCATCCTCTTTGCTTTATAGACATTGCCGACACCATACGCGACCTCCATCGTCATTCTCCCTCCCTCCCTTCTTCCCCGTTCACATTATCCGTTCACATTATCTCCTCCTGGCCAGCGGTGATACAGTACAAGCACACGACTACTCCACAGCACACTCAGACGACCAATGTCGTCGTCGACGGAAGATGGTAGCCAGAGCCCTGACCACCAGTCCCCTTACTTTTCCCGAGACTTCTCCGACAGAATCCAAGGCGAGGATCTTGAATTTCTCGAATCAAGTAAACCCAACTTCAGAATCACCCATAAAATCGACAGTCTCGGCTCGATCAACGCCTATTTCCTCTCCCGGTTCTCCCCTAATCAGCTCGTGACGATTGCCGGCGCTGCCTCGGGCTTTTTGGCCGGAGTGGTGGTTTGTCCTCTTGATGTAGTAAAGACAAGACTCCAAGCTCAAGGAGCCGGCGAAAAACATTATAAAGGGTTCAACGGAGCTTTGAAAGCCATTCTACGAGAAGATGGGGTCCGAGGATTGTACCGAGGTCTTGTCCCCATCACCATAGGCTACTTGCCGACGTGGACCATCTACTTCACAATTTACGAACGAGCCAAACAGTTTTACCCCCAATTTCTCCAGCGACACTTTGACGTCAAAATCGACTCGCTTAGTCATTTCTGCTCCGCATTAACTGCTGGGATGTCTTCTTCAATAGCGGTCAATCCAGTATGGGTGGTCAAAACCAGACTTATGATCCAAACAGGAAGAAAGAGTAAGATCCCAGGAAGAACATACTACAAGGGAACCATCGATGCATTCAGAACCATGTTTAAAGAAGAGGGAATCCGGGTGTTTTATAGCGGTCTTGTTCCCTCATTATTCGGACTTTTACATGTAGGAATTCATTTCCCCGTCTATGAACATTTGAAGTATCTTTTACGATGTGATAATACGGCATTGAAGTCAGAGGATCCCGAATTCAAACTCTGGAGGCTTATTGCGGCCTCTGCAGTATCGAAAATGATTGCCAGTACGGTCACTTATCCACATGAGATTCTCCGGACCCGAATGCAAATGCAACCGCCAGAACGAAATAAAAAGTCTGACAGTAAGCTTCTAGACTACATCACGAGAATCTACCAAAAGGAAGGACTACGGGGATTCTATGCTGGCTACGGCACCAATCTTGCTCGTACGGTTCCTGCCAGTGCGGTGACCTTGGTTAGTTTCGAGTACTTCAAGACATATTTACTTGAAATCACCGGCAGAAGTTTCCAGTAGAAGACACAATCATAATGTTGATGAAGACAATTGTCAATGTCATTCAGCACCAAAAAGAATAAAGCCGGTTGTAAATCCACATCTAGACAACTGAAAATTCAGAAGTCCAACGTCAATAAGATTCAACGGAGAAACGCTGCTTCCCCATCAAGTTGTTCCCACGCCCAGATTCATGCCCCCCACCCACGTAGAGAATATTAGCATGCTAATTCTGCATTGGTATTGTCTTATTTATTATATTTATTCAGACATTATCTCATAGATGCCGTTAACGGCCAATATACGCCATAGACACACTGTAAGATGCTAAATTTCGTTCGCAGCTTCTGATGTAGTTCTTCATTAGATAAAACTACTATTACACTATAAATTCACAGGAAACGCTATGCTTTTGCTTTTCCGTACTTTCAGTTGGAGATTGCAAATCACTCATACATTCATATCTATTGCTTTGTTGCTATTATCGTAGCTCATAATCACTGAGACATAAATTTACTTCTACTCAGACATATTTCGTGCTCTAAGTGCTGTTTCTACACTCAAACACTCTTCCGCTATTAAAACAAACTCCGGAGTTGCTGTCATACTGTATTAACACCATTTTGAATAACAGCTCGGATCTGAGCGCGCGCACAAAATGTAAGCGACAAATCATCATCAACTTGCAGGATTTCTTTCCCATCTTTCTCTTCTACGACGTGTCCTTCTGATCTTGTGAAATTTGTTGATGAGAGCGGGTATTCTTCTCTTGTTATTACCGCTCATTGCGGCTACACCGGCGGCAATAGAACCTTTGAAAGCAAAGTCCCAACTCAAGAATGTCAATGACAATACGAAACCAGAGGCTGAGGTACCAGCTCAGGAAGTCAACGACAAGACAGAAGATGAGGCAACCAAACCAGACGATAAGAAGACGGTGGAATTACCTGAAGTGTTGAGCATGGAAAACTTCGATAAAATTACGTCAGAAAAACTATCATTCGTGGAGTTCTTTTCTCCGTACTGTTCTCACTGTTTAGCACTAGCGCCAGTATGGGAGGATACCTTTCTGAGTTATACGGAAGAAATGACCAGGCTCAACATCCAAATGAGACAAGTCAATTGCATTGAAAGTGGAGATTTGTGTGAACGTGAAGATGTCACTTCCTACCCCAATCTTCGGTTGTATTCCCCAGAAAAAGACCCCAAATCAGGCCAATTCCTCCCGGGTAAGTCCAAATTCGTCGACTCATTCCCTCGTTCCTTGTTGAGAACAAAAGAGAATTTTTTGAAGTATATGACAAGTTCAGTGGCAGAATTTGATTCCGGAGCCATAGATATGCCCAGTGCATCCAATTTCCTCACTGTAGATGAATTGCTGAAGTTGGCCAATGGAGATATTGAAGGAGACGAACCAGTGTTTGTCTTATTCATTGCTGCCAAAAAGAAGCAATGGGCTACTACTGATTCTTCAGGGAAGAACCATTTTGCAGATTATTGTTTGGACTGTTTTGAACATAAAAAAGTATGGGACAGATTGTCTAACCATATCATAAGTACAGTGAAAACCGCCCATTTCACCTGTTTAGATAACCCACTAGTGTGCCAAAAGTTAGGATTCAAAGAAATGTCAGATATCGATAGAGCTGCTAGTCCTAAAGCAGTGATGTTCTTACCCAAAAGTGCGGGAGCAGTAAGATTTGATTATAAATTGGATTTTACCGTGGATTCCCTTAAGTCATGGGCAACTAAGTTATTTCACAATCACCATTATGAGATTGTTAGTGCTAAAGATATCATCGATTCCATGGATTTCAAGAAAACTCTTCCTCAGGAACCTTTAAAGTTGGAGTATCCTTTGAAGAATAGTATCAGTGTGATATTCTTTTATGACAGCAGCTCCGTCACAGATGAAGATAAAGCCATCTTACCTTACATGTTAGAGGTAGTGACAAGATCTCCATTCAATGTCGATTTGTTTAGCGCCAAACATAAAAAGATCGAGACAAATATGGAAACCCAAGCTAAGAGCTTGGTGGAATTTATAAATTACGATGAAAAAGCACCAGCAAAGAAATTTGACGAATCGATGTATTTAGCCACGACGATTACCACCAAACCCACGATTTTGATCTTCAAGGATAATGCTTTGTTTTCCAATGTGTTTCAAAGCTTTGCTCCTGAGGATATCAGAAGTGAACAGAAAGTCCAAAAGTTTATTGAAGAGAACTTGTTTCCATTGTACCAGGAACTCACTCCTGAGTTGACTAAGTTCTATTTTGATAGTAAATCCAAGTCCAAGACCAATAAGAAGGTGGTTATAACATTTGTTGATGGCTCCGATAAAGAAGAGTTAAACAAGCAGCTCTATAGCATATCACTAGCAGCACACGAGTATCACTTCTTGAAACAACAGCACTTTTATAAGGACATACTCGATGCCCGGGAGAAAAAGGCGCAAACGGTGAATGAATTAAAAGAGAAGAACGCTGATAGTACTGACATCACCCATGCCATGAGAAAGAAGATCCCTCATGAATTCTACAATGATGAAGCAGTTTTTGTGTATATAGACATCACCAAGAACTCGGTCATGAGTGAGCGAGCAGGGTGGAATGTTAATGGTGAGAAGTATGGAGCTGGAGACACCATCATTGTTAGCAGAGACAACAGATACTACTGGAGCCAAGACGCTGAGGGGGCCCAATTAGTTAATGAGCCTCGAAAGTTAAAGACGGTGTTGTTGTATTTACTAGACCCAGCACTCGTTGCTGGCGAGCTTAATGGTCGGGTGATTTTCAAGAACCTTGTAGGCTCGCCATGGGGGCAATGGGCTGTTATGAACGACATCCATGACAAGGGGTTCAAGGGTTACGTTCAGGTGATTTTTGGGTTAATCGTGTTGATTTCGGTGTTGAGGGTAGTGATGAGGTTCGGAAAGAGAAGGTTCAGGACCAAGAAACAACAGGGATCGGGTATTCTTGGGGTCACCACGAAAAAGGATTAAAGGTGCTGTGACATAGAGAGCAGTACAGAGCGATGTGATGCAGAAAGCTAAGTGCACATAGATGCAGAGAGCTACACTCAGAGAGCAACACGCAGAGATGCTGTCAAAATGCAGGGACGCAGACGCAGAAGGCTGTCGACCTGCAGAATGTCAGATTACTTGTTGTACATAAACTTGCATAGTCTTCGTAAATTCATTCCCCTAATACATGTAATCGTTTAGCTTCGTATTCTATAGATTTTCTATAACTGTTACTCAAGCTCTTCATGGTAAAGTTCTTCCCTGGAACACCACAGACTTCTGTGAATGGAGGCACCACATACTTGTCGGGCACCACCGTACCTGCTCTGATGATACAGCAGTCGTAGATGACCGTCAGGTTGCCAATTTTGCAGTCATTTTCTACAATGACGAAATTTCCGATTGACAGCAGATTCACCACGGAGTTGGTTCCTATCACCGTATACGAGCCGATCAGGAGCTGGGAGTGGGTATTTTCTGCCAGGGATGCTACCGGGGGCACAATCTGGCAATTGCTGCTGAGATAGACGTATTTCCCGAGGGTGATGGCGGGAGAGTGAGCGACAGAAACGTCGCCAGTGACTACTGCTCCGGGGTTGATGGTGGTGTACTCATTGATGGAGATTTGGTTGGACCCCGAGATGTGGGCTTGTTTGGAGATTCTGTTGCCGGAAGCGGTCTCAATCCAGTCCATCACGGGGGAAGCGAGGGAGCTGGTGGTGGAAAGAGCTGCCGTAGTAGCGGATTGTAAAAGGAGTTGGTGGTAGAGAACTGCCGCAGAGTTGTGTGGGCTGGGTTTCGGTTGTGGGCGGTCAGAAAAACATTGGTCGCGCCAGGACCGAAAAAATAACCGCGTTCCCTGAGGCTACGTCTGGCCATCTCTGTCCCCTTTTGGGCCCACCACGGGTCCACCACTGTCCAGCATGGGGGCCCGCGTCCACCGTGCAACTCCGTTCCGAGCTCTATTGTTTTCAGCCACGCGGTGAGATTTGTTTTGAGATGCCTCCACGTCAACATCTTTTCTAATCCCCGCCACGTCTGTTTTTTCTCGCTGTCTTTCCTCTTCTTCTTATCTTCACACGTTTCCTCGTTTCGTCTCCACGACTTTCCACGTCCACCGCTCACGACATTTCACGTCCTTTGTTCACGACTTTCTGTTTTCATTACTCGTTGCTCGTTTCTGGATCTGGCTCACTTTGTGTTTTTATTGTTCTATTGTCTGAAATTTGGGCACTGTGTTAAGATTCTTTTCCATCTTTTTGTTCTACTCTTCTTCTTTACACCTTCTTCAAGAAATCTATTTTCTACTCTTCCAACATGACTTCTAAGTTGTTCAGAATCGACTGTGGCTATCAGAACTACGACTGGGGTAAGGTTGGGTCGTCGTCTGCCGTGGCCCAGTTTGCATCTCAATCAAACCCCAACACCAAAATCGATGAGTCCAAGCCTTATGCTGAATTATGGATGGGAACTCATCCTTCTGTTCCTTCCAAGATCGTGGAGCCAGAATCCGCCAACAACGGTAAAGTCTTGAGAGAATACATCACCGAGAACCCTCAAGATTTATTGAACACCAAGATCATTGAAAAATTCGGTGCAGCCAACGAATTACCCTTCTTATTCAAAGTGTTGAGTATTGAAAAAGTGTTGAGTATCCAAGCCCATCCAGACAAGAAGTTGGCAGCCCAGTTACATGCCAATGATCCTAAGAACTACCCCGACGACAACCACAAGCCCGAAATGGCAGTTGCCGTGACTGATTTCGAGGGATTCTGTGGATTTAAACCTTTGGAGGAAATCAGTTTGACCCTTCAACTAATCCCTGAATTGAGAGAAATCATTGGTGACGAAATTTCTCAACAGTTCATCAGTGGGATCAAGAGTAATGTTACTGAAGGTGATGCCGATGACGTCAGTAACCGTAAATTATTACAAGCTTTATACGGGAAGTTGATGAGAACCGATGAAAGCATCATCACTGTAAAGGCCAAATCGTTGGTGAAGAGAACCCACGATCAACCAGAACTTTTCGACAAGATCTCTCCATCTTTGGCTCCATTGATCCAAAGATTGGATAAACAGTTCCCCGATGATATTGGGTTATTCTGCGGTTGTTTGTTGTTAAACCACGTTCCATTGAAGAAAGGTGAAGCTATGTTCTTACAAGCCAAAGATCCTCACGCCTACATCAGTGGAGATATCATGGAATGTATGGCTGCCTCCGATAATGTGGTCAGAGCCGGGTTCACTCCTAAATTCAAAGATGTAGAGAACTTGGTTAACATGTTGACCTATGCTTATGGATCAGTTGACAAGCAAAAGATGCCTTTATTGCCATTTGCCAAATCGCATGGTGATGCTGTCAAATCGGTGTTGTACGATCCTCCAATTGAAGAGTTTTCTGTATTGCAAACCATTTTCGACTCTAAGGCCGGTGAAACACAGTATTTCGACGAACTCGAGGGTCCTTCTATTGTAATTGCTACCAACGGATCGGGAGAAATCAAAATCAAAGGTGAAACTACTGCTAAGGAGTTCAAAAGGGGTTACGTTTACTTCATTGCTCCAAATACCGAGATTGAGTTAACCTCGACGTCCACTGACGAACCTTTCACCACCTATAGAGCTTTTGTTGAATCTAATTAGCTAGTGTAGGTTATTGACTTATTTATACTTACTTGAGTAGATGGACATACTATTAGGTAACATCCCATTTACTAATAACTAGACAGTGTAGAGTTAGGCAGGTGCCAGCATGGGCACCAGGCCGGTTATCATCGGTCTGCACCTGAATGGGCCGAATCTTAGGCTTTAGATGGGTCCGTCCTGGGCCGAGTGGTCCTCGGCCGATCGCTCGTCTGCCAGAGTCGGCCTATTTTATGTCCGACCCCGGCCGGGCCATTGGCGGACGAGGGCCTGGTCCGCCTCCGAGTCGCGCCCCCCGCTATTTTCCCTGGACTGGGATCAGATGTTAAAATCTCAAAACTTTTGGTGAAATATGTCACATTTTTTTCCTTTCCAATTGCGATTTGAACCCAACAAAACCCCATTTTTCCGGCGAAAAAGAAGTGATCCATTCAGGAAACGAATCGAAGAAAAAGATGAGTGAAGCAATTGAACAATCCGAGGTTGTAGCTGAAACTCCCGTGGTTGACGCTCAAGAACCCGTCGACCAACCGGAAAAGGAAGTTAAACCGAAAGAAACCGAAGAAGAAAGAGCAGAAAGAATTGCTAAGCAACAAGAAGTCGATGCTCGCTCGGTCTACGTCGGGAACGTCGACTACCAAACCACTCCTGAACAGTTAGAATCGTTCTTCAAAGTGGTTGGAGTGATTGAAAGAATAACCATTCTATTCGACAGATACTCCGGATTATCAAAAGGATACGCTTACGTGGAATTCGAAAGTCCGGAAAGCGTAGAAAAGGCCATTGCCGATTTGCACGGCCAGACTTTCCGGGGTAGAGAAATCAGAGTCACCGCCAAAAGAACCAATTTACCCGGGTTTAGAAAGAGAGGTGGGCTCAGAGGCCGTGGTAGGGGCCGTGGTGGGTTCAGAGGTGGCCGGGGCCGTGGTTCGGTCAGAGGCAGAGGAAGAGGCAAATCAACTGACTCGGCTGAAGCCCCTGCTGCGGAAGCCACTGCTGAATAGTGTCAATAAAGTTATATAGTGTTCATAATTTATGTACCTATTCGAGTCTCAGTATGACGTAGACAGCTAAAATAGGTGAAAACAGCCGATTTTTCAGTGTGCATTTAAGGCTTCAATCCTTTTGGTGAAAAATTTCAACTTTCTGACGAAATTGACATAAATTGATATTGCCAATAGAGTGTTGTCAATTGACATGGCACAATTGAGAATGAACTCGAGATTAGTGGAAGATGCTGCCGAAACGTAGTCGAATCTGGCTTGCATTGGCAATTGGCCGGAAAACACCGGTACACCACATTTTCAACTAGAGGCTTTTCAACAATGAGTTCCAGTAGTATCTATGTCACCTACTAGTTCGGTGATCCTCCTCAAGGCGGAAACAGAAACTTAGGACTCTATATAGAGCCTCTGTAGAGATGAAATTTCCGCAGCTTGAGTACATGTGTCCACTTACCCTCAGTTTGAGTTCACCTGTCCACTTACCCTGGTCAGTAGGATTGGATCTCATAATTTGGGATAGCGACATCTAACAGTCATTCACAAAGAGTTCATCCTTCTCTATTGTGAAAGTGCTCATATATCTGCTCTTATTCATTACCTTTCCCGATCTTTATCTTTGGTTGCAGATTTTCGATGTCATCGCAGTTCTCCATATTCCTGCGTAGAACTGCACATACATTTTTTCACCTCATCTCAAGTTCAAAACCACCAAAAATCCTCTTATCATAAAACACCTCCCAGTAAATAACCCATAGACAACATGACGTCCGTAAGAAAGAGAAAGATGGCACGTTCATCGGTGAGAAAGAACACCAGAAGACTCAAGGATCAACAAAGAAAAGTGAGCATACGTTCCAATGCGATAATTGCTGCTAATTGGGATTCATCGTTGACGTTACAACAAAATTATAAGAAACTAGGATTAAGGGCCAAGTTAGGAAGCTTTGCCGGAGGTCAAGAAAAGAAGGTAGAAACCTTGACCGAGATCAGACTCAGAAAACAACAAGAAGAAGCAAATAAAAAGATAGAGATTGAAGATATTGAAAACACCGAAGACCCTGCCAAAATCCCCAAGGGGGAAGCTCGGTTGATAAGAGACCCAGAAACTCAAGAAGTGATGAAGGTGATTTACGGTACCATGGAGACCGGGCCAGTTGACGAAAAAGAGGGTGAAACTGAAGTCATCAAACAGTTAAGACAACTTGGGCAGGAAAACTCATTACATAAGAAGGGAAGAAAAGTATCTGAAAGAGAAGGTGTATGGTTGAAAGACTTGCATGAAAAATACGGCGATGATTATGATAAAATGAAATGGGATAAAAAGTTGAATGTTTATCAGTTTTCGGCTGGAGAATTGAAAAAGAGATTAGCCAAATGGAAATTGGAAAATGGCATCTAGTTTTATAGGTATGGATCATTGCATTGTATTGTAGCCAAGGGCTTCAGATGTAGAGAGCAAAGAAGCCTAGAGAACTACATTCAAGTCTACAATAACTTCATAGTTGAAGGTTCTATAGTTGAATAATCGAAAGTTACGGCATCATTTGAGCAATTTTGTCATTAAGTATTTGAAGATTCTTAGAGCTATTCTTCTCTATTAATTTGTATCGTATTTACACCTGATTCTGTATGTATATTTCTGCAAGTCCAATTCTCATATACGTGCGGGAAGATCTTTTTCAAGCACTTTATCAATAATTCCTTCCATTATAGGCTTCAATTCACACTTATCATACATATCAATCAAATTCTTACCATTATCATTATCTTGTAATTCCACCATCTCCACAAAATGTGGGTCTATAGGTATATTTCCCAAAAAGGTTAAATCGAATGCTTTACTCAAACTCTCACCACCTCCACTCAGAAAGATATTGGTGCACTCAGCACAATGGGGGCAGATGAATCCACTCATATTCTCCACCACCCCTAACACATTGAAGTTGACCTTTTTACAGAAATTGATCTCCTTCCGCACATCGGCAGTAGCAACCTGTTGCGGAGTGGTGACGATAATGGCCCCGTCTAACGGCTGGGCCCATCTTAGTTCTTCGGCAATGGCAATGTGCTCATCAGAAGTACCTGGGGGAGTATCGATTAGTAAGTAGTCCAACGGGCAGTCGTCTGAACCCCACACTACATCCTTCAAGAATTGTCTGATCATAGCGGTTTTTTTCGGTCCCCGCCATACCACACTATTTCCCCGATCTCCAAGTAAGAACCCTAGCGACATCAACGATAAGGAGCCACGATGAGGAACCGGGTTGGGCTCTACGGTAGGATGATAGTCTACCTTGCTGTTATAAACCAGCACCGGCACCCATCCCGCCACGCTCTGGTGCACCTGTTTATTCTCCACACCAAACATACGGGGTAGCGAGGGCCCCGTCAAATCAATATCTAGCACTCCAACATTGAATCCTTTATTAACCAACGTCAAGGCAGTTTGGGTCGTCACCGACGACTTCCCTACACCACCCTTTCCTGACAAGATGAGCACCACATGGCGCACATTCTTGAGCGATTTGGGCACCTCTTGCGGGCTTGTAGAAGAGTCCATGGCGATATGCTGACAAAAGATGAAGTAATTAGTAATTCGATTTTTTATTTCATAGTCCTGTACATTACTCCACGCTCTCTACAAAAAAAAAAAAAGAAAAACAATCTCGTCGTGTTTTTTATTTATTACTCTTCTTTATCGCATACGTAATGAGCTCCAGATACTCCACCGTTGGAGGTACACACCAAAGAGACCTTCGGACGCAGTTGTTCTCGACACCTCCGACCAGAACCATGTACAACTATACTCCACCATCGCGGACCAGTTCCCCGTACGACAAGGACACGACGAACTCCGCAAAGCACAACGAATCGCTCTTATCGTCATTAGAAAGCCAGAACAACGACGAATTGGACTCCATGGGCCAGAAAGTGGCGATGTTGAAGAACTTGGGGGTAAGAATGGGGACAGAAATCAATAAGTCCATCAAAATTAATGAAGACATCACCGATCGGTTTGAAAAGGGGAAAATCACGTTGAAGAATACTTATAATAAGATGGTGTTGATGAGCCAGCGAGCAGGAATCACTTGGCGGATGTGGTTGGCGGTGTTTTCCATAGTAATTCTTTGGTTCGTTTACGTGTGGTTATTCCGCTGATTTTTGCATTTTCACTTCGACTTTTGGCCTAAAGGAACGCAAAATGGTAGAGGCGAGCTCTCCATGGTTGTTTTAGTGCTGTCCTTCATTAAGAAGGGATCCTCGTGATACCCATGGTGCTATTTAACTTGATTTGTAATGTCCATGGTCATATTTAATTTCGTAATGTCCATTAACCTAGTAATACACAGTTATGTAATGTTTCCACTCAAGGCCATTACACTACAAATCCACAGGAATCTGTATTGGCCATAGTAGTCATTCATATCTCACTTCTCTATCATTTCTTCTATTATCGTTACCTTCACTCTATCCGATCTTTATAGCAAATCCTGGAGCTTTGACTTCAAATCAGCTGTTGCTTTGCCCTCGATGATCCCTTTTACCACATAGTCATGGGCTTCAATAACACTGATGGGGTTCTTTGCTGACACCGTTTTTGGCTTCTTATCTACTGACTTTTTCCGTTTGATCTCCATCTTCGGCGATCTACTACGTGACGGGCTGCGGACTCTCACTCCAAACGCTCTTCTGGTTTCATTTTTGGGCATCTTCAAAATAGACCGCTTGGGTTTGAGAATGTGATGCGAAGGTTTATGTTTTGGAGTCGGGGATGCTTCTTTGCGGAATTGGGAGCTTTGGTATATCCGTCTTCGGTGGTTTCTCTTCTTTTTTTGCAAATCACTCCTTAATGCTACGTAGTATTGGTATGTGTTGCTATCGACATCTGAGTCCGATGAGAGATCAGACGACTCTGACGTCAAAATTGGCTCTTCATCGCTTTCAACGTCGGTTTCAATTTCATGTAAGCTATGGCTGTCAAGTGACGGCTCGTCTACAGCTAAACACTCGTCAAACATGGGTGCTTCTTCACCACGGTCCTTCAACTCTTTCTCTCGAATTCTGGCGAAAGTGGCTGAGGTTATGGGAGAACCATTGATACGAAGTTTTTTGAAATGCGATACTTGTGGTGTCAGTTCTACCGTGGGGATGGATTTGATGTTTAGAAGGTTGTTGGGAGAAAATGATGCTGTAGCCCCAGTGGACCGGGCTGCTATGATGGAGGAGTAGAGTAAGTTTAAGGGATTATTTCCTTTGGACGGGGAGGTGGTTTTGGATTCAGTCTCAGGTGGAGGGAATATGCTGAAGCTCTTGTGGGATTCAAGCTGGAGATTTCTGTACTTGGAGATGGTAGATGACATGAAGGACTCGAATGTTTCGGGGTCACTCATATCGGCCTCCACTGAGTCTAAGCTTTGATAAAGAGAAGCGGAAACAGAAGCGGGGTTGGATTGTTCGGGGGTTATAGGCCCTCCATTGGCACTGGAAGGCGTTTTAAGAATATGCTCTCCATTGGAACTGGAGGTTATATTAAGATTAGTTGCCCCATTGAAATTGGAGGAAGTTTTAGAAGGTCCTCCATTTTGCTTAGGGATTACATTAGCAGTTTGTTCTTCATTCTGGCTGGAAACAACACTCCCCGGAAACGACTCGGTTATGGCCAAATATTTCGAGATCATCGGGTATTTTACGCTGCCCGGCCTCGACCTGTTCACTTTTTTATCGATCTCAGACAAGTCGGTACATAGTTTCTTGATCAACGACGACGAATGAGCACTAAGTTGCAACAACAGGTCTAAATCAGCATCGATCTGAGAATCAGCCCTCGAATTGGTCGTAATATCACTGCTGCTAGTGTGCATTTCGCTGCTGTAGACTTTTTCTAGCCGTCTGCTTCGATGGGTGATTACTTTATTCAACTTCCTACTAAGCATAGCGATGTCGATGTTCTTGTACTGGATCTTCTGTTCCACGGAAAGTTTGTTTCGTATTTCATTCTTCAAGTCGGCCTGGTAGTTCTGGGTCACTTTGAGCAACGAATCAACCACATCCTGTGATTCCTTCTTCACATCATGAGATAGTATATACGCGAGCTTAAACTGGTCTATAGAAGGTAGTTCTGGCGAGTCATCGTGGAATTTTGGTATGACTTTCTTCCTGGGGCGCGCATAGTCATGGGAGATTGACATACCCTGAAGTTTCGGATATGAATCAGGCTTATGAGGAGATTTTTGGTGGAAGAGAAACCCTGTTGTTCGATTGAAAACCGTACCCCATACATGGTTCCAATTTTTTTTGTGAGTATCGGCTAATTTTCGACTGCGAAAATGAAGGCCGAGACCGTTGAGAGAGATTCAACCAAAGATGTATTGGGAGTTCAGCCCATATGAAGTAGAAGTATGGCGGGGAAGTGACAGAGCAGAGACAGAGCAGAGACAGAGCAGATAGATAGATAGTGAGCAGAAGTAATAATCGAAGTTTTTTACTGGTGACAGAAGTATTTAGAAAGAGAACATAGTGTGTCGAACATAAGTTGTGTTGTTAGATAAAACTGTAGAAAAGGGAAAAAGCCTTATGGTGGATTGGTAGGCTATTTATTCGTCTCTAAACATAGAGAAAGCAATTGCTTGACATGAGCTAGAAATCTGCTCTGGTTGGAGGCAGACTGATGTATTCAAGCGAGATAGAGCAGATAGGAGGTGGATTGGAGTTTCAACACGAAAAAGTTGGAAGAAAAGAATTGGTAGAAGTCTGTTCAGTGCTGTTCAGAACTTTATTGGTCTCTCTAGTAGTATACGGACTTGGATGCAGCATGGGAGTCTCCAAAGGGATCACTGTCCACCGTAGCTACGCTGTTATTGCGGCCATTGCTTGGCTTGGTTATTGGTGGTGCAAGAAGCACTTCTGGCTCTCGGTGGGCATGAAGTGCTGGTGGCTTTGCTGGTCTGGGAGGTGGTGGAGACTTCGCAGCTCTGCTGGGACCTTCTCCTAAGCTCTCCTGTAACTTAACTCCACTCAATCTGCCAGCAATGCTTTCTTCTTGTTCCTCATCTGTAGATTCGTCAGAGTAGTAACTTTCATCAGTATCAGTTTCCTCGTCGTAGTTTGGTGCTGGGTTGGAGGCAGAATACCCGGAAGCCTCTTCAAATTTCTTGAACACAGTCACCAACTGGTCGTTGGCACCAATAAGACTGCCCAAGAACTCTTCATCCATTGCAATCACCTCGGCGGACTTCCCTGTTTCGTCTCCAGCTCCTACGTACTGCAAATACCGCAATACTTTTCTTCTGATGGAGCGACATTTTTCAAACTCCTTCAGCGTCTTCTTGTCGTCCAATGGTAAGGTTCCTTTGGGTAATGTGATAAGCAAATTGGCCAATGCGGTGGTGTGAGTATAACAATCAGCAATTGTGGTACGAATCCGGGGGGCTTCGACTTTATAGTTGATTTGAGGAATCTCGTACTCTTCGTCAGCATACAAAACTCCCTTCTTCGACCGCTTCTTCCTCTTCTTCTTCGACTTGGCCTTTTGATTGTTCTCGTTGGGCGTAGCGTACGGAGACGCAGTCTTGGGACGTGGCGGGGGTGCACTTCTCCGTGGTGGACTATCTGACAAATCCTCGTCTTCATCATCATCAAACCGTCTTCTGTCCCTCTGAACTGGGGTCCGTGGAGATCTGGCAGGTCCTTCATCTTCGTCATCAGGGCCAAAAACATTAGTATTAGCCGTGGTTCTGGGCCTTGTGCTTCTTTTGGACCCAGGAATGGCTTTCCATAGTGACGCCATGTACTTATACTGATCCATCCCGTCGAGCTCATACTTCCAACCTCTGGCCAATCCTCTGACCTTGCTCTGGACATCTTTATCGTAGGGGGTGTCTAGGCCCGTTTTGCCGCTGCCATCGATGATTCCCTTCAATACATCAAGGAGCTTATCGTCTCGGGCGATGGTGGGCCCGATTTTCTTGCCGGAGTTCAAGATAAGGAGCTCGAGAATGCTCAATGCTCGCAACTGCTGCTCGACACTGTCTCCGTACTTGATCTTCTTTCTAATGGCCCGGGCTGCTTCGGTGGCTCCGCTGGTGGGCTGGAGATTGATCAAATGGAGCAAGTCTGAGAGATACAACTCGAGGGTTTCGTCGATTTCGTCATTCCGGTGGGGGGTCGACAATTGATTGATTTTGATGGTGATGGATGTCACGGGCTTCTCTCCAAAAAGCGGCATTCTCACTGTGCTGGTGCTGGTGCTTGTGGTGTCTTACGGGTGGTGATTGAATGAGAAAAAGATCGTTATCAGCAAATCGAGCGTGGGGTGAGGGTTTTCACTGTGAGCAGGGGCCTGCCCAAAATGACGTCATGAGCACTCGAGAAGAACTAGACCCAGTTAAAATGGTTCGTGATGTGTTCTAGACCTACAGAGAGGGGGTGACAATATAGCCGAACGGCTGACGTGCTGTGCCGCCCGTCTGCTCCGGCTCCAGAACTGTATCTGTTCCTGCGTAGCCCTGCGCACATTAAAAATGCGTAGAAAGAAGCAATGAAAACAGTAAAAGAACAGTGCAAGAAACGGCAAGAACAGTGAAGACAGTACAAGAACAGTGAGAACAGTGCAATAAATAGTGAAAACAGTGCAAGAAACGGTAATAGCAGCGCAAGAAACAGTCAAAACAACAGCCTGATGACATTTTTTCTACTAGCTGCCGTGTTGTTCCTCCTATCACTAGTCCAATGCGCTGCGGTGCTTCCAAGCGATGCATTTATTCGTGGGGCTTTGGTGCTAGATATTAACAAGCGTCAGGATGTGCTGCAAGCTCTCGGGACCATCACCAGCTACGAGCAGAGATTCAACCGAAGGTACAACTACGATTGGGTCATTATGACGACCCGGCCCATTGACACCAGCTACCGCGAGGCCATGGTCAATGGCGTCAGTCCAGGAACCGAAGTTCGCTTCATCGAACTCAGATACCAAAGGCCCTTCGTTGGATACCCTGGCCGAATCGATAGAACCAAAGCTAGAAACGCCCGGAAACAAATGAAACTCCCAAAGAGCCGGTCCCTGGTCAATCCTATTCTGGCCCGGCATCTCACAAGGTTTGCGGCCGGCAACTTCTACAACCTAGATAACCTCTGGAACAACTATGACTACTACTGGAAAGTGCCTCTTGACTCGCGGCTTCAGTGCGACGTCACCTTTGATGTGTTTAAGTACATGCAGCGGAAAGGAATCAAGTATGGCTGGCTGTTGATGGAACAGGATTGGCAGCTGTTGCACCCAACATTGATGTCGCACGTTACGTCTTATTTCGGTCTCAATGAAGATGATAGCCGTCTCCTGCCGCTTTTCCCTTTTGGAGATCATTCCTGTAACTTTAATCCGGATTCGGAGTTGGTGGATGTATCTTTCTTCAGGTCGCAGCCATATCAAGATTTTTTCAACTACATTGATGCATTGAATGGGTTTTACTACGAAACATGGAGAGAATCACACATCAAGACAATTGCTACTTCTCTTCTACTTGACAGCAAAGAAGTACACTACTTCCATAACCTTGCAGTGGAAACCGCTGCTTTAAGTAATTGCCCCAAAAACGCTACCTTCTACGCCGCTAGAAGATGCTCCTGCGATCCTACGAAAGGCAAACAACCTGTCGGCGATTCTGACTTGGAGCCAAAGTTTACGTTAATGTCAGAATCGTCCTGTTTGCAGTCTTGGTTGAAAAGTCAGGGCCTTTCTACTCCTCCCACTCACGATGATACGGAAAACGGTAATTTCTTCGAAGTTTTCCAGAACTAAGCTCCCTCCTATATAGCTCCATACCCATTCTTAATTACTAAACATTCACCATCACCCTTTCTACAATCATATCTCTGCTTCACTGCTTTCTGGCTTCATTGCTACCACAGTGTAGACACCCGTGCACCCACACAATGACTGAAAATTTTTATTTCTGCGAGCAAAAGTTTTCCTCAACTCATCATCTACTGACAATACCCCAACCAAGATGTCTGATCCACAAGACCAATTGAGTCAGGATCTCCAGAAAACCTCAATTGGAGGCGGAGACGACCAACAGCAACAACAAAATGCCTATAATCCCAACGCATCCCAATCATTCGTTCCTCAAGGCTTCGATCAGTACCAGAACCAGAACTATCAGTACCAGAACCAGAACTATCAGCCACAAGGAAACTATCAACAGTACCAACAAGGCGGATACCAGCAATACCAACAACAGGGAGGCTATAACAACAACTACCAACAACAAGGTTACAACAACTACAATAACCGTGGAGGTAGAGGGGGCTACAATAACTACAACAGTGCCAGAGGTGGTAGAGGAGGCTACAACAACTATAATAGCTACAACAGCTACAACAGTTATGGCCAACAAGGTTATGATGCACCACAACAACAGCCGGCAGCCTCCCAAGGGATGTCATTGGCTGATTTCCAGAAGCAACAGCAAGCTAGTCAAGCTGACTTGAATAAGCCTAAGAGAACGTTGAAGGTCACTTCTTCATCCGGAATCAAGTTGGCCAACGCCAAGAAAGCCCCAGAGGGTGCTGCTTCCTCTGAAAAGGAAGCTAAGAAAGAGGATACTCCTAAGAAGGAAGATGTTCCTAAGAAAGAGGATACGACTGCAGCTCCAGCCAAGAAGGAAGTTACTTCTGCTGAACCGGCAAAAAAAGACAACACTCCAGCCGAAAGCAAGCAATCTTCCACCAAGCCATCGAAAGAATCGACTCCAGCACCATCTGTAGCATCTAGCAGCGCCCAATCGGCCGATGCATTGGCCAAAGAACAAGAAGACGAAGTTGACGAAGAAGTCGTCAAGGATTTGTTCGGAGGTAAAGACCATGTTTCCATCATCTTCATGGGTCACGTTGATGCCGGTAAGTCTACCATGGGAGGTAATATCCTATATTTGACCGGATCCGTCGACAAGCGTACGGTTGAGAAGTATGAAAGAGAAGCCAAGGATGCCGGAAGACAAGGGTGGTATTTGTCATGGGTTATGGATATCAATAAGGAAGAAAGAAACGATGGTAAGACCATTGAAGTCGGAAAAGCCTACTTCGAGACCGACAAGAGAAGATACACCATTTTGGATGCTCCAGGACATAAGATGTACGTTTCGGAGATGATTGGAGGTGCTTCGCAAGCAGACGTTGGTATTTTGGTCATTTCTGCCAGAAAGGGAGAGTATGAGACCGGGTTCGAAAAGGGAGGTCAAACCAGAGAACATGCGTTGTTAGCCAAAACCCAGGGGGTCAACAAGATTGTCGTTGTGGTCAATAAAATGGACGACCCTACTGTCGGTTGGTCTGAGGACCGTTATAAGGACTGTACCACCAAATTGGGCATGTTCTTGAAAGGTATTGGCTACGCCAAAGATGACATTGTGTTTATGCCAGTTTCTGGTTATACTGGTGCTGGGTTGAAGGACAGAGTTGATGCTAAAGATTGTCCTTGGTACACTGGGCCTTCCTTATTGGAATACTTGGATAACATGAAGACAGTTGATCGTCGTATCAACGGACCATTTATGTTGCCAATTTCGGGTAAAATGAAGGATATGGGTACTGTAGTTGAAGGTAAAATTGAATCGGGTCACATTAAGAAGAACGGAACCTTGTTATTGATGCCTAACAAGGTATCTGTTGATGTTCTTACCATTTATAACGAAACAGAACAAGAATGTGACACTGCCTTCTGTGGTGAACAAGTAAGATTGAAAATCAAGGGAGTGGAAGAAGAAGATTTACAACCAGGTTACGTTTTGACGTCTCCCAAGAACCCGGTTAAAACCATCACCAGATTCGAAGCACAAATTGCTATTGTTGAATTGAAGTCGATTTTGTCGAATGGTTTCTCATGTGTTATGCATATACATACTGCCATTGAAGAAGTTAAGTTCATTGAGTTGAAACACAAGTTAGAAAAGGGTACTAACAGAAAGTCCAAGAAACCTCCAGCGTTCGCTAAGAAGGGAATGAAGATCATTGCTGTGTTGGAAACCGCCGAGCCAGTGTGTGCGGAAACATATGCTTCCCACCCACAATTGGGTAGATTTACTTTGAGAGATCAAGGTACTACGATTGCCATTGGTAAGATCACCAAGTTGTTGGAAAAGTAGGTCACCAGTTAAAATAGAAATTCAATGTGCTTCAACTACAATTTAGTTGTGTCTATCTCTATGTTGTAATGACAATACTCTCTTTTCTATAGTAATTCTTCAAAAATGTCAAGCAAGCTCTGTAGGCCGTTCAAGACGTTTTCATCGTACCCCTGTCCCTTCACGTACTTTGCGTGGGCAAAGTCTATGACATTAAGGGCACTGAGCGGAGTATCTTCTTCTTCGGCTTCTTCGTCGTCGTCTTCCTCGGATATGAAGTCTGATCTTAGCAATGGGTCTCGTTCTTCGTATGTGTGAGCGTCTACCGACTTCCAGGCATCAGGATGGTTCTCATAGATGAAAAATAACGATCCAGATACGATTCTGACCTCGGCAGAGAGCAAGCAGTTGTAGACAAGCTGCAAGCGTTGGTGGAACCGATTTATAAGGCTTTTCGTCATAAACTCACTGCCATGGCTAAAGAAAAGGAGTAGACCCTGTTTGATTGTTTCTTTAGTGAGCGATCTGCCGAAAAACTTATCAAACTGCAAGTAGTTTCCAGCCGGAGTTTTCACCAATTCAATGGATTTGCTCATCTCTGGGTATATTTCTGAGGGAATATCGGTACTATCGCCAATAAACAACTTCATTCCACATACTCGTAACCCTAGCGAGCCACTGGTGGTGGAATCACTGACGTCTTGCAACCGTTTGGCTTTTTCGGCGGTCACAGTATCATCGGTTAGTACTGAGCCTAGTTTGATATCAAGAATACTGGGGTTCTTGAACCCATACAGCAAGTTCTGTAGCACGATATACTGCTTACCTCCTAAGTCCACATCCAC
This sequence comes from Isabelozyma rhagii, assembly GCA_003708185.3. Classification (NCBI taxonomy): domain Eukaryota; kingdom Fungi; phylum Ascomycota; class Pichiomycetes; order Serinales; family Metschnikowiaceae; genus Isabelozyma; species Isabelozyma rhagii. The sequence continues at coordinate 203,628 of PPNO03000012.1, read as the reverse complement.
AAGACTGTCCACCAGGCCCGGTATGAGCGTGCCCAAGTACTTAGGCATCCAGTCGCTCAACAACGACCCTAGCGGTGAATCTTCTTGTTGCTGCTCAGTCATGGCATTGTAGAAGTCCATTTCCTGCTGGTTGGTTAGCTTGGCAAAGACGGCTCCGTCGCCCGAGCTCAAACACCCGGCATGGCCTGCAGCCTGATGTTCCACTGGCTGCAAATCGTCCAACGAGAGCATTGCTGATTCGGAGTGGATTTCTCAATTATCACCAAATTGGCTTTCGCGCCTGCAACATCTCCATCTCGGGCAAAGTAGATCCGTACCTCCAAGCCTCCCAGCAAGACCCAAACCGTGGGGCAAAAATGGGGCCTTCTCTGCCTCCTCGCTGGGTCCTCACTGGCCCGGATTGTGACCCGATTCAGTGATGGTGCGGTGATGACACAGCCTTGCCGGCCTACAAACCGTCATTTATCCTCATTCGTCGGAGGGAGGAATTCGTGTTCTGTTTCCGGCTGTTGTTGCATTGTTCAAAAAGTTACCAAATAGGAAAGAAATTCTCACCAAAAAAAAAAAAAGAGAACAGAAAGACGAAAAGGGTGTTTTGTGACTTTCGACAACCATTTTGATCATATAAAAACTAACCAACACATACATCAACCACCACCGGGTCTTTTCACAGAAAGCAAGATGAGTAACCCGTACAATAATAATTCGTATGAATTATCCAACTACAACAAGTACTCCTCCGGGTCCGGAGGGTCAGGAGAAGACGACTTTGTTTCGTTCATGAATGAAATCCAAGATATAAATAACTCATTGGACCAATATTCCAACTTAATCAATTTAATTTCGAATAAGCAAAGAAATTTCATCCAAGATTTGGACTTGAACGAAGAAGATAGTGAATACAGTTCCAAACAAATTGATTCATTAGTATTAGAAAGTCAGTCATTACAAAGCCAGTTAAAAGATCGGATTAAGAATGTTCAAACCCAAGCAGTCCAATCTAAAGATCAAACCAAGTTGGATCAAGCCGAAAACTGTAGAAAAAAGTTCTTGGAATTAATCCAAGAATACCGTTTGATCGAGGTCAAAAATCGTGAACAAACACGAGTTCAGGCTGAAAGACAGTACAAGATCATCAAACCCGACGCTACCGATGACGAAGTCAAACGTGTGATCGAAGAAGGTGGTGATAACCAGCAGTACTTCCAACAAGCTTTGTTACAAAGTAACAGAAGAGGTGAGGCTAGAGCCGTTCTTAATGAGGTTCAAATTAGACATCGTGAATTGTTGAAATTAGAAAAAACCATGGCGGAATTAACCCAATTGTTCCATGATATGGAAGAGTTGGTGATTGAACAAGACCAACCAATACAACAAATCGATGAACAAGTGGCTACTGCCCAACATGACATTGAACAAGGGGTTGGCCATACCAACAAAGCCATCGTCAGTGCTAAACGAGCCAGAAAAATGAAAATTTGGTGCTTCGTCATTTGTCTTATTATTGTTATCATTTTAGCAGTGGTTTTGGGTTCCTACTTCGGTACCCGTTAGTAGTAGCCTTTCCACATCTATGACTTTATCGTTTGTCTAATTAATATATAATGTGTACATGTATTGTAGGAGCAAACCCGTACATTCCGATAAACATCCGTACATCCAATATTGAGTTGCAGTTAGCACGACTGAAATCAATACGAAAGAGAATTTGTTAAGGGTAATATAGAGAGTGGGGAGTGTAAGACCAAAAGATCAAGTGACCTTCAGAGACTGATGAACAAGCCTCACGGAGGGGGTGTGATAAGATCTGGAAGCCTCACGAAGTAGGGAGGGAAACTGATAATAGCCGCAGCCTCACAGAGTCACAAGGACCCAGGAGAGGTCAGACCTATGTTTCAGAACCTTGTATAGAAGTTTCAGAGGATGGCATATGAGAAAGACTTTGAAGGGTAACGGATACAGCTGATACAAATATCTTACACAAACACACTTAGTAGGTAAATTACACAATAAGATCTCCAAAATGAACCCGTACATCTGGCTTTGAATTATCCGAAAATGCACCCATGCACCACCCTTCGCGATCTCGGAAATCCCCATTCTCCAGTGCTCCACCGGAGCGCCCGTACATCATATTGATAAACCTTCTATCGGCGAATCCCCGTAATCGTGCATTGACTTGGTGATCTCTACTTTGGCATTTCCCCACATCCGTTTACCAATCTCTATCGTGACGATTCCCCACATCCGCTTGGTAAATCGCAGTATCGGCCATCCAACGGGCCACCCGTACATCCACATGATAATCTTGCTATTCGGCCCCCCGTAATTCGACGGCGCACCCGTACATGCACGTCAGCGAATCATCAGCTTCCCAAGTAAGCACCGAGTAGACAAGCAGGTAGACACACAGATATAAGCAGGTAGACACACAGATATAAGCAGGTAGACACACAGATATAAGCAGGTAGACACACAGATATAAGCAGGTAAGCATCTGTAGCTCCATTCAATCTGCCGCAATAATGCATGCCACCTCCATCACAATAGAGAGATTGCAACTTAGGCACTGATTACGAGATCATCCGTCCAACTAGACCCGTTGAACGATCAGGCATCACCGCTTAACTATCACCGAAACTTCAGCCATCCGCTGAAGCCAAGCCTTTCCGATGACAGCTGCTACTATGTCCCTTGGCGGTCCGCGGAGGTACGAGGAAGCTTGCCTTTGATAACGAATAGACTTTTCACTCGCGCTTAGAGGTGAAAAAATATTAGCCTGGGAAAAGAAACGAACTGCTAGCACTATCACCGTTAGTGTTAATAGCTTGCAGATTTACATCCCCACCCTTCGTCAATTAATACCTGATCTACATGAATATCCGTAGTCATAAGCAAATAATTAGCTGCTGTTATCCAATGGCGCCTGCAGGTTATTGGCAGATCTCACTGCTGTTCCTTGCCATAGATTTCTTATCAATGCGGCCCTAATTATTTCCTGTCCGGATTATGTAAGCTGCCGCGGCGATTCCGATGACTTTTGATTTATGCGACACTTTTACCTCATCGCAGTTTGCCGACAGAGGCTTGTAGTCTCTACAGTCCCCTATCGTCGACCACGACCCAGTCCAGGACACTCTGTAGCACCGTAGCTACACGTTGGTACCCATGAGTCTCGGTTTTACCCCATCCCCGGTCATCAGCTTATCTTTTCGTAATCTACTGGTGATGCGGACAAAAGTTTCTTTTTAAAATATTTTTCCCTTCTTTCCTTCTTTTAGGCCTAAATTACGGTCACAAAATTCGGAAAATATAGCAAAAGGAATCACCTTAGGCACAAAAAATATCTCTTGCAACAAAGGCCAAATTTCTTACATGCATTGAATACAGTTATGAAAAAAAAAAATAAAAAAAGAAAATTGGATGTGGATGCCTCTATATTCCCTCAAGATAAACTTCTTCTTATCGAGACATATATATATACCCATCGACGTCTGCATTTTGTTCACTCGATTCCTTTTTTTTCTTTCATTTTATTCTTTAGATCTACTCGTTCTATTATCATTAGCAATTGTCAAACATGAGTAACTACGACGCTGAAAAGTCCATTGGTGTGGATGAAACCAAGAAGAAGAGCTCCGTCGACTCTTTTGAAAAATCTGTAGAAGACAACTACCAAGAAAATAGTGGAACCGAAGTCTCCAATGAAAAATTAAACTTCATCGACAGATTAGCCGGAAAGCTCCATGCTGAAACCAAAGGTATTGAATTAGTTACCGATGAAGAAAAAATCGAAGATTCTGCCTTAAATGCTGCTACTATGTGGTTGTCTGCTAATATGGTTATTGCTACCTTCTCTTTGGGTGCCTTGGGTATCACTGTTTTCGGATTATCTTTCTGGCAAGCAGTTTTGACCATCATCTTCTTCAACCTTTTGGGGGTTGTGCCAGTGGCCTTTTTCTCCATTTTCGGTCCAAAATTGGGTTTAAGACAAATGTTCTTATCCAAGTACCTTGTAGGTAACTGGGCCATGAGAATCTTTGCATTAATTAACATTGTTGCTTGTGTTGGTTGGGGTGCTGTGAATATTATGTCTTCTGCTCAATTATTGAACATTGTGAACAACGGTCGTTGTCCTCCATGGGCCGGATGTCTTATTTTGATTCTCTGTACTATCCTCGTTACTTTCTTTGGTTACCACGTCATTCACACTTACGAAAAATGGTCTTGGGTTCCAAATGCAGTTGTCTTCATTGCCATAATTGCTAGAATGGCCATGTCCAAAACCTTCACTGCTGGTCACATGGTTGGTGGACAAACTACTGCTGGTAATGTTCTTTCCTTCGGTGGTGCCATCTTCGGTTTCGCTACTGGTTGGACTACTTATGCTTCCGATTATACCGTTTACCAAAGAAGAGATGCTAACTCTGTCAAAATTTTCTTCGGTATTTTTACTGGTCTTATGTTCCCATTACTTTTCACCATGATCTTGGGTGCTGCTTGTGCTACTGGTACTATCACCAACGAAAGATGGGATCAATTATACACTGACAAATCTATTGGTGGTTTGGTTTACGCTATTTTGGTTGAAGACTCTTTACACGGTTTTGGTCAATTCTTATGTGTGTTATTGGCTTTATCTACCGTTGCTAATAACATTCCAAACATGTACTCCATTGGTTTATGTGCTCAAGCTTTATGGTCTCCATTATCTAAAGTTCCAAGAGTTTTCTGGACTATTGCCGGTAACTTTGTTACCTTGGCTATCTGTATTCCAGCTTACTACCATTTCGAATCCGTTATGGAAAACTTCATGAACTTGATTGGTTACTACTTAGCTATCTACCAATCTATGTCTTTATCCGAACATTTCATCTACAACCGTGGTGACTTCAAGAAATACGACTACACCAGATATAAAGATGATACCGCCTACCCAGTCGGTATTGCTGGTGTTTTCGGTTTCTGCTGTGGTATTGCTGGTGTCGTTCTTGGTATGAATCAAGTTTGGTACTCTGGTGTTGTCGGACATAAAATAGGTATGTTTGGTGGTGACATTGGTTTTGAAATGGGTTTCGCCTTTGCTTTCGTTGGTTTCAACGTTGTGAGACCTTTCGAAAAGAAATACATCGGTCGTTAAATCTCCCGAAATCACAAGTCATTGTCATATTACCTCCTTTGCTTCGTTTAATCATATTTATTAATAACTTCTCTTCTTTTGTGTGATACATTTTTTTAAAATGGTATATATACCCATTTCTGGTATTTCTCTGTATTATAGTCATATTTCGGTGAATGAAATGAGTCTAGAAAATAATCGTAATTCTATAATATATCCTAAATTGTCACTTTCTGCATATCCTGGGGGTGAACTTTCGTCAAAGTTACGATGGAAATTGACACTACAATTCAGAAATAACAAACAAGGGTAATTCATCCGGCATGGATGCAAAAGTGATAGACGAACATCTGAGGTGGAAAAAAAACAATAAAGGACAGCAACTTGAAACACGCACAAGGCGATCAGCTTAGCAGTCAATCCAGGGGTCAAATTTTGGGCCGATAGCTAGGTTTCTACCGGCTCAGTGTGATTTCAGTAGCTCTTATCGACCTGCTTACATCAATGTTGTTCGGAATTACATCCGTACACCGGATATCGCAGCCTATTTCGGTACACACCAGATCTCAGCCTCCCGCCAAACATAAACAGGCTGAGGTCACAAGACGTGTTTTATAAATAGCGGGCCACGTCCTATCAAATGAGTCCCCAGATATGGTGCAATTCACTGCTTTGAATGGCAGCAACAACGCCAAAGTCCCCTGTCCGATACTTGTGGCCCTCAAAGCCTCCAGCTCCAGCATAGTTCATGGGTGTCCCGGAGTCCCACGGAGTCTACCACGGATCGATACCTGCGTTGAATTGCGTCCGATCAACGGTATCCCCTTCTTCTGTCGATCTGTTGGGGTTGAACTAAGGACAATTCAAAAAGTCAGTGTCCCTTCCACCATTGGCACTAATGACACCTACCGGGAGTATAAGATTTATGAGGAGCCACGAATATTTGCACCGCCAATTGGCGAGTTTCACCAGGAGTTATTAGGAGTTGATATTCCTATTTTAATCCCCCTTCCTCGAGACATTATAAGCAGTGGCCAATTTTCTCATTGGAATGCTTCCACTGTGCACATGCTAAGAGTTAAATTGAGCTGTGGTACTTCGATCAATGATGAAACCAATTACATTGAAAACTTTCCTGTAGTCATAAAATTATACGATAACTTACCGTTGTACCGACAATTCAACGAACCGATCAATGAGTCAAAAGTGTCGAAAGATCAACAATTTATTGTGGACTTATCACTTCCTATTTCGTCTGTGGGGCCCAAAGACGAATTGGCGTTTTATACCCGGGTTCTGACCAACACTTCGAACTACAAGGTCAGCAAAAAGCTTCGGCTCAAACAAATTACCATGCAAATTAAAGAGATTTTGGAATGCCATGAGGGTGGATTACCTCAAAGGAAAGAACATAAGCTTTATTCTAAGACTGAACATTTTGAAGATGTGCCATTGAATTCTATGGGGCTTTCACAAGAGTTTCATCTCCAGTTTCCATTGGAAAATGATTATCTCCAGATGTACTCCTATTCTGCATCGTCATCACAGAGCAGTTTGTCCAATGCTTCAGTGAAAAACTCAACGGCATATTTCTATAAGAATAAAAACTTCGATACCATAACTGAGGGAGTGCCTATAACCCATACACAAGGATTCACCACCTTGGGGAAGCTCTTTTCCCTTCGATACGAAATCATAGTAAAACTCAAGTTAATTCATGGCAAAGACATGGATATTCATTTGCCACTTACCGTCAGTGCCTACGACCGTATCAGTAGTGATTACTTGCTTAATTGGATCATGAAGGAGTGTAAGGTAGCAAGAGAAACGTTTGGCAAGTCTACCATCAATGCGATCCAATCCCTATCGACTTACAATGGTTTGGTAGACCTCATGAAGAAGTTCGTTCGACCACCAATTGTCTATCGATATACCAAGAGCGACTGGGTAAGACTTGGGTTCAATGCGGAAGCTTTTGGCCCTAATAATTTGGGCAAGAACTTAGTAGTGTACATAGACTAATGATGATGATTCTCTGGCAACAGAGACTAACGAAATGTTGTGCCATTGTAGATACTGAATGATCGAGACTTTTGGAAGGGTTCAAGGAAATTAAGCACGTATATATAACTTCTACATAGCCACGATCATTTATAAACTTTTCATAGTATAAGTAACAATTTCATGGCCCAAGAGTAGGCTTAGTTGGGTGAGATGAATATGGCACTTAAATTTGGCTGCGATAACGCGAAATTCGTCTGCTCTTTCCTTTGCTCTCCTTCTCCTTCTTCCTTCCATCTTTTCTTCATTCATCATGGCTTCGTTACCGGCGTATGCCCCTACTAACACTACGTCGTATACTCCTAGCAAGAACAGTACGCGCTACCATGAAGAAATCAGCAAGTCATCACTCCTCAAATCCAATACTCACAAAACAGTGTACGACTCGCTAGCTGAAATCTACTCCATCATCACTGTTTTAGAGGTGATTGAAAACTCATTTCTAAAAGATTACATCACTGATAAGGAGAAATACACCTCTACCGCCTTACGACTTATAAATCAGTACCAAATGCTACTAAAGGGCTTCCAAAATGATGATATGAAACTTCAAGTCTTGAAAACCCTATTGGGGCCATTAGCTGACGATTTATCCAACTTGATTGAACTTCTATGTCGTAAGTTCAATTTGGAATCAAACTCATTGGCCATTGATCGATTAACGTCGGGAATCCCAGCTACAATTGAACATTTTCATACACACGTAGAAAGTCATCATCATCCACCTCCTCCTACTGATAGTGGCAATAAGGCCAGTGCCCGACTTGTGGCCGAAGCTACTGGGAACTTCATTACTTGTATGGATGCCGTTAAGTTGAACTACAGAACAAAAGATCAACTCCATCCGATATTGTCCGATTTAGTCATTAGTTTGAACGATTTAGTAACTAAGGGAGACGACGCCCAGTCGGAGAATGATGACTTCAAACCGATTGATTTCCAGGGGAAGTCGAAATTGGTCAACTGGTTGATTAAATTGAACAACTTGGGAGATGAAAAGTTGAGTGACGACGAAGCAGACACTTTCTTGCTGGATCTCGATACTGCTTATAAGGGATTCTACATATCATTAGAGTAAGTGCTGATATAAAAGAAACTAATATGCCGAACTAATCTAAAAAGAGAAGTTAGCTTTATACACTGAGCGAAGGGACGCAATCGCTTGTTGGAACATATAAAACAGGAGAACCACATGGGATTGAGATGCTATGAATCCATTTTCGGCTACAATTACCATCAAAAAATCATCTTTATTAGATATTCTATGTGCTATAAATACCTTCTCTTAGATAATAGACTCTATTTGCTCGGCGTAACTCAACGTGTTCTTTATAATATTCAAATTATCAGAACTCGAATTATTCTCCTTCTTTTGATTATTGAAGTAGATGGTACCGTTTTTAAATACCCAATCATTGACATCGAGTTCCTCTTTCAAAATCTGTTCGAAAGTTTGATCGCTCTGCTCTTGAGGGAAATATAATAAGCTCTTGCAATTACTTATTGGAATAGATTCATAAGCCGTTTCTAACGATTTGGCAATTTCAAATCTGAGAGCATTGGTAAGGGTACCAATGAAATGCTTATATTCTGAACATGGTAACGATTTTTCTTGATTCAAAAGTTTCCAAATCTTTATGTAATTACCTTCCATCAAGTTTCTTTCCAAGTTTATGGGGAACTTCAAATATTGATCCTTTTCAATGTCAAACCTATTGGAGTTATAAATCACCTCTAATTCAATGTGGAACTTGGAAATTAACCCCTGAGTCAACAAATATAACAAATACAAGGAAATGATTTTGGTGGCATCTGAATTGAGTTGTTTGTTATTCGAAGGATGTAACTTTTCATTACTGTAGAACGGTCTCAATTGGGAGAAGTAGTTTTCGAAGTTTTGGTAGTTGTTTGATAACAATGATGACAATAATCCAATCTCCAAGATTCTCTCGGCAATTCTTAAGTCATTCACTTGGTCGTTGGTCTTGGTGTTGGATGGTAATGGAACAAGTAAGTTGTGCTTAATCAATTCGATTTTGATTGGAGCTAATAGTTTCTGACACTGTACGTAGTTCGCCTTATCAAAAAGCTGGTACAACTCAGCGGTTAGCTTTTGTAATGACATGGTGGTTGTGCTGCCGTTCACTAAGTGAGTTAGCTCTTGTACAACAATTGCCACCTCCATATATGTGTTGGTGCACGGGTCAGCTATCTGGTGCACGGGCCTAAATAACATATGGTACGCGCACGCCCGAGTCGCTAATCATTCTCGATAAGGTAAGTGGTCTTCTACAGGATGCCAATGAGTCAACTATGACTGCCAAGTATCCTTATAGATATTCCAACGTGTGTCTAAATTTCACCAGCAGTTGTTACTTTGCTTGTAAGCTACTCTTGTTTTTATCGCCCTTCTTTTCTGCTCTTTGACTGTTCAGCCGTCCGTTGACGGAAGTGCAGAGCGAAATCGCTTGGGCGAAAATTAATGAAGCGCAAAAAATAAAAAAAAACCCGGTGGTATTTTTTTTTCGAGTGAAAAATCTGGAAAATCTTGACTCATCATTCTTGAATCATCTTTCTTCTGTCAAACAAAAAAACCCCACTATAAAACAAACCTTTTTCGACTTCTTTTGCTGAACGGTGGTTGTAATAATTTATTAATAGACTTTTTTTACAAACAATGTGTGGTATTTTTGCTGCTTATCAACAACAAGACGTTGAACAATTTAAACCTAAGGCATTACAATATGCTAAAAGAATAAGACATCGTGGTCCAGATTGGTCAGGTAACTTGACTGTCAACTCCACCATCTTATGTCACGAGAGATTGGCCATCGTTGGTTTAGACGCTGGTGCTCAACCAATCACCTCTGACGACGGTGACTACTCTTTGGCCGTTAACGGTGAAATTTATAACCATATTAAATTAAGAGATGAACTCAAGGATTATAAATTCAAATCTTTGTCTGACTGTGAGCCTATCATTCCTTTATACAAGAAATACGGTCTCGATGCTCCAAAGTACTTGGATGGTATGTTTGCTTGGGTTCTTTATGATAAACCAGCTGATAGAATTGTTGCTGCTAGAGACCCTATCGGTATTACTACTTTATACATGGGTAAGTCTTCCAAATCTCCAAAAACCCGTTACTTCGCTTCTGAATTGAAATGTCTTATCGACGAATGTGATGAGGTCTTCGCTTTCCCTCCCGGTCACGTTTACGACTCCAACACCGATGAAATTACCAGATACTTCACCCCATCTTGGTGGGACGGTTCTAAGATCCCAACCACTCCAGTTGACTATAAACTCGTGAGAGAATCTTTGGAAATGGCCGTGAGAAAGAGATTAATGGCTGAAGTTCCTTATGGGGTTCTTTTATCTGGTGGTTTGGACTCTTCTTTAATCGCCTCTATTGCTGCTAGAGAAACTGATAAAGCTGCCAAAGCTTTAACCAAAGATGGTTATGATGCCAACAAAGAATTAAGTGGGGTCGATGAAAAGGGTTCTTTACATTCTTCTGGATGGTCCAAATTACATTCTTTTGCTATTGGTTTACCAGGTGCTCCAGATTTGATTGCTGCTGAAAAAGTGGCCCATTTCATTGGTACCATTCATCACTCTCATACTTTCACTTTGGAAGATGGGTTAGACGCTTTAAACGATGTCATCTACCACTTAGAAACTTACGATGTCACTACTATTAGAGCCTCTACTCCTATGTACTTATTGTCCAGAAAGATCAAAGCCCAAGGGGTTAAGATGGTTTTATCTGGTGAAGGTTCTGATGAAGTGTTTGGTGGTTACTTATACTTTGCTAATGCTCCATCTGCCGCTGATTTCCATGAAGAATGTGTGAAGAGAGTTAAGAACTTACATTTCGCTGACTGTTTAAGAGCCAACAAATCTACCATGGCCTGGGGTTTGGAAGCAAGAGTTCCATTCTTAGATAAACAATTCTTGGAAGTTTGCATGAATATCGACCCACAAGATAAATTAATCAAACAAAAGGAAGGTAAAATCGAAAAATACATCTTGAGAAAAGCCTTTGATACCTCGGATGAACCTGATGTTCAACCTTACTTGCCAGAAGAAATCTTATGGAGACAAAAAGAACAATTCTCTGATGGGGTTGGTTACTCTTGGATTGATGGTTTGAAAGAAGCTGCCGAAGCTGCTGTGTCTGATGAAGAATTCGCCAATCCAAAACCTGAATGGGGTACTGATATTCCAACTACTAAGGAAGCTTACTGGTACAGATGTAAATTCGATGAAATCTTCCATAACTCTAAAGCTGCTGCTTCTACTGTTATGAGATGGATTCCAAAAGCTGAATGGGGTTGTCATGAAGATCCTTCTGGTAGATACGCCGCTACACATGAGCATAAGGTCGACAACAACTAAGTTTTGTACATAGTATAAGTCAAATTCCGTGTATATATACTGTAGTTGCAGTTTATGTACTAATAGATATATGATCCTCATTGAACGCAGCTATATGCTAGTTGTATATCTGTAGCTATATGGTAGTAGTGTATCCATTGGTATTTAACCATTGTTTAACTTCACCACTATCTCTTTCATACCAGACAGCATTGATCTTTACTGTATCCAAAGCTTGCTTAAGAGATCTTTCAAATCCATGAATATTTTTATCCTTGAAGAACTCAGTAATCTGGTCGAACTTTTCCAATGATTGGTAGTTTTTGAGAGAGAGTTTAATGAGCCTATCCAAAACAACCATGTTGGTTGACATGTGTTTATAGAAGTCGTCATAGTTGTCACAGAAGAAATTCCAATATTTATCTCTGGTACTGATGTTGGTAGATAATGGAACTGCTAAAAAGTGAGAGTCCATGACAGGAATAGTGTCGATGTCAATTAAGTAGCTGATTATCTTGTCCGACAACTCATCGTTGTTGATTTGACCTAAGGCAGAAAGTGCTACTTCTCTCGAATTCAATGAAGTAGGTTGGGTAACTTCTTGCAAGATGTAGTCGATGTTTTCTTTAGTAGCTAAATCTGGAGACGTTGAAATGGTTCCAAATACAAACTTTCTTAACGAAGGTTCAACGTTTTGTCCGTCATCCTTTAAACCATAAAACAATTTTTTAGCATATTCTTTGACTTCAGGAATCAATAATGAGCCAGCTTGAGTTAAGATCTCGGCCTTTAACTTAGTCTTCAAAAAGTCAGTTTCATCAATTTCTGACTTTACCAACTCAGTAGCGATTCTGTGGTATATCTTTTGCGAGAAATTGGTCAAGCTTCTGGTGAGCTCGTCATCAACTCCGGAAAATGTGGTCAAAATTCTATTCAATCTGGTTCCGAGTTCTAACCAAACCACATAATCTTCACCGATGGAGAAATTGTCAAGAACCACTGATTTGAGGAGTTGCAACAAAGTTACCGTTGATGTGGACTTACCTCCCGAAATTGCAATAGACGAAATATCAGCAATGACCCCGATTTTATCTTTCACTGACAATTTATTAAAGTATGGGAAGATATTATTCTGTAAGATATCTGAAGAGTAGTTAACACGGTAAACTCCCTTCGAGTCCTTGTTTATTTTGAAAAAATCATTGCCCACGATTGGGAAGTTATCAATGGTCAATTCCTTGGAAGTAATCACCGATTTGGAACGGTCAATGTGCAAAATATCAGTTTCTCTAGGGCCAGTAGATATGCTTAAAGGAATCCACCATAATACTTTATCATCTTCTGGTTTAACTTCTCCATTATTCAAGTATCTTGATTGCATAACCTTAAGTTGACTTTCTTTTTTGTTTGATTCGATGTTAATTAAAGGAAATCCGATTCTTTTGATCCAAAATTCCATCATTTCGTTTACTGGTTCTCCAGAAACTTCACTAATAGCGTTCCATAAGTCATCCGAGGTAGCATTACCAAATTTATGAGTGTCGAGGTACTTGGCAACTCCTTTCAAGAATACATCAATACCGAGATAGTTTGCAAGCATTAGAATTGTAGAACCACCTTTAAGATAGGATATAGCATCGAATAATTCGTCAATTTCCAATGCATCTTTAACTGGAACTTTAATTGGATGGGAACTTGTCAACCCATCAAGATCAAGTGCTTGCTGTAAAGATTCAGATACGAACACACTGAAAATATCCCATTCAGGAAACAAGTAGTCCACCGCAAGAAATCCCACCCAAGTAGCAAAGCCTTCATTGAGCCAAAGTTCGTCCCACCACTGCATTGTCACCAAATCACCAAACCATTGATGGGCGATTTCGTGAGCCACGACATAAGCAACCTTTTGCTTATAAGAAGGATCTGACTTGGTTTCGGAGAACAATAAAGCAGTACTACGGTAAGTAATCAACCCCCAGTTCTCCATAGCATTATGGGAGAAGGCGTGAACTGCAAGCAAATCAAGTTTTGGTAAGGGATATTTGATTTCAAAAATTTTACTGAAATAGTCAACGATTTTAGGAGCCATGTTTAAGGCAAATTGAGCATCAGCAGTGTAACCTTTGGTAGTATATATTCTCACAGGCAATGGTTTACCGTCAGCATACAATCCCTCAGTAAATGACTCTACGTATTCTAATTCACCAATGGCCCATGCTAATAAATAGGTTGACATGATAGGGGTCTTCTCGAATGACACTAATTTTTTTCCACCAGTAACTTCTTCGATTGACTTAACAGGAGTATTAGCAAGGGTTTCGAGATGTTTTTCCACCACCAATTGCAAGGAGAAAGTAGATTTGAGAGCAGGTTCATCTAAACAAGGAAACGTTCTTCTAGCATCTGTAGCTTCGAATTGAGTTGATAACATGAATTTCTTGACCCCGTCTTCTTCATAACTCGACTTATATAATCCAGCCATGTTTGTCTGAACAATTCCATCGTAATCTAAAGTGACTAGCACCTCATTGCCTGGAGTCAACTTCTGATCAAACTTTACTACGAAATACTCTTTTTCTTTGAACTCTTCAATTGTAGTGACCCCAATAGGAGCACCCTGATAGAACACCTTAATGTTATTGGCCGACACTGACAAGTCTCGATAGTTTAAATGAAGCTCACAGGTAGCCTCTTCCACAACCAATTGAATAGTGACTCTTCCTCTATAGGTTTCGCCTTCCACATCGATGTCCAGAACGTAAAGATCATAATGAACTGGTCTTAATGCTGAAGGTAAGGCATCATAATATGGTTTTTCAGGCATTGCTAAAGAAATAAATAAAAAAAAAGGAGAAAGCTGCACCTAAAGCTTCAAATCACAATTTTTTTTTGGTTTTTGACCGCTTTTCTCAATTCCGAACTGTGGCAGCCCGAAGAGAGGTACGGATCCGACATGAAGGATGTTCCAAGATGCAATGTGATGCCATTCCACCAAGGGTGAATTCCAGTTTGTCGTGCATCAGATGTGGAGCCAGATATGGTTTCGGTCGTTGTGCAGAGAACGCATAAATATACTTGGGAAATTCAGTTGTTATTTCCCGGAATTAGGTCTGTTTTCCGAGGGTCAACCCGTTATGAGTGAGCCTCTTGAGCGACTTGTGCACGGCTCTAAGAAGACATGTACGCTGCTCAAACAGAATTTGCCACTGCGTTTGGCTGGTTGTGAGTCTACCAATTAGAAGCTTTCTGGGTGTCTTATCTAGGTTTTCGGCCGAATTGTTGCGTGACAAATTATTGCCCTGCAATAAAGCATCCAAAAATAACTTATTTTTTCCATTGACAGCATAAATTAGACAAATACCCCGTGTTTTGATATGTTTTGACAGATTTTGGCCCCCACAAAAATGCTTTCTCTTTTGGTGGTTTTATTGGCCCTACTATCAGAGAATTATGGCTGATGTTTCTCTTCGTGGAATTGAGTACTTAGATCATAAGACCACAGCTTCTACGTGTGGTCCGGTTTATGTAGAACCTGGTTATGAGGCATTCATCGAGATAAGCATTGAAGCAATTAGCGTGGAGAAAAATATCAAAGACCCCGAACAGCTCAAGATTCCTACTTTGGTCATAAGCCACTCTGACTTAATGAGATTTAAAAGTGACTTAGCTTGGAGTGTGTATTACTCCGGTGATCTATTCGGGGTATATGAAGTCGGTAATTCAAGCATTTTTATAACGTCCAAGAACGAATTCAAAGTAGATGTTGAGGGAAAATCTCTTGATTCACTGGCTTACTTCAATGGTGCGCTTTCCAAATCGAAGCCTGTTAAGTTTCCTGTGCCTACCACTGAAGTCTACTGTGTTTTCACTATTCCTCATAAAGCAGATATCAAATCGGTAAGTATTGCGGTAATTTACAAGAATTCTTACGGGTATCTTCCATTCCCCTCTTACGCCTACTTACAAGAGTTGAAATTGGCCCTGGTACTTGTGTTTATTGAAGCAGCCTTGATATTTTGGTCCATTTATAAGTCTACAATTCAGTCTTCTTCCAATTTATCGTTGGTATCAAGAACAGTTATCTTCTTCATATTTACCCCTTTCTTTAGTCTAATTCTATTAGAGACGGTTTCACTGGGTCTCAGAAATGTTTCAGAACCAAGAAGACTTGGTGGATTGTATTTCTTCTTGAAAGCGGTCATTCATTTCGCCAGAAAGATCTTATACATCTACATAGACTATTGGATCCTTCTCTTTGCCATGGGCTATGGAGTTATCTACTGTGGTAAAAAGACTCCAGGAAATCATAAGATATTTCCTTCCCGCCTCGAATCATTTGCAAGAATCTTGCTTTTGACTAACATTAGTGTTTTCATCGTGAACGAATTAGTTATCGCTTTATTGGAGGCTGACTTTTCCGCTGATGTACCTGACACTTTTTCCAAATTAAATCCTGGTGTTGACTATAGCTTCATATATACGCTTCACGGGTTTTGTCGCTTCTTGCTGGGGATATTTCCTGTTATTTGGTTTGGTTGGGTTTTCTATTACTTCAACGAATCCCTTGCTCTTGTGAACGACCCCTTAAAGACAAAATTCAAGTTATCCATATTATTGACTCTAACCTTCGAAAGCATCTCAGTATCACTTATGTTGATGTACTCCTATGTCCACACAGACAAAAGTCCTGATGGAATGCCTATATCCCGCGAATATTATTTTGACAAAGGAAACAAAGCCTACTTTGACAACCGGCAACAAAAGGCTATATTCTGGTCACAGGATGTTAATATTCAGTTACTGATTCTTGTTTTCTTGCTTTTTTGGGTCCGAGACAACAGTGGATTAGGAGTAAAACATCCCATTCAAGATTATGAACTAGCTGATCAAACAGCCTAAAGGTTGTTTTCTACTTGTCAAAGATTGACAAAAGTAGAATTGTTTTATTTTCATTTCTTAGTTACACTTTGTTTTGATTATCTAAGTAACTTTTAGCTTTTTTCATAGAATATCCGTAGTTACTGTTTTTTTACTTAGATTTTCTGTATATTTTATTGGTACCATTTTAAGTACGTAAGAGTACATGACGTTATACTACAAGAATTGAATTGAATTTTATACTAGGTTCTAGCGTCTTTCTTTACGGCCATTTTTTTGCTTAAATCCATTTTTTTTCTGATTTTTCTTGAATCCTCTCTTATGATCAGTTCTGAGACCTTGATTAAAGTTTTTGTCCAAAATGCCAATTTCTCTGGCTAATCCAGTTCCCAATTCAACTCCAAACTTTTCAACTCGGGCTAAATCTTTTCTTGCAACCTCTGCAGCAGCTTCATCACCGAATTTTTCTGCTCTTCGAACTTTTTTAGTTAAAAGATCAACTGCCAATTGCTTTCTTTCCTCTGGAGTCAAGACTTTAGGTTTTGGTTTTTCTTCCTTTTCAGCAGGAGGTGCTGCTTCTGCTTCTGGATTTGATTCTTCGACTGGTTCCGCAACTGGTGCTGGTGCAGACTCAGCAGGTTCTTTTACCTCTTCTTGGGGTTCATCGTCACCCAATTCATTCCCTCCAGCAGGCGCCTCTTGGTTGGCATTGTCAAGTAAACGTTGTAGTAAATCGGCTTTTTTACCATCGACAGGTAATCCCTTTTCTTTTAATACTTCTTTTAATTGAACAACGGTGAATGTGGAGTAGTCAGACATGGTGTTGTTGTGGCTAGCAGTTGATGTTGTGGTTGGTTTTTCTGACATTTTTCACTTCTGTTGAAAATCGCGAACGTTTTTGGTACTTTTTTGGTACTACACTTTTTTGGTACTACACTTTTTTGCTGACAAGACACCTTTGTGCATATATAAACAATCTTCATCTCAAATGTTTCTCTCTACTATTTAGTGACTTTGGCATCAAGAATAATAAGTAGGATAAATATAGTCACTGCGGAAATCATTAGAACCCCAATTGAAATTCGTGTGGCTGGATATTGACCATCAGTAAGCAATGATTGTATTCTGTAGAATCTTATTGACCCAAATACAACCGCCACTAGGGCAATTAATGCACAGAGGATGCTGGTAACTTTGCCAGCCCTGAGAAAAAATTCACTGTCTTCGTTTTTTATTCGGTATTCAATTCCATTAACTATGGCGTAGTTAGGCTTTGTTTCCATCCGGTAGAATTGGAGAAACCCTATGCAAAGAGTAATGAACCCCAATGCAGTTCTAACCCATGCCAAAAATGTCCGTTCATTGGCCATCTAACTGTTAGTAATTTGTTCAAACAATCGATTCACAAATACGCACATGGTCTCTGGCTACCGAGCCAGTGTTCTTCAATAGTAGATTGAATGACAGCGGATTCATAATCGAAGTCCTTCTTTTACGCGGTAGCTTAGTCTCTTCGTCATTATGGTACACTGTTGGCGGCAATTCGTCGTTTATTTCGTTTTCTTCATCAATCGCTTCTTGGCTGGAAAAATTGGATGCTGTTGTGACTCCAAGGACCCGCACTTGAGATCTACTTCGACTTCTCACTATGTTGACTGGCAACGTGGACACTGAGTGATTTTCATCCGATGGCACTGGTTGCTGATCCGACATGATGACATTTACTGGAGGAGTTATTTTTTGAATTTTTCATGTTTTGCGATTTTTTTGCATTTTTTGTGAAAAATGAACATGCAGACTGATAAGAAAAATTGTCTGCAAGACTCAAACAAAAAAAAGTAGATGCAATTACATCCAAAGTATAGGGACATTTTACGTGTATCGTATATATAGCTAGTTTACATAAAATCTTCAATAAAAACAAAGTGAACAAGTCAAGAAGTGAAAATTTTTCATGAGATTCTAATCCTCCATATCATAATCATCATTTTGGGAGATATCTGTGATTAACAACGTTTCATCGTTATCAATTTTTTGAAAGATCCCAAGACTGCAGTATTCAAAAATACAGTCATTGAACTGATCGGAAGTATAATGCTTAGCAATAATTTTTTGTCTCAATTCATCAATGGGGAAACTAGATATAATTTGTGGCCCACTTGTAGCCATGGATTTGATGATTTGGAAGATTCTTGAAGTTGGACTTTCATCTTCTCTGGTGTTTTCATCATTAGTGTATAAGGAAGCTTTAGATACCTCAATCAATCTCAATGCTTCGTCGACATTTTCACGAGTAACAACATCACTAAACGATAATCTGGCCAAAGCTTGCGACATTCTTAGTATACCCAATAAGGTTCTTGGAGTGATGTGAGCAAACTTCTTTACTGAGCCTTCATTTCTATGGGATTCTTTTCTCATGTTAATATAAGATTGAACAACATAGTCTCCGACTTCTTTTGGAACAGTTGGTCTATAAGTTCTAGCAATTGAGATATACTGTCTGATTGATTGAGAATCAAGGGGTTCGAAGTCCATCTTTGGTTGATGATTGTGCATATGAACATAAGCAACATGGGAGGCTAATCTTTCATCCGACTCACGAGATGGCTCATCTAAGATTAAGAACATAACATCAAATCTTGACAATAAAGCTGCAGGTAAATTGATATTTTCGTTCGGAGATAATCTCTTGTTGTATCTACCATATAACGGATTTGCGGCGGCCAAAATAGACGTTCTGGCATTTAAGGTTGTATTAATACCAGCTTTAGAGATGGAAATAGTTTGTTGTTCCATAACTTCATGAATGGCTGTTCTATCTGATTCTTCCATTTTATCGAACTCATCAATACAACAAATACCATTATCAGCCAACACCAAAGCACCTCCTTCTAATACCATTTCGTCAGTAACAGGATCTCTCATAACAGCAGCAGTCAAACCCACTCCAGAAGAACCTCTACCGGTGGTATAAACAGATCTAGGAGCGATCTTAGTGATGGCCTTCAATAATTGGGATTTGGCCACACCAGGATCTCCCATTAAACAAACGTTGATATCACCACGGATCTTCAAACCGTCGCCAATTTCTTTAGTTACACCACCACATAATATTAACAACAAAATTTTCTTCACATCCAATTGTCCATAAATTTCGGGAGCAATAGATTTGGCTAGTTTATTATAGATATCTCCCTGGCTGTATAAATTCATGATTTTATCATGGACGTCATCGGATATTTCATGCGATTCATATTGTTTTTTATGTTGAAGAACGTATTGTGCCTCTAAGTAAGTTTCCGTCAATAAACCGGCTTTCAAGGCCCGGAATCCAGTATAAGGAGATGGCATAAAAATACCAGAGATATCAACAACATCACCAGGATTCATTGATCTCACCAAATCTCCATTGGAATGAACAGTTAAAGTTCTTGGAATATGACCAACGGGGACTTGGTCGGCCAATTCTTGAAGCTTGATTTCTTGAAATGGTGAAAATTTAGAGGCTCTAGTAGACATGAATAACTGACCCTTTTGATTGTCAGTACGACAAGTTTCTGAGGTACATTCAACCAATGGGGTGAAAACTTTAGAGTTTACTTCTTGGAAGATTTCAAACCCACATTTATCACAGGCATAAGCATTGACAAGAACTGATGGTTTGACGTCAGTGACTCTGGTAACGATACCTCTAACAGTAATAAATTGACCCACATAATTACCTTTGATTTCTCTGACTGCCAAAGCTTTCTTTTGGAAATCATTAGATAATGGCTTGAAGTATAAGTGGTATCTACGAGTTAACTTTGGAGGAAACAAATTTTCGACGGCAGCCTCATTATTATTGTTGATTTCGACATTGGCTCCAGGATCCAAGCTTTCACGTAAATTGTTGAACTCATCATTATTTTGTTGTTCCATCATAGCATTTCTATGTTTTCTTTGATTGATGATCACATCTAAAACGTCGTCTTTATACGAAATATCCTTTGTTGGCTGTGGCATCAATTCATCGATGACACTACAGAAAAGTTCAATAAATCTATGGGTGTTTTTGGTGATTTGATTGATTAAGGTATTGGCGTGAACTGTACTTTGGGATTGAGTGTCTTGGAATTGATTGGCCAGGTAGTTTTTGATATCATCTAATTCTATGTATAACGTTGATAATTCTCGATTAGCGATCTTTTGAAGTATCATGAGATATTTAAGACCACTAGTTTGGTCTTCTTCTAAGTCGAGACCAAGTTCACGTACCTCATCTGAGGTCAAAGTGGTTTTAAAATTGGTTAAGAACTCCTTTATTTGAGCCTTGATCTCCCCATAGTTGATATTGAGTTGAATGGTTGGCAACAACGAAGATGTGGTCGTAGACATTTCGATGGTGCTGAAAAGAAGGTGGTAGATAAGAAAAACGGGTGTAAAATTAAAAAAAATAGATTGAAATAAAAAAATCGATTTTTTTTTTTTTCACTACGCGTTACGAGAAAAACCGAATTTTTCAATTATACCCAAAAGGGAAAAATATGCAAACCAGCCATTTGACATCTGCAATCGGACATGGAATCGGGTTTTTTCTAACAATACATGATGAACATGTGCAACGACTGTCGAGATTTTGAACTGCAGATGGTAATGATGCTACGACTCATGACACTCGTCGTAGTTGTAGTCCTGCTTGTGTATGGTGCTCGATTCATTTACCTAATGACACCAGCTTTGTATTTGGGCATTTAGGATAAGCACACTTCGTGTAGTTAAAGACAAGAATAAAGAGAATTTTTTATATTACAAAAGACTACTTAGTTACCAGACTAAAGAATTAAACATTTAAAATTTGTAGAACCGGGACCGAGGAATTGAATAAACAGTAATGGAGCTTATACCGACATTAGATCAACTAAAGCAAAAGCCGCAGCCGTTCTGGCATCTTTATCATTTTTCGTTGCCTTCCCATTTTCTCGTAAGCTCTCGGCTCCAATTGTAGCCCAATCCTCTTCATCGGTATCACTTTGATTATTTATAGGGTGTGAGAGTGGAGGCTGACGACGGGATTTACGGCCTATGGAAGAAGCCGATACCGAGAAGGCACTGTTTTCGTACGGTTTGGCTAGTTGGGTAGGTGGTGATGGTACTAACAGATGAGGTTTGGGTGATGATACTAACAGAGTAGCTTTAGGTGAAGATAGTATCAGGTGAGGTTTTGGTAATGAAGATGATAAAGTTGATCTAATATGGGATTCATTGAATGAAGATTTTCTTCTGTTGGCAGTTGAAATTGTAGCAGCAATACTATCGGGAGAGATGTTTGGATTGCTATTATTGTGGATGTAGTTAGAGTTCCACGAATTGTCATTCACTGATAAGCCAGCATGAGGAGTGGAGAGAGGAGGAGGAGAATTTATGGAGAGATTTGAATTTTTCGCCGACGATACGATGTAGTTATCTAAATTTTCGATTGAATTCAATCTTGAGCGATTGAATATTTGATGACGAGTAGTGTTATTATGAGGGTTTTTCGTTACCGAGGATGAAGATTTCCTTCTTGAGGATGAATTTCCTTGTGGTGGAGGAGAGATTTTGAGAGGCACCCTGTTGGCGAATTTGATAGGAGTATTTCTTGGTTTTTCGTCTTGATCAAAAGCAAATAAGGCATCTTCTTCCTCTTCAATGTCATCACTTTGGCTTTCTTCGTCTTCATCATCTTCTTCTTCTTCTTCATCGTCCTCAAGGGCAAAATCGTCTTCTGAGTCTGACTCTAGCGTACTATCAAGATGTTCGTTTGGAACTTTCATATTATGTAGGTTAGACTTATTATTAGTTATCGACTCTCTTCTCGACTTGCCCTTGGCTTTAGGTTTGTCTGCTTGGCCCTTTTTCTTAGTCCATCCGAGTTTGAGACCTGCTTGGTTTCGCAAGTCATGGACATTGATTTTGGCGGGTTCTTCTACTGCCATATCATCTACGTTTGATTGAGTTCCCTCGGTGACAATGTAGTCGGAGTCGATTTTTCTTACTGCCCATTGTCCCCAACCGATTTTTTCAAACACCACGTTATTCTCGGAGTCGCCTTGGTCCATGGCGGCCATAATCAATCGTCTTTGCTTCGACAACGAGAGAAACTCGAATCCGGGGACCTCGGTAGCCAATTGGCTGGTGATATGACGGATTGGAAGCGGGCCTTTACGAATTAAGAGGTTTGCCAATCTTGCTGACGTGATTTTCTGGGCCACCTTGATGGCTTCGGGGGAGGAGGTCGATAAAAGGGTTTTCTTTGCATCGCTATCGAATGGCGGCAGCACCGAGTACGCGAGATTGGGCGACACCGAGTTCATTGGTGGGGACGAGGAGGAGGAGGCCGAGGGAGGGCTAACGGCGCTGGGAGAGGAGCCGTGGGCGGCGGCGCTGGGGGGTTGTTTGGGTTCAATGGCGCTGGGAGACTGATGGATAACGCTGGAGGGCTCGTGTTTTGACATTGATTGGGGAGATTGCATAGCTGTGTATGAACCTCGGCGGAATGGCGTGTACGCGATAAGATAAGGAAAGATAAGGAAACGAGTTGTAGTGATGTAGCTTTAGTTCTTAGGGAAGTTGTTGGGAAATAGAATAAATAGTGAAGAACAAGATATATATTCTAGGAAAAACAAGTGAAAAATCACCTGAAACACCAAAAAAAACAAAAAGAACGAAAAAAAAAAAACAATTTAATTAAGTAATATGCCAGGAAAAAAAAAAAGAGTGATAAACTATAAATAAGCTACAACTACAGCAAAAAAACAAAAAAAATGACTACGTTAACCTTATCCGGGATTAAACAGACAGAAATGGGGGTCATGTATGCATACCATTTCGGTGGAGAACTGCAATCAGAGGCATGGGCCCGGTCGGGTGCCGGGCTTGGGCCACGACCGGGATGCGAGACCATTATTGGCATATGACTAGCGGTGGTGGTAGTGTTGGCAACGCGTTGTCTATCCCACACACTCCACACGGGGGACTACTGAGGCCACAGTCCCGAGACAGGACAGGCCAGACAGAGGAGTCAGCAGGCTGGGAGCACACTTGGGCACAGTAGGAGCCCGCTGGTGAACACCACGACTCAAATGTTGGGTCGGTGGCCCGTGCAAGCAGAGGTCATTCGTGTTCCCTTGGGCTTATCATTGGCTGCGATTGAGTCATAGTTTACCCCAACCAAATGCGCGAAAATGACCGCCGCGGGGGATACCGGCTGGTGTGTGGGCCTTTTGGTTTTAACAAGACCGCAAGGTTGCTGTTGGGCCGGAATGTGGCTGGACCCATACGGGCCAGAAACGGTGTGAACGGGACAGTTGGTGGTTCGGTTGCTGGGCGTATGCTGGCTGTGGGGCTGTTCCTACTGAGTCACTAGAGAGATGTTATACCAGAGGTTCGTTGACTAATACTACACCAGCATGTTCTTTGACTCATACACTACACCACAGACACTACACCAGCATGTTCTTTGACTCATACACTACACCACAGACACTACACCACATGTTCGTTGATTCATACATTAAATACGTAACGAATTATATAGAAACATACAAACAGTCCTAGGACGTCACATGATCGAATCTGTAGGGAAATTATAAAGATGGGAAGTTCTTATCGTCGACAACGGCAGCTTTGGCAGCAGCACCGGCAGCACCAGCAGGCTTTCTGGAGTTGTTGTTAACACCACCTCTTCTACCACCTCTCTTGAAGTTACCTCTGGCAGATTCACTTCTGAAAGGCTTTTGGTCGTCAGCGAAAGTGGCTTCAATGTCCAAGAAGGTCTTTTGTTTTTGGGACTTTTGTTTGGCCTTCTTAACTATGTTGGATTGAACATATGATTCTCTTTGTTTTTCAATCACTTCATTAGCATTCCATTTGTCTTCTTGACCTTCATTGGCCTTTCTCAAGTTCTTGTTGGTAGCTAATTGGTCTTGTTGTAATTTCAATTCAGCAAAGTAATCTTGTAAAGATCTCTTTGGTTCAACAGCTTCAGCGGAGGTTTCTCCATTTGCAGCAGCTAAGTCTTCATTGGCATCTTCCAATCCTTCAACTTCATCTTGTAATTCTCTCTTGTCATCTCCCCATCCTTGTCTGACTTTCTTGGACGAATCGGTCTTACCGCTTCTAGAATGACGATCAAATGGTTTCTTGTAATGTTTGCTTGGGGTAGCATTTGGTCCAGCAATATCTTTGTTGTCAGCTTTATTCTTTAAAGCAGCTTCATTACCAGTGACCTTGGTCTTCTTTTTGGCTTTGCTTGGATCAGCTTTGGCTGGTGCAACATCCTTCTTCTTAGACGATGAAGTTTGTTTAACAACCTCTTTGATTGGTAATTGGGGGGTGGTGTCGTCTTCGACGTCGTTACCCAATAAATCGTATAAGTTCTAAAGGGTTAGTTTGAAATTCCCTTGATTTTTTTTTTTTTTGGCCTTTCAATTGACATTGATAATAGCTTCTATTCACATACCTTATTTTCAAAAGACATTATGTCGATGTTTCTATAAAATGACAGAAAAAAAGAGTGAGAGAAAGATTTAACAGGTCAATTTTTCAACTCGAATTCTGGAGGAAGAAAAAAAATTTTCTTCACTGAACGACCAAATTTTTCACTCAGACTGTGAACGAAAAAAAAAAAATGAAACAAAAAAATCAGTCACCACAATTTCAAAATAGTCGTACTAAGACGACATTTTTTTTCCGAACAGAAAGAAAAGAGAGCAACAATAACCTACAGTTTTGGCAATTTTACTTAAAAGCTCGGGAACTTCTGTCCTACCTTCTCTATTGTGTAGTTGCAGCCACCTTAAACTAAGAAAATGCTCTCGCTTGACAGCTCGGCGTAAATTAGAGTCCGTCCCCAGACTTTTGGAGTCGTGTGCTAATCGAAATGGATATAATATGAATATTAAAGGTCACGTGAGGGCTATATAAGCTATTTATTTGGCTGCAATTTCAGGTTCTTCATACTTGCTTTTAACGAAAGTATCACCAACCCGGGTAAGGAAGGTTCTGACCGCGGTTCTGAGATCCGAGCTCATGCTCTTGGAGAACAACCGGAGTGTAAGTTGATACATCATTGGCGTATACTTGACAAAATCATCTTCATCAAGCTCAACATACCCTTGGTAAATCTCAACAATCACTGGCTTCCACGTCGAAATGTTTCTTTGTTGGTTGGTTTCATCGAACTCCGAGTATCTTTCGGTGATGGTGTTACATAATGGCATGATTGACTCCATAATATCGTTCTTAATCGTCAAGTTAGTCTTATCGTCGTCACAGTACATTCTGAACATAACATTCAAAAATACTGCCAGCGAACTTGATTCTTGTTTAAGTAGATTAGGCAATCTTTCAATAATTCCCGCATTCCATAATCTTACTCTCAAGTCATAATCATCATTGAATTTCTTAGCAAATTGATAACTTGCATTCAACAAGTTGGCCAATTTATGTAAATGATCATAAGGAATGGATTCATAGAACAACTCATTCTCAAACAACTCACTCAAGGTTTCAATCATCAAAAGCTGTAAAACACATTTCACAACAATCAGCGATTTTTCTCTGGATTTCTTTAATCTAGCTTCAGTATCATCTACTATACTACTAATCCTCTTGCCAATCTTAGGTGAACTTGGATCATTCAAATCAACAGTAGAACCCACATCATTATCTTCATGGTCTTCAATGTATGAGCTCTGCTTTAATGGATCAGATGCAAATAATTCTTTGGCAGTGGTTAAATCAAATAAATTTTCGAATGCGTTGGTGATGTAACCCCACTGTTCGTCATTGAACTTATTGGCATTTTCAATCAACAAAGTAAAGAAACACGATCTTCCAATTCGGGCAATAGTGTCATTCTCCTGACAAATGCATGAAATTATAAGTTCAAGATACTCTTTCAATAATCTGCTCAAAGAGTCAAAATAATGAGTGAATAAGGTAATCATATTTCTTAATGCCTGGATAAGTGTTGTCGAAAGCCACACAGAAAGTCTATCATAATCAGAGTTTTTACCGTTAGGCACGGGACTGGAAGGAATTGCTCCTTCATCAATATTGTTCAATTCCCAATGATTGCTAAGTACGCTGAATATTGGGAACAATAATTGCCGACAAATCAAATCCCAAAAGTCCTGTTCGAAATGTTCTCCGTATTCAAGAATACTATCAAATAAGTGATTTAATGCAATGGACCTAACTTCTAATTCTTCCCCGGTCATAATAATATCATGGAATCCAAACAATACTGGGAACCATAATCTTATCAAGGTATCATTCTTATCACCTTTGTTAACCGCAAGAGTTGTGCCATTGAAGTTTTCTTCATCACCAAAACTGTATATAGCAATATGCTTAATTAGTTTCTGTAGTACATCTAAGGATAATAAACTTAATCTTTGGAAACTCTCATTCTTGGCAATTTCAGTAAAACAAACAACCAAATCAGCAAATGATTCTTGAACTGTTACTTTACGAGCATACTCTTTATTAATCCAACTTGCCATTTTAAATGTCTTAGTTACAAGACTTTCCCTCTTTTCTTTTGCACTAGCAGTTAAAACTCCAAATATGGTTTTCCAACCGGATTTAATTTGGTTTGCTCTAGCTAAAGTCAAGTTATTGATACATTCCAATACCATATCTTTAACTTCATAAGAGTCATTATGTATCATGGTATGTTCAAAAGGTTTTAAAAATTCCTTTTGAAATTTGAAATGAGTTAACTCATCGATCTCCAAAAATCTCATAGATAATTGTCTCAAAGAATCTAATGCAAAGAATGCAATAACTTGGTTTGAGTGACATCCTACTTTATTAAACGTTTCTCCCATGATAGCCCATAATTGTGACCACTCAAGACGGATACGGTCCATGTTGTAATAACAAATATCAACCACTTTTTGTAATGAAAACATTCTGGGATTAGAGCTTTGTCCTGAAGATTCAATTTCTTCCGATGAAACTTCACTTAATGCTTTGACAAAATCAACCATATTCTCCCCAGATAAATTAGCACTATTGGTGAAAACTTTATCAATTGCTACTTCGAGAGAAGTTTGTGTCAATAATTGAGATGCTTGCGCAGTTAAGTGTTGATTATGGAACTTATTGGCTGCTGTTTGAGATGCAGTAAATGACAGGAAAAAACCGGTACCAGTTGACGATGAGCCGCTATCAATGGAAGATCTGTTTACTAATTTTGCGATCGCTACATCGGGAATAGAATCTTGATCAACCCCTTGGGCTATCAATTGTAATCTTTCAAGTTGAGAAATTGAAGTCAAAATTTGAATCCAGGAGCTCTTTAAGTTATTTCCCTCGCTAACAGCAATATCCAACATGATGTAGATGGCATCCACATTTTTAGATTTCATCTCTTCATAATTGTTCAAATTTTCAAATTGTACTAAGGCACCGATGAAGGATGTTCTAGCGTAATCCAAGTCGAACATACAAGCAATTTTAATTGATAATTTAATCCCTTCCAAACAAATTTTCAGTACATCTTCTTCATCGTACTCTTTGAATGGAGGTGTTAATCCCGCCAAAATTGACATCCACAAAGTGTCAAAGATTGATTTTACATGATAAACATGTGATGCGGAATAGAACGTGGAACTGCTCTTGGTTTCATCCGACTTCAACTTTTTCCCAAGGTTTCGTACGAGTTTTTCCGTTTTAGTGGACATCTCTTTAGAGGCGTGACTATAAGCTTCACGATTCAAGTCACGACCACCGAAGAACCCTGAAGATGCTGTCGAAATATTCAAATCACCTGCTAATAAAGCAGCATGTTGTTCTGATTGTAACTTGATTTCATCACCTTGGATCTTATTGTAAATGTGGGTTAACAACTCTCTTGGTAAATCTTTACCATCATCAATACCACTATTATTAGCAATGAAACTATCTACCGTCATTCTATTTTTGATCTGAGGTGAATGTAAATCAGTATTCAAAAGAATAACCGAATAAGCTAAAATATAAGCGGCATCGGCATTACTAAATACGGAGGGGTTACCCAAAACGTATCTTTCGGCAAATTTAAGCATAAATCTATCAATTTTTTGTGCTTCTCCTGGTAACCGAAACGACTGTAAGAACATTCTCATAGAATCAACAAAATCTGTGTTGGTGAAGTCCATTTGATCAACAAATGCATGCATAATCGTCACATTTTTTTCCTCACCTTCCCCTAAGTATTCACCAATAACTGCTTTATCTAATCCTTCATTACTAAGTAAGAAAATGGCAATATCTTGAGGTGTTTCTGATTCGATGAATTTGTTCTGTAAGAAGAATTGGATTCCTCGTTTAGGTTTTTGATTGAACTGTTTGATTCCTTCCAAAAATAGCTTTTTACGTTGCTTTAAGTTTTCAAATTGTTCGGGATTATCAGTTTCGCTAATGTTTTCGGGAGTAGTAGCGTTAACAAACGATGCGTTTCTTGGAGTGTTAATAAATGAGGCACTGCAAGAGTTATTACCAGTTGATTGCTCCGAATCAACAGACCCCGACCTATAACGGCCAGTTGCCCCGCTTACGGAGTTATATCTGCCAGTCGTGTTTAGTCCCTTTTGGGCCCAAGAGTAAAGGGACCTGAGAAAGGCAACTGAACAACTAATAGACGTAATTTTCAAGGCGTATTCGAGAGGGAATGAGTTATATATTTCGGTATCTGGAGGTTTGGACGACATGGTGTTGGTAGTTAAATTGGCAATTTTACTGATATCATGAACCGAAATTCCCTTTCGTTGATTTTCCCTGTAAGAGACTTTTTGAGTAATAGTTACTTCAACTCTTGCAAGTGATAACTTTGTCAAGTAATCAATGATCTTTTCACAAATATTGGGCATATTGCTGTCACAATCGTAATTCAAATAAAACTCAATGATACACCTTGAATCATTACATAGTCTTTCAATTATTGATAAAAGGTATCTCTTTTGATGAGCAGTTGACGACTTCATTTCTGCAACGGGAAAGTAAATTTCATTCCAAAAAACAGGAATCTCATCTTTAAATTCCGATCTTAAATTGGATATTATTAACCAAAAAATTTCAAGAGTTAATTCAAAAACTGGAGCTAATGAAGAAGCAGCATTTCTCGCAATGGTCACACTTAAATAGTCTCTTACTGTATTAATTAATCTTGCTGGCTTATTATTGGCCGATAACAACACCACATCATGATTTAAGAACACTTCAATATGCTCTCTGAGAATCGTGTGAATAATGTGTAATGAAAGTAATTTTGATCTGACAGAGTGAGATCTCATGTCAATGGTGTCCGAATCCAAAGCTTTAATTGAAAGTTTACACATTGATCTAAAGATCAAAAATGCATCCTTCACGGCTAAATCTTCATCTTTTTCAGTAGCTTTACTAGCTTCATTCACACGATCAAGATCAGTACCATCAGCATTTAAATTTTCAAGGTTTTCTAGTGTGAGCTTCACCCCGTTTCCATTACTTTCCCCTAAGTCATCTTTACTGTTAGTATCGGGTTTCAAGATGCCATTACTACCGGAACGGGTATCTGACTTTAAACTTTCAGTGATTCGTTGGAAAATGGCACCAATGACTTGAGTCAAAGTTCCTTGCGCAACTGCTTGGTTTCTTGGATTTAATGAGAAGATGAAGATATTATATATCTGCCTAACTGCTTTTAATAAAGATGCTCCGTGACATGGCATAAGAAGAATACTATGCATCAATGCTCTAACCACCTGTAATTCCACCTCCGGGTCAGTGCCTTCACCTTCAAAACATCCAGCCACAACATCTACCGAGGCATCAGTTAAAGTCACTTTATCGTCATCATCATCGAATTGAGCATAATCAAACAATTTGGCAAATAAGTCTACTGCTTTTGATTTCAAGTCACTGCTAGAGGTTTCACAGGTTAGTTTCAATGCATCAAATAGAACATGTGGATCTCTCGAATTGGCATCATTCAACGAGTCAAGGGCTCTATTTACCGCTGACTTCAACGCCTCGTTCTTTTTGGCATCTTTACTGAGTAAAATTAGGTCAAACGTCTTTTTAAAGATATGGGTATTGTCCACGGTGGCTCCTGATACCAATGATAACGTCGAATGTCTCTGACTATGGCTTGGAATGGCAGTTCGAGATGACGTTGAAGGGCCCCCCAGTGGAGTCTCGCTGAATATCGACGCTCCGTCGTTGGTGCCGTTAGCTTCAGTGGAAGGAGTGAGGTTGATTTCTGGTGTTCTAGCGTCTTTTTCAGGTACTTGAGGTCTGTCTTCGGCTTCGGATAGCTCTTGTGGTGTTTCTGGCTCTGATTTGGTATTGATATTCCCATTTGTTTCCGAATCAGCTCCATCTTCTTCTGATTTGACTGCTTCCGTACCTTCTTTTGGTTCTAGCTCTGCTTCGCGTTCCTCCTCTGGCTCTTCTTTTGCTTCTGATTCAACTTCCGGTTCCGGCTCGTCAATTGCTATATCAGACATTTCGTCCGCGTTAGAATCTTCTTGGTGATCTGTTACCGTCGGAACGGGGTCATTCGTTCCATTTTCGGATGCTTCTTGAGACATTTCTTGCAATTTATCGCTTCCTCTTCCGATTGACTAACGATCGAGGTTAATTGATGAGCTGCTGTTTTGAGATCAATTGGCAATGAATTCGAAAGATGCTTTTCAAACCGTCGATTTCTGGCCCTCGTAGGTGAACTCTTTGTTTTTTCCCTTGGTGTAATAGAAAGGTTTAGGCGTAAATACACGACCTGGTGTACGGGTGTTTTGTTCTAGGTAATACCAGAGCCAGAAGTTTTGAAGCCTTGGCTGAATTGGCTTTCAAAACTTTGGGGCTCGGTCATGTATCAAGTTGTAAATGTAGTGGATTCTGCTCTCCGCAAAAAAAAAATTAGCAAAATCAACCATGACTGGAAAATTCGGTCGTACATTAATAATGCAAATTTCTAAAATAAGTTCATATGATTGGCTCTTGCTACCTATCGGCCAGTAATGGCAAGTTGGTGTGTTCTGACGATAGTTTCATCTGCCTTCAAGCCTCTTTACACTTTCTTACAAAACAGATAATTACAAATGCGTATATTTAAATAGTATTATATCTTCACTAATATTCACTTAAAGCAACAGCAGTAGCTTGGAAATCATCGTGGGAGATGGAAACACTCACGCTCTTAACTCCAGCCTTAGAAGCAGCTGTCTTGGCAGCTCCATGTAAAACGACTTGAGGAGCCCCGTTTGCATCACGAGTGATTTCAATATCAATCAAAGCTGCTCCAGCACCCTGGGACTTAACACCCAAGGCTTTAAAAACAGCTTCCTTGGCAGACCAAGTACCAGTGAAAGAAGCTTGAGGACTTGGGGTTTTAGAAGAGTAAGCAACTTCACCAGCAGTGAAGTTTCTCTGGATGAAAGTTTCATTATCTAAGTTGAGAGCAGAGAGTAATTCAACATCGACACCAACTCCTTTGGAAGACTTGTTCAATTGAGTTAAAGACTTGGCAGTAACACCAGCAATTTCACTAACATAGGTCTTACCTTGAATATGCTTCTTGTTGAATTTGAGGAGTTTACCATCTTCAACACGAGCTAATGGATCTAAGTAAACTGCTTGTTCCAAATCATCGGTGTAAGGAGCCTTATCCTTAGCAACAAACATAGTGTTACGAGTAATGGCATTGTGCATGTAGCGGTAAGCCTTCTTGTTACGAGCAGTGACCTTGGTAGCATAAGCATTGTAGCTAGCTTCATCTAATACTGCAAATAAGTAGTCTGGATGAACAACAATGGCTTGAGCACCTTTTTGACCGAACCCAAAGGAGGTAATAGAAACTGCTTTGATACCGTCAGATTGAATCGATCTAGATGGGAACAAAACGTATTCGAAATCTTCCAAGACCTTATCAACGTTATCAGCATTTCTGTTACCAGGAATGATACCAGAGTTCAAGATTTGGATAGCACCATTCAACATCCAAGCACCAGCAGCACCCTTAGGATGACCAGTTAAGTATTTTTGGAAAACACCAAAGATTGGATTACCTTCAGTTCTTCCCAAATGCTTCATCATGGCGTTAAGAGTGGCAGATTCATTCTTATCATTGGCCACAGTAGAAGTACCATGGAATGAGGCAACTCCTAAGTCATCAACGGTCAAGTTGAAAGCAGCTAATGCACCTCTAATAGGAGCAATTCTTGGGTCGTTCTTGTAGAAGTTGTTACCCCATTGCTTCTTAGCATCAGCAACTTGACGTTTGGCTTCACGATGAATACCTTCAGTTCTTTCATTTAAGAAATCCTTGACAGAGAATTCAGCACCAAATTCTTCCTTGGCCAATTCAGCTTCTTCGTTCAAGTAGTCAATTTCAGACTCTTCCCAAGATTTGATTTGGCCCAATCTTTGTTTCAATTGACGAGATCTGTATTTGATGTTCAACATTGGCGATGGGTATTTCAAATTACCGTGATGTTCACGTGCAGTAGTTAAAATACCTTTACCAGGAGCAGGAACAGATCTACCAATCTTATCAGTGGCAGTGGCAGTCAAAGCAAGAACAGCATAGATTGGAACTCCCATTTTGATGGCCAAATCAGCAGTCATAATGACTTGAATACCAGAACCTTGGGCTTCCATGAAACCATTTCTAGTAGTAGTTGTTGGTCTAGACATTTCCGAGGGAGTTCTACCGTGTTCAAATTCTTTGATAGCATTGGAAGTAGCATTCATATTAGCGAATTCGTAAGATCCTTCTTCTTGGAAATCATCATAACCCCCAACAATCACAATCTTAGCTTTACCGGCTTGAATAGTTTCAATACCAGTGTCGACCGATTCCACAGCAGTAGCACAGGCACCCACTGGAGTTTTGATAGGACCAGAGGATGATAACAATAACATATTAACCCAAGCGGCCATGGTGTTGATGAAAGATTCTTGCAAGATATCATTTTGAACTGGTTTATCGGAATATCTGTCTTTAAACATTCCTCTCAAGGCAGAAACACCTCCCATACCAGAACCAGAACAGTTACCCACTTCAGAAACATGAACATATTTATAGAATTCATAAGGATCAGTAACACCAGCAGATAACAAAGCTTCAACAGTAGAAACCAATACATACAAAGTGATTGGATCAACCTGACTAATGGTATCTTCTGGAATACCATAAGTTTTAGCGTTCCAACCGGTTGGAATTTGGCCAGCAACTAATCTGTCAAATCTCAAGGCTTTAGGAACAAACAAAGTAGCACCTTTCAAGATTTGAACGGTGTATTCACCTGATTCTTCGATTTCGAAGATTTCACACAAATCACCATGTTCAAGTTTGTATTGTTCAGCAGTTTCTTTAGAGGCTTCAAATGGCTCTAAGTCATGTTGAATAACAACTTCTTGGATCAAATGCTTCTTTTTAGGATCATATCCTTGGAACAATTCAGGTTCTACAAGACGAATACCAGAATGGTCTAAGATTTCCTCTTCATATTTAGCCTTGATATCCTTATCTTCAACTGGTTGTTGAGTCTTGGCATCAATCCATCCAGCGTATGGTTTACCCTTGAGGTTACCGTTATGGTATTTGATTAATCCCATAATCCAGGCCATTTCAATACATCCTTCCATGGAGAATTCACCATTGGCTTCCATTTCCCATCTGGTTCTAGCATTACCCCATGGACCAACTTCTGCAAAACCAGTAACTACAATTACACTTTCCAAGTCCAACATTCCTTGTAACTCAGGTGCAACTGACTTAACTTCTTTATATGGTTTCAAAGTTGGGAAGTCGAATTTCATATTGGATCTTGGTTGAACGGTAACCTTGGAGTAATTAGCATCAACATTGTCACCATTGATAACCTTCTGTTCAATAGCAGATTCAATTGAAACTGCTCTTCTGATATCAGCGGTTTCAACCAAATCGGTTCTTAATTTATGGGTGAATTCTTTCAAGTTTTCAATGAATTGTAAACCACCATTCAAATCAGCCAAAACAGGTTCTTCTTGGCATAAATGAACAATTTGGGGAGTCAACAATCCTAAAATGTTGAAAGCCATTTCCTTTTGACTGAAAGTTCTAACTCCTAATTTTTCAATTCCTTCGGCAATGATGTTGTTACCCCCCATTAAACCAGTACCTCTTGTCCATCCAATGATGGCCCCACAAATAGTTAATTTACTAGCCCAGTCTTCAGAATACCATCTGTTGAATAAAGTTTCCAAGGAGATTTTAGATTCAGAATATAAACCATCAAAACCAAAAGTACCATGATTTGGAGAAAGAGGTAAAATAACTTGTGCTGGTCTGGTATCAGAAGTTTTTCTAATCTTAATACATCCCAATAATCTCAATAAGTTGGTCAACATAATTCTGTGAGCTAATTCAGACTTGGAATCAATGTTGTCCAAACCGTTACCATTTTCTGGAATAGCAGCGAATGGAATAACAGCATCCAAATCCCAACCTAAACCACCTTGTTTTGGATCTTTGTAGATGTAATCAATTAAAGCTTCAACATCTTGTTTGGAACCTTGGTTAAATGGAACAACAATCAAAGTGGAGCCAGAAGCACCATATCTGGAATACATTGTTTGGTAATATTCGGTGACTTTCTTGGAGAAACGAGAAGTGGTAACAATTACTTTGGCACCACCACTAATAAGACCTTGTAAGATTTCAGCACCAATAGAACCGGCACCGGCACCAGTAACCAAGATGTATTTATCTTTGAAAGTTAAACCATTGACGGCGGCACTTTCTAAACCATCCAAATAAACTGAGGAATACTTCTGGTTATATTCCCAAGCTTCACCGTTCTTCTTCTTTAAGTGCAAGAAGGGAAGAGTTTCACTGGAGATAGTAGAGGAAACTGGCTGTAAGATCGAAGTTTTATCTGGTAAAGAAGCAATTTCATCATCAGAAGAAGCAGCAGAATCTTCTTCTTCATTTGGAGTAGAAGATCCACTTGAACTGGAATTCTTTTGCAACATTGACTTGGTTGATTGATCAACTGCAATTTCTTTGTTGGATTCAATGTAAATGACTAATTGTTCATACAATTTTTCCACTTCAAGTTTGGTGCTCTTAGATAAAGAAGCTTGTTTGGTGATTGCTTTATAAATTTTAGCCAAATCTTCTTGAATGGTTGGTTGAGCTTTTTGTTTAGTCATATCACCACCTTGGGCCATTTCATAAACATATTGTTCGAACTTTCTAACAGACTCTTTATTAGTTTCTTCGTAATTAATTTTACCCTTTGAGTCAACAGTAGTTTTAGGACCAGTGATTTTAGAAACATCTTTATAAACTGGATCAACTCCCAAAACTTGTCTACAATTATCGATTAATTGTTGACCCAATTTTTTGGCCAATTGATAAGTTTCACCTTTAGATTCTGGGGTTTGATCAATGTGGTATTGCATGAACTTAATTAAGGTTGGATTAGCACGGTTCATGATTTGAATACATTGATTAATGGTTTCACGATCAACGGAGGTCAACTTACCGAAAATAATATCAAAGTACATTGATAAAACATCTTGTCTTGCCCAATTCCAGGAAGAATCATAGGTTCTTGATTTTAATGGAGAGAAAGTTGGTTGAATACCTTTAGCATAAAATTCACCATGTTCTTCTTCCCATAAATCTAATTGTTTTTGCAAGACTGCGGAAGCTTCTTTTTCTTTGATGAAAGATCTGCCGCCTTTATTCAAGTCGACTTGTAAGTATCTAGCCAAGACTTCTAACTGCTGCTTAGCCAACTTTCTATTTTCCGAGCTTAAGGCATCTAAAGCAGCACTGTCAACCACAGCACCGCCAGCACTGTTACCGCCAGCACCAGCCGAGCTTGAGGACAATGAAATACCAGCAATTGAAGCGTATTTAGAAGCCATAGAATCTAAGAATTCCTTAGCTTCATTATCGGATCCCAATCTTGCAGCTGGTTCGCTGGTTAAAGCAAGTAAAAGCACGGAATCTTGTCTACCAGAACCTAAACCGAATCTAGACTCTAAGTACTTTCTAGCGGTAGTAATGGAAAATCCACCGGGCATTTTCGAAGACATTAATCTACCAATCAAAGAGGTAGAGGTCTTTCCTAATTGACCGTTGAAACTATCTTGGAATTGTTCTGCCAATTCTTCCAATGGGGTATCTTCTGGTTTTTCAGGTGTAGAGCCGAACTCTTTACCCAAATCACCCAAAATTTCATTTTGCACCGTTGATTTACCATTGACCAAATCCTTGATTGCTTTGGATAAAGGAATGGAGTCTAATGGTTTCTTCAATTTCTGGGCCACCAACACGTGTAATAATAATTTAGCAGTAACAGGCTCGTCAGGAATAGAAGCAGCAGGACCGGCAGATGGAGCTGGTGCAGCAGCAACAGCAACAGGTGCAGCGGCAGCGGCAGCGGCAGCGGCAGCGGCAGCGGCAGCTGGGGCTGGGGCTGGAGCGATGTCTGCGGGATCAGGGGTATAGTAGATTTCCTTAGGGTCTTTAGAGTAACAGAGCACTTGACGTTGTAAAGACAAGGCAGCGTCATAGGACTCGTACTTAGCCTTGATGGTTCTGGAAGCCATACCAGCCAAGGTTGGAGAAGGACCAATTTCAACAACACGTTCGGTGTTGTGCTGCTTCAAGAACACATCTTGAGTTTCGATCCATCTAACAGGAGATGCGAATTGGTAGGCCAACAACTCGGTCAACAAAGTGTGAGAAAGCTCTTGCTCGATCTCTGGACGCATTGATAAATAAAAATTAAATAAGGGTAGGGATTGAAGGAAGAGATGTTGCGAAAGAAACGCCAATTTTTTGACAATTTAACTTGGTTATATATTTTGTCTCAAAAGTGTAACCGTTAAAATGTTGGTAATGAGGATCCCATTTATGCAGTTTGTGTGCGTTTTTTTCTCATCTCTTGCCGAAGGTGTTTGGGTGCGGGCTTTTTGCAACTTTCTGGCCATTGGCAAAAGTCCCAACAATAACGAGTGTTGAGCTGGAGCAAATTGAGTCGTGCACGACGAAAAGATTATATACCCGTGCACCATTTGGTACGTGAGTGAAAGAAAAAAAATTTTTTGGAGTTAACTTTTCATGTCTCTCTTTTCTTCTTTATCTTTAGTCTCTAGTCTGTAATATACGCTGGTACTATAAACTCCTGTAGATCCCAAAGCGTATGCCTTCTCATTTACCCTAATTATATTCATTTATTTTTAGTTTAAACTGGTTTACGAGAACACTACGCCATTGGAAAATTAATTGGTCAACTCCACCCTGTTCTAATGATAAATATTTGAATAGGACTATTTTAATTGATCTACATCCGTGGTGTGCTATCTGTCTGTTTCTGTTTTCCACCTCTTGTTGTATGTGCTTCTTCTGCTAATCTATGCCAAGCAGTTGTTCTGCATTCTAACGTATTCCTAAATCTAATTGTTGTAACTGCCGTCTACTTCTTTGTTGTCCCACTAGCTGTAATCTACGTCAAATTCTGATCCCGTTTATTTTACATATATGGAACATCGATCTTTTTCCCTAAACAAAACTTATTGTTCAAAATGTTGTCCCCGATATCATAGCCAAATCTATCTTGCTTCCCAGTATATCCTATCAATAATGACTTCAATGACGACGGAAAACTATCCAAATTTTGTAATATTTTTTCCTTGGGTATTTTGTTTTCCGTCAAGTCTAATTCGATCAATTTGTCATGATGACATGTTTTATTATGTCCAATCATTTCCGGAGTCACATTACTCAACTTATTCATCGATAAATTGACAATTCGTAAATCCGAATCTTTATTTATATTCATGTCATTGAAGCTAAGTTGTACTAGTTTGAGTGAATTATTGGATAGATCAATACTATTCAAACTTAACTCGAGACTCAATTGTATCTTTTTAAACTTATTAGAGGATAAATTCAACAGTTTTAAATTCTTTAGATTTTTAAAGGTGTACTTGTAACTTTCACTTACTTTGAATTCCAATTTATTCGATGATAAATTTAAAATCTGTAGGTCTGCCGGTAATTCAAGGCATTTTAGCGAACCATCAGTTAATTCATTTTGTGAAAAATTCAAATATTTCAAACAAGACCCTTCTTCAAACTTGCAATTCCTTATCGACTTGATATTACATCCATTGAAACTCAATTCCACGAGGGATTTCTGGAAAGTTATATTCTCCAATTTTGATATATCGCAATCATCAAAATTCAATAATCTCAACCATCGAGGAAATTTCAAATCATCAATTTTATGAAAATTGTTGAAATTAAGATAAAGAATATCTAAATTTATCGGGGCACCAACACTATTATCCATCAAATTCATCGGACCTTGGAGTCGATTCTCTGTGGTATGTATAACTTTAGTTGATGCTGGAATCAATGAGTTCTCTATTCTGCCAATTAAGTTCGATCCAATGCCCAAATTAATAAGGTTAGGAGGAAACCAAATATTATCAATCAGAGTCAACTGATTCACTTCCAAAGAGAGGAACTTTAATGATTTGGGGAACCTAATCTTATTCAAATGATTGCCGATCTCGCAGTTTGTCAATTTAAGCGTTATTAGACCAGTAGGAAAATTGATTGGGTATTCACATTGGTTCCAGTTGATAGGATTATTACTAATATTCAAGTAAATGAGATTAGGAGGTAGATTTTTTAGTATGACATCATGTAAATTTGTAATTCTATTATTAGATATGTTTAGTTCTTTCAAATTAATCGGTAAATTTATTGAATTTATCAACGTAGTGGAAATCTCCAAATACCTTAAGTTATGGAATTTCTCAAAATCCCACTTACCTCCGTCATGAGCCAAATTCGATAACCTCAAGTTAATTAAGTTCAAGCAATTCTTAGCAATGTAATTTGGCAAAATATTATTGTCCACGTTATCAGGATTGAAATTGCTCCAGTTAGAAATGGGTACGTTATGAAGAGATAGGCTCAATAGATTCTGGTTGAGATTCAACTTCAATAAATGATCGAGATAAACGTTTGAAGAATCTTTCAAATTAGCCAATGCAAGCCCTAATATATTGGAAGGTGTAGGATAATTCAAGCACTTATTGGTAAAAATCACGTTACCTAAGTTAAGATATTTCACTGTAACTGGCAATGATTTATTCAAGGTAATAAGCTTGTTGTTATTGTATCCATTATAATTAGGATATATTCGCACGAAGTCAAGATTATAATTGAATTTGAATGAAGTTTTGAATTTCAAACTACAGTTTTCGAGCCAAACTTTGCACAAGCCAGGGAATTTTGCAATATCAAATTTGAAATCTCCAACGTAGTTTTTCAACATAAAATGAGTAAGATTAGTGGAAAAATTATCATGAAGAATATTCATGAATTCATTCATGCTTATAATTTGGAGTAAACCAGGATCAATCTCTAGTTCAATGTTGAACTTCAAAGTATTAAAGTTGGAATGATTTTTAAACAATTTTGCAATTGTCTCTATGATGTCAATGATCTCAAAAAAATCAATCAAATTCCACAAATAATAAGTGATGGTGAAGGGGGTCGATTTGATGATGTCATATGATAAGTAAAACTTCAAAACCTTGTATATGGACGCGATATCGGTTAAGAAGTTAATTCTGCTTTTGTCGAGGTAGTTGACGGAGGGAGTAAGCATGTACATCTCTATGAATGATAATTGAGCGATTCTATTGGTATAAGCATAGTTTCCATGAGAGATCTTCTTGATCAAGGACTCAAGGATGTTTGAGTTGAACTTAAGGAAGGTCTCATCATCAATAATAGAGATGATTTCATTTATGTGGAGATCATCAAAGATAATGTCGATGATTTCCTGGGGCAAGCAATTTACCCTGACTTCTTCCAGACCCTTCCTCTCACCGGCATGGCCAGTCATGCTAATAACATTGAGGATACAGACGCCAGATAAAGCTTCCAAGGATAAATGGTATCGGAACACGTCACGTGACGTCCGCCTGCGTATGGCTACTGAAGATACGGATGAAAACGGCGCGAAACCCGATTTCCGGATGAACCTAGTGTACGGAGGTGGTCTGATTTTCTGGTGTCCGGGTCTTTCCTCGATGGCACCGTAAATGGCGGACCAGTGTTGATCGGTGTTGGTATTCAAGCAGACGCATGTAAAGGTGAGATTCAGGATTCCACACAGATGCAAATGTCTTGGTATTGAGGCGCACACAATACCATCGCCAAACAAACATGCCCAGACCAGTGTTGCCAAACCCATCCGACTGGCCAAAGTCCATGACCAGGGGATGGTGAACGGCACCACGTCCTGGT
This sequence comes from Isabelozyma rhagii, assembly GCA_003708185.3. Classification (NCBI taxonomy): domain Eukaryota; kingdom Fungi; phylum Ascomycota; class Pichiomycetes; order Serinales; family Metschnikowiaceae; genus Isabelozyma; species Isabelozyma rhagii. Next base: position 162,864 of record PPNO03000012.1, on the reverse strand, counting down.
ATCAAACCAGATTGGCGCCATCCAGTTAGGGTGAAGTATAAATCATATTTCACAGTAAAGAATGTGGTCGGATTGGTGTAGGTATCAGATTATGCACGTGATATGCACCTCGAATTGGGTTAGACTTAAGCTTTTGTACCGATTAGGAAAGGTAATGAGCCGTTTTTCAACGTCAAGAAAGTAGTTTCAGATAATTTTCCACCGTCACCATTGGATCAAAAAATTTTACGCTTCGGATACTACGTGGCCAAAAAGCAATTAAGTCGGCCATATCGTTCTTGAATACGATTTACGGTGATCTAGGCCATCCTACCTTATATCAGCACATGAAAAGTCTTGTCGTACATCGGAGATCAGAAGGTGTAGTCGGCGATCAACGAGGGCACCTCGTTGAGTGATGAGTGGTATTGAAACACACACCCCTGGTACCAAATGCCTATTGTTTCATCTGGGATTACCATGGGCTTTACAAAAACTTTTCGGACTCAGCACCCGTACCTCCTATAATATGTGATTGTTAGATGTTGGTCTAGATTCCGCTTGTTATATGCCAGACCCCCTTTTCCCAAATGGGCAGGAAGATCCACCAAATTGGTCGCAAAAAACAATATTTTCACAACAACTCGAATTTTGTGTCTGCTACCAGAAAAAAAATAAATAAAAATGGCGCACCTTGGTGAGATTTTGTGACACCTGTTGATGAGAGAAGAAAAAAAGAAAAATCACCGTCAAAAACGACAACGGAAGGGGAGGAAAACATAGACAAAAAAGGCCCCATTGAAAGGGAGGAAAAAAATTTTATATATCCATAACTATTTCCCTTTTCAAATTAAATTACTTTCGTTTTTTTTTTCCTTTTCCTTTCTTTCTTTAACAAGCTTTAATAGTTTAGAGGTATTTCTACAGTCGTTCCTTACATATCTTAAATCCCTAGATAATACCGATTAAGTCCTATTAAACTCCATTCCTTTCATTATGTTGTTCAATAATATCGTTAAAGCCAGTTTAATCGCCGGAGCTCTTGCTCAGCCTTTACAACACCAACACCATCAACATCAAGAAAAGAGAGATGTTAAAGTCGTCACTCAAACTAACGTTGTTGTTGTCACTGTTGGTGCTGGTGATTTAACCACCACTCTCCCTAGTGTCACTCTTTCTACTCCAGCCACCTCGGTTTCTGTTGACAGTGACACCACCATCATTCCTCAAGGTAAACCAAGTACTACCTTGTCTGTTTCCACTACCACTTCTTCTAGTGCTTCTTCTGCAAGCCCATCTTCGAGCTTCTCTTCTTCTGGTAAAGGTATTGTTTACTCGCCATACTCTGACAATGGTGGTTGTAAATCATCCTCCCAAATTGCCAGTGAAATTGCTCAATTGTCTGGTTACGACATTATTAGAATTTACGGGGTTGACTGTAACCAAGTTGATGCTGTCATGCTGGCCAAGGGTAGCTCCCAAAAGATCTTTGCCGGTATCTACGATGTCTCTAACATTGAATCTGGTATTGAAACCTTAGCTTCTGCCGTCAAAGCTAACGGTGGTTGGGACCACGTCCACACTGTTTCCATCGGTAACGAATTGGTTAACTCTGGTGCTGCTTCTCCTTCCCAAATTCAACAATACGTTGAAACCGGTAAATCTGCCTTGAAAGCTCAAGGTTACACTGGTCCAGTTGTTTCTGTTGATACCTTCATTGCTGTTATCAACAACCCAGAATTGTGTAAATACAGTGACTACGTTGCTGTTAACGCCCACGCTTTCTTTGACGGTTACGTTACTGCCGACCAAGCCGGTAAGTGGGTCTTGTTGCAAATCCAACGTGTTTACACTGCTTGTGGTGGTGACAAGTCCGTTTTCATCACTGAATCCGGTTGGCCATCTAAGGGTGACACCAACGGTGTTGCCGTTCCATCCAAGGAAAACCAAGAAGCTGCTGTCAGCTCCATCAAAAACACTTGTGGTGACTCTACTATCTTGTTTACTGCTTTCAACGATTTGTGGAAAGCTGATGGTGCTTACAATGCTGAAAAGTACTGGGGTATCTACTCCAGCTAAATGCTTTAGGATTTGCATATCAAAATATGCTCTGATTTTGCATGCCAGCTTTTTTTTTTTCGTTTGTCACAATCATGTTTCTGTTACTAAAACAATCATTGTTTCTACCTCCCCAACCCCCCCTACTGTTTACCCAAATAAAAAAAAATTCATCCACTTTGTTTCATGTAGATCCTAAGGCCAGGGTTGCTAGTTGCATTCTTGCTAGGTGAAATTGCTTGGAAGCGTAACTTCCGTATTTGTAACATGATCGTAGATACCGAGTGACGCGTAAAGATTTTATTTCCCTAATGCAGCAGCAAAGTAAACAAAGAAAGCGCACCTGACGTGGCTTCCCGATTCGGAAATTTTCATTGGCAACATTCCCTATTCAGATAACTCACCGATATTTTTTTAGCAGTTGATGGAAAATGGTGTCAAAATGTAGATGTACCTACAGATCATGCACGATCACCCTCAGTACCTCACCCTACATCAACTCACAACCTCTCTCCTGCTGTAACAGCAGCAACCGACCGCTCGTAATGTTATCTGAAACAATTTATTAGGAACAAAAAAAAATTACTTAATTATAAAACAAACACGAAACAAATAACTAAAATACACTACCATTGATTATTATTCTTTAAGAATTCAATTCTTGATTGGATGGTTTTTTCACTTTGAATACTTTCCAACTCATCGGTTTTACCTTGTTTTAAAAGGTTATCGTAGTTTGGATTCCAAATGCCGTCTTTATTTTCAACAATAAGCTTATCGTAGATGTTCTTGCTGTAACTTATATCGATATTTGCCTTTCTGAATTTCTTATAGACGGTTTTGAGGTACTTGTGTATTGGTGCAACAACACTTGACGAACACATCATGATATGGGAGGTGAAATTAGCATTGATACCGATTTTTTCAAATTCTTTGTTGATCAATCCTTCTTCATCACTTGCAGCAACTTTTCTCATGATTTTATTGACCTTATGAGAGAATTTCTTTTCATCAAACTCGAAAAATTCCGGAGTGACGATTTCATTGATCATAACTATTTTGGGTAAGTATTTGAATTGTTGACCTTGAGAATCGGGGACAGTCAAATTTTCACCGGATTCTAAGTCAGACTCAGACTCTAAATTGGGATCAATTTCTTCTTCCTTGAATTGTTTTTTGTCATCTAATTCATCAGCGTCTTTTTTACGGTTAGAATCAACTTCTCTTAATACTTCATCAATATTAGAACTCTTGAGCTCCCCAATTTCTTCATCCAAGGCATCAGCTTCACCTTTGGCTTCGAAATGAGCAGCAGCAGCAACTTTGGAAATGTTACTTAATTCATCTTCATCATCCTCTTCATCATCACCGGGAGTGACGAATTTTTCTGGAGCATCCTTCTTTCTAAACTTTCTGCGGGTCAAGTTCTTCATGGCTTCAGGAATTTGATTATTTCTAACACTTTCTTCATAATCATGAATGTATTTTTGCACCCCATAAGCACGAGCAAACTTTCTGAATCTGTCTCTCCAAGAAGGAGATGAATGGTTAGGGTGTTCACGAGAGAAAGAATCGAAAAACGAAATACCTACCGAAATCAATTTTTCATCGAAAAATCCGTATTCGTCCCGACTAATATTCTTATGGTTACTTTTGCTTTTATCCAACACATGTCTAATGACCTCAGTACATAATAAGTAATCTTCTTCTGCACTGAAACGATTTTTCAATGTATTGGGGACATCTTCTAATGGCACTTGTATTTTTTCTCCCTTATCGTCCAAGATCAAGTTACCTTCTTCATCAGTCTTGTAAACATATTGAATTTTGGGTAATAAATGTACACGACATCTACTTCTTACCGAATGTCCAGTATGACCTTGTAAGATATCGGCCTTAGCCAAATCATCATAAAACTTATGACTGGTTCTATAACGAGGTCTCAATCTGACTTGTTCAATGATGAATCTGTCCTTTTCATTATTGAACTTACTGGTCTTCTTTCTTGGCTGAAGTTTTCTGATGCCATTATTATATTTGGCTTCTTGAGCATCATAATATCCCATATCAGCCTCGGCAGCGGCAGCAGCAACCGCTTCAGCAGCAGTGGTGGAATCAATAGCAGAAGCAGCAGCACTAGCAAAAGCCTCCAACTTGTCCGTCAAAGATTGCGGAGGACTGTGCTCAGCGTCGGAGTTTTTTCTCTTTCTTGGAGCAGAAAATCTGGAGTACGAATCGAGTTGAAGCACTTCATTTTTATCAATTGATTCATCAACGAATTTAGTTGAAAACGTAGTAACATTGGCGATTTTCCGACTACTTAATTTGATCACATTGGGGACTTCAAAGTCATTATCCTCGGAATCAATAACATTCCCACCATATTTAGCAATTTTATACTTATAATCTTCATAATGAGGATCATCCTTAGGAATTTGAAAATTCAATGGTTCACCGTCGGGAGTGGTAAACAAATTACCTCCAACTTTTGTATCTTTGTCCATGGTTGTCCTCAAAAATTTTGGCTGCGGAATCCACTAGTTAAAAAAAAAAATTGTACTATCCAGACAGAGATGTATGGAGTTGTTGATAAAAGAGAAGTTATGGATGTTTTGAAGAAGGAGAAATTTTGGCGAGAGGGAAGGGATTGGATGTTTTGATTTTTGGTCTCCTCACTCTAAGATAGTTTTGTGTTCTCATTGTGGGCATTTAATTGGTGGAAGAAAGGAAACCCGGACATTCCGCCAACATCCAATCATGTGCAGACATCCGATCACCAGAAAAATGAGAAGAGAAGATCCGTACACACGTGAACCTGATCATCGAAATTTGATTTCTGGTTGATATTGGATAAGGTTATTTGAGGTTGAATTTAGTGGGTGTGACGGGAATAGACTCAAGGCGGTAGTCCCGCTTTTATTCTTTGTGATAACAGAAAAGAATAAACTACTAGTGTGTGACTGACACCTTCTCTATGGCTGCAAAATTTTAGCGCACCCACCAATGAAATGTTAGACCTAAGAAGCGTAGCACCTCTCTCTTGTGTTCTCTTGTTTTTCAGTAACATTCCGTATAAGCTTCGTTTATTTCAACTTTTTGGCCTTCTCTTCAAATTTTTGTCTTCCCATATTCTACTCATCTTCTCTTCTCGTAAGTGTAGCTTTCTCTATTTTTTGGTATATTACGCTTCTCTATTTTCTAACCCCTCTTCATTCTACAGTCTTTTGTTCTTTTTCATAATCTATTCTACGAACAGCTAACGCTTACAATTCGCTCATTATAATTATACTTCACCTTCCCCGTGGTCTCCGCTTTCGTCGTCCAGATAACCGTAGCAGTCAATAACTTTCCACTGTCACATCCAGTATCCAAGCCTTTAGCATACTTTTTCAAATTTAATTCCCTTCTGGCATCATGACCATAATAAACTACGTAATTTTTACCAGTTTTTGTCTTGGCTACTTCTTTTTGTTTCTGATTCCATATTTTGGACCAGGAAACTGCAAGCGGAACATGAGGATCATCGGAGGACTCGTTAAAGAAGGGACCGATTAATGATCTCATTTCTAAACATTCCACTGGATCTTGATCAAGTAAATCATCAGTCAAATCCCACCTTAACCCAGCATGAACAGCTACTCCTTCGCATGATCGACGACCAGGGCCAATGGTAGGTTTGTAGAGGGGTACCTGACCTAAGGTTTTAATCACAGGACAATTGTTGATGTACTCCACATGGTTTGGTTGTAACTTTTTCGCTAATAAATACTCCGGGTCGTCATTGAATTGGCCTCGGATGAAAACTTGTTCAGTCTTTCTTTGCTTCACAAACTCAGGAGCGTCTAATCTATGGAACTGAGCGTAGTTTTGTAAGGCATAATATTCATGATTTCCTAAAATGCAGTCAATGTTGTTTTCAATCAAATAATTTAACACCTTGATTGAATCAGGTCCCTTTGAAATGAAGTCACCTAATACCAACAATTGGTCCTTTTTTTTATTGAATTTGATCTTGCGAAGTAGTTTTCTGAATTCAATATAATGCCCATGTATATCTCCAACCATAATTAATCGCTCTACTTTTCTCTTGTGAGAACTCTGCAAATGCTCTTCTTCCTCTTCCTCAATACTCTCGTCTTCAATACCCTCTTCGTTCTCTTCAGAACCCCTTTCTCTCCATAATCCTAACTCTGCTTCTCTGGCAACGGTGATAGGCGATAAAGTGGCCTGCAACTCGCCTAACTTAATAATTCCTTCGATATCTCGGCTTTCTGGAATAAACATATTTGGTAAATAAAATGCAAAAAAGAATAATATGGCTAATGAAAAAAGCCCTCCCACAGCATATAATCCAATTCTAACCCTGGGTGAAAGCTCAAATTCTTCATCTTCGTAGTAGTATTCCTCTGGTTGTTGTTCGTCGCTTGCTGCTTTATAGTCATTCTTCTTGCCCTTGGGGCCATTCCTCAACGGAACCCTTTCACTCATTTCCAACGACTTGAAAAAAAAAGGTTTCCTACAATGAGTTGCTGTAGTTTTTTCTCTATTCTTCAGACGTGTATTTAGCCGGCTTTATATCTAAATTCGATGCTATCTTTGGTGGTTAATTAGCGCTAATTCTTTATTTTTGTCCCTTAATTTTGTTCCAAATAAATTAAGGTCATCGTGTGGGTTTTGTGCTCGATTTAATGCAAGTAAATTCGTGATTGTGAAGCACGTGCACAAGATAACCACTATACTACGCGAGGCCCGTACCTCTGGTTGCCAAAAAATATCTGCCGTTTAGACCTAAAAACAAAATACCAAAGAACTATTTACCTAACCACCGCCAACACCTTCGGGTCTTTCCCCCTCTTTCTGCTCTACAAACTTTTTACTCAACAATTCCCGTAAGTCGGGACTCACCTTGATGATGTTGGTATTGCTGTCGCTACCTTGAGGTTCATAGACATCTTGGGTGAGTCTTCTTGAGGAGTTTTCCCGGTCGATGATATCGATCATTCTTCTAAACCGTAAAAAGAGCAATTCTGCCCGAATCAACAAGTCGTTGAGATTCATCTTCATTGATAAATCGTTCATATACTTCAATACTTCGTCGAAGCGGGTCAAATTCTGCTTGATGATTCTTTCGTTGTCACTCAAGACGGCGGTTGCGAAAAATAGGTGGTATTGCCCACTGTAATAATCCGTCCACAATATTTCCCATAATCTCATAACCTGATCCCATTCAAACTCTCTCTTATACCATACTAATAACATTCTGAAGAAGAAGAAAAGATCTGTAGATTCACACTTTTCCAAATGCTTGAACAAATCAGGTAACATGAACTGTACCAACTCATTCAAAGTAATCATTTGCTTCTTCATTCCTGACTGGTCTCTCACAAAGTTTCTCTCCATTCTATCCATGAATTTCGTAAATGCCCAAAACGTCAACGATTCGTCTCTGATCTTGACATAAAGTGGTGATAACAAATCCGTCATGCCTTGGACATACCCCAAATTAACGTTATACTCATTATACGTCAACAAAATTTCTCTCATAGTGAATAGATGTGAGTTTTTGATGTTTGAAACATCAAAATCGTCCTCATCTTCCTCATCTTCCACCTCTTCTCCTTCACTGGCATCTGGAGTCTCGGGTCCTGAGTCACTAGAAGCTTCATTATCAGCAATGACAGGGGCTACGACAGAAGGTCTCTTCTTCTTGGAGCTAAAGATAGGCAATTGACGATCGGTCCGATTGATATCCTTTTCAATCCGATGCTTTTGATCCTTCCAAAATTCAGTCAGCCTTTTATCTTCGTCACTAACCCATTTCAACTTGTATTCATCATATGCTGTTTCGTAACTTTTTCTAAGAGTTGCACGATCTTCACTTGACGAATCCCAAGGATAGACATCTAAAAGAAACAACCAAGCTTCTGGTCTGATTGAATCCTCTAAACCACCATGAAAAATCCGATTTTTCACTTCATCTACTGTCAAACTTAATCTTCCGGCACTGTCAAAGAAGCCTTTCCATTCAACTTTGCTAATCTCTTTCCTTCTCGAAGTTTTACTGACTTCTTCCGGAGTGAGAATGTTAGGCTTGTCTGAGTTGATTCCCAACTCTTTGTTGATTCGGCTAAACAATTCATCATCAAGATGAAACTGTTTTTGTGCTTGTTCAGCTTCCTCCTTCACTTGTGCTGCCCATTTGGCCAAATAAACTCTGGCACTATCGAATTCGTTACTTATCAACTGTACCTCTGGTTTCCCAAACAATTGCTTCACGGGCGGTGGAGCATGCTCCTCGACAATATCGACTACTTGATTTTTGGCCCGAGCTCCCAATGTGGCTACGGTTTCCAATACTCTCCATTTGGCGTTGGCGATGATCTTATTTACGTCGGGCAATTTGAAGTTTTCAAGAGCATTCTTTGGAGGTTCTTTTTTCTTGTTTCTGTCAACGAATGGTGAAAAATTACGTAAATCATTGGATTCAGGGTTCACCAAGTAAACTGATTTCTCAATGGTCGATTTTTCAACATTTATAAACTTCCCTAGCACAGTCATAAAGTCTTTTCCACCCCAATACGCTTCTCCATCATCGTCGAAAGTGTCAAACTTCTGACGCAATACCTTCTGCCTGTTAACCGTTGAAGGGCTCTCATCATCGTGGAAGAAGACAATGGGCAATTTTTCACCGTCCTTGGTGTTCAATACCAAGGATCCATACCAAAAGCCGACGGATGGTTTCCTGGCCTGGATAGAGTAAATTAATGATAACGGAATGCTGAAGCTGTAACCAGTCAAAACAGACGTGTGAGGCTTGGCCACTACTTTATACTGTTTGGTATCGGGAGTATCATCGTTCCACGTGTCGTCAAGATCCACTGCTTCATACTTTTTTAGCTCAGAAGCAGTCAATTGCGATTCCGGAGTGAATGAAAGCAAAATGTCTTTATTTGTTGCATGCAACGATCCCCCTCTTGTTAGGGTCAAAAATCCGGGGACATTATCCCTTTTGGAAGTGGTTGGGTGTAAATTGACCTTAGATTTGGCGTAGAGCAATTCCACTTCGGATGACAAAAGCACCCGTTTCTTTTGTTGCTTGTCAACTACCATCTAGTTATTCTTGAAGAGAAAGAAAGAAGTCAAACGAGGATTTTCGCAGACAGATGACACCCCCCTTAATGTAGGCGCTGTGACCAGAAAAAAGCATCATGGTTGCCATCTGAAAATGACTGAAAAAACTGGTGTATGGGTTTCATACAACACCTCTGGGGATAAAGGTGGAGATAAGTGTGGAGATAAAGGTGGTTTGATAAAGTAGGAGAGAGAATAGAAGTGCTACAGTGATGTGCTTGGGAGGAGTGTAGGTGTTGTTGCTTTGGATGAGCCCTATAAGGTGTGAGAATGTGGTTGTAAGGCACTTTCTTTGGCTGCGAAAAAGACAGAAAAGGTTGTTACTGTCAAGTTTTACAAGTACTACATTGTACTACCATTCTGGGAAGTTATTAACTCGTCTGACATTGCTGCTCTTCTGCCCTGCTACTCTTCTCTACTCCTCTGTTCTCTAATCTTCATCACTCTCTCTTCTGTTTATTCTCTAAAGGTACAATGATCCTGCGGAAACTATATCTCTATGTACTAATTCCGTGGCCTTGGCCATTTTCTCTTGTAATTCCAAATTACCAATTGTTTTCGCAGCCACCTCCATTTGTTTCAACATCTCTTCCAATCTCTTGAACATTCTGATTAACGACCCCTCATACACATCACTCATCTTACATATTTGGGTGAATGAAGCTCCTTTACACCAGGCATGAGTAACTTCCATAAGCTCTGGTCTAAACGACTCCACGTACTCCTTCTCCACTATGTCAATCTTACATTCTTTGGAAACTTTGGCGATTCTTACAGCCATGTCTTGCATCGACTTCAATGGTTCAGCAAGCTCAGGTTTTAATCTTGGGACTTCTTTGGCTCTCTCTTGAAATACGAAACATGATAGTAATGCTGCACACTGTTCAGCAGTAAGATCATTGAAAGTACCATTGAATATAAGCTCGGTAAGAAGCAATTCGTCACCGGTACTGATCTCGCATGCTACTCTACCTTTGAGTTCGATAATATCCGATTGAGTGGTAAATCCCAATCTTCTCAACACCCGCTTTCTATGTTTCAAATCATTCAACTGAATAATCGCTTGAGCCTCAAGAATCTTTTCTCGTAATTGTTTGATTTTATCTTCAATTCCCACCTTGTGGGAGTACTTGTTATACAAATCGTTCAACCGGACCGAGTCATGTAATGGGTTAGAGGAAATTTTTTCCTGCAAAACTTCGATTTTCTTGAGTAATAGTTTGAAATCAGCATCTTCAATCTTCATACTGTCCACTGGGTTCATTAATGGAATTCCATCAGGTAATCTCTTAGGTAAGTCTTTCATTGTCTTCAATAACGTTCTTTTGGCACCAGAACTCTTCAAGTCATCGGGAACTCTTAATCTGACACTACTGATTTTTTCAATCGAATCCAACGTTATTGGAATGTATTCTGCTCGTGATTTCTCTCCTGGTAATGATGGTCTGATACCTTCGGGTAACATGGGGCTGAATGGTTTGATTAAATTGACAGGGGCATCAACAAACATGGAATAGACAAATACATTTACAATGTATGATTCATGATCAGTGTAAGTCTGAGAAGGATTTCTTTTATTAGATCTTTTCGAGAAAGAAGTGACCATACCCCAACCATAGTCAAATTGACCGATTTTAACCTTGATAACTCTTCCTGGCTGCAAAAATGGTAAGATATGACCCGGATGGGTAATCACTTTGCGGAGATCATCTTGATAGACTTCGTATTGTTTCTTGACGTCATAGTACTCTTTAACGTTGTACTCATCTTCGATTTGAATTCCATTGACTTCCATCGTCAAATTCTGTAATTCCTTCTCCATAACCGGCACTGACGAGGCATTTTGAAACTGGTAAAAGGAGCTTTCCAACATGAATTCAGGTGAAATACCCTCCACCCTCATCAAGTTCAAAATCATATTATATCCAAGATGGAACGCCGAGTCCAAACGATCAGCTTGTCCTTTCACCATACCTTTTGCAACCTGAGGTTCCATTTTTTCGTCAATCATCATAATCACCACCCCACGATCATCCAAACCTCTACGTCCTGCTCTACCTGACATTTGAATGTATTCACCTCCAGATACCCAACGGAAACCCTTCCCGTCCCATTTCCTGACCGAGGTGAAGACCACGGTTTTTGCAGGCATGTTAAGTCCAATGGAAAAGGTTTCGGTAGCGAACAACACCTTGAGGAGACCTTCCTGGAACAAAATCTCGATGATTTCCTTCAAAATTGGTAAGAGCCCCGAATGATGGATTCCAATCCCCCGTCTTAATAAGGGCAAGATGTTCTTGATTTGCGGCAACTCCTTGTCGGCTTCTGGCAATAAACTGATGGCATTATTGAAGATTTTCGTCAATGCTTCACGTTCATCGTCGGTGTTAAAGTCAAGTTTCGACATTTTTAACGCTAAAGTTTCACAGTCTCGTTTGGAGAACGAGAATACAATCACTGGGTTATACTTTTTCATGTAAATCATCTTCACAATCTTATAAATATCTGATTTCCCATCGTTATTTCCTCCTTTGTACGTCTGTCCCTTTTTACCCTTTGACTTGTCGGCAGAGGCAGGATCATCACCACCTTTGTCACTGATGGAGGCCATGGCCTTTTGGAAGTTTTCTTCCCGGAAAACCCCCTTTTCGTCCACCACCAAATGAATCCCGTCCCCAGCAGCTGGGAACAAGTAGTGTTGCAAGGGAGTTGGACGGAAGTCTGTGTAAACAACGTGACAAGGCTGGGCGTGGATTTTCACGATCCATTCGGCGAATTCCATGGCATTGGGGATGGTGGCCGAGAGAAATACATAGTGTACTTTATCTGGTAAGAGAATGATGGTTTCTTCCCAAACCACACCACGGGACTTGTCTCTCATGTAATGAACTTCGTCAAAGATGACCCAGGCCACTTCTCTCATGACCTCGGAGCCTCGGTATAACATGCTCCGTAAAATCTCCGTGGTCATCACAAGACATCCGGCATCTGGGTTTATGGTGACATCCCCCGTCATCAACCCAACATCTCCGAACTCAGCCAAAAGCTCACGGTACTTCTGGTTACTCAACGCTTTAATCGGAGAGGTGTAGATGACTCTCTGCTTGTCCCGGAGAGACTGGGCAATGGCATACTCGGCCACCACTGTCTTACCGGCCGAGGTGTGGGCAGACACTAGCACGGACTCGTCTCTGTCGATACACGAGATGGCGGTGTCTTGGAACGGGTCCAACACGAAGGGGTAGGTTCGGGCCTGATTCTGTCTTTTATGTTCTCCAATGGGGATATATGGGTAATCTGGAGGAATGGCCACTTGGTGACGGACCTGGTGACGTAATTTCAATTGTCCTTCAGGTTTTTCCGAGGCAGACGATGCCATGAGTCCATCGGAGGCAGCAACTTCTCGAGAAGCTTCGATTTCCACCGAATCAAACACTACCGGGTTGATATCTTTCTTCTCCTTTGCCTCATCTTGTTTCAGTTTCTTTGGCGGCTCTGGCTCTGGTTCAGCGGAAGCTGGACGCTTACGTTCGACTTTTGGCTGGGTCTCTGTAATCTCTGGCAACGCAACAGGTGCCTCGTTGAACACGTCGAAAAGATCGTCCCCGTCCATTGTGAGTGTAGAGGAACGAAAGACTTAAGAACCGAAAGAACTGAAGAGAAGTGAAATAAAATGCGAGCTGAAAAAAAATGCGATGAGATTGCACTTGGTTGCAACTGAAAAAATGGAGATGCGTTGAACTATGAGTGCTGGAGCATGGTATGAACTGTAAACTGAATGTCATGAGATGCTATGACTGTAAGTTATGAATGTCATAAACTCCAATGAACTGTTGAATCGAAGACAGGCGGAAAAAGGAATAGGAAACTGTAAAAAGCTGCAGAACACTACATCGAAAGCTGTATAGAAAACGTACAGAACTAGAAAGCTCTTTTGAACACTAGAAGACTATCACCGTAGAAATCTACCACACTACAAATCTACCACACTACAAATCTACCACACTACAAATCTACCACACTACAAGTCTATCACATTCGAAATCTATCGTATTAAAACTATCGCACTAAACACTATCACACTATCACCACTCTTATCTCATCTATGCTATCTGCTCCTGGCCCTGTAACAACTTGAGAGTTCTCCATTTCTCTCGGTCATACTCTCCGATTACTGCACTTGGCACCGAGCTGACCCGAGACCGATCAGAACTCGAGGCCGGCTCGAGATCCCTGAAGGCGGTCATTTCAAACTCAACACTGTGCCGGTAGTAGTCTAACGATACAGGGGGCTTCTCTGATGTCGTAGGCTTCTCTTGTACCGAGAGATGGGCCCGGTGATTCACTCTAGTGACAAACGACTTGAATGACTTCCGCGGAGAACTGGACTTGGAAGACACCGCCGAACTGAGTGAGAACTGGTTCGATGCTGTCGACTCAGAGTGCTTGTGGCCGGGGCATGTGTTCTTCCTGCTGGTGAAGATGGTGAGCTTCTTCGGGGACTCCAAGCGAAACATCTTCCGTATGGGCGAGCCACCTGAGGACGAAGGTTTCACAGGCGTATCCACCGGGGTGATACAGTTGAAGTCCTTGCTGATATCACTGTGTTTGGCGCTGGTGGCAGAATGGTCAGAAACGTTTCTGAAAGTGTGAAGAGATGGAGCACTGAAAGACCGATTCAGTACACTGTACGAGGGTCTTCTAGTGTTTTCGGAGCTTGGTCCACTAAGATCGCTGAGACTGTCCACATTATCGGGACCATGTCCTAATACTGGCGGATGGAGATACAGATCTTTGTTGCCACTGACAAGACGAATACCAGCAGAAAGATTGGCCCCAGACCGGATTCTCTGGTCGACCCAGGTGTCCCAGTTATCGTTCCATTCGTGCAAGGAAATATGGTTCATCGACATCGACCGGTTCTCATACGACTCCGAGTTCAAGAGCCAGGTCTTTTTGGTCCCGGGAATCTTCTCCAACCCTTTCAACGCATTGTGGTAGTCGTCGTCCTCTTCCTGCTCCACTACCATGGCAGTGTCCTGGTCGAAGTCAGCGAAGGCATGGTGGTCCAATGGCTCATCTAGTTCGTTGATATAGGGCAATTCCCCTACATCGTCTCCACCAAACTTCGGCCGGTCGTCTCCAAATTTCTGCCTGTACTTGGATGTTGCTGTATCGTCTCCAAACTTCGGCCGCTGTTTGAAAGTTCGTGGAGCAAATTCACTGGCCGTTTGCTTCTGTTCTCTCTCTAGTTCCTCCTGTTGTCTTTTGATCTTCATAATAGGACTTTCTCCGCTCTTAAGCACCGAAGGGAGCAACAATTCGTTGACGTTCAGAACAAACTCCCGCTCGTCGTGAATCGACTTCCATCGCTGCTCTCTCTTCATCCTCTTATCACCATTGAGGTGGCTGGCGGACTTAGATCTCTTGACTGTGGTGTCGTCTTCTGGGCTAAGTGTTGTTTGAGACAAGATGGTGGACGAAGGACTCTCCGCTGGGTATTGAAATTGGTTCTGCTCTGCTGCTTCGTAAGTCAAATTCAGAAGCGATGAACTATGAAATGGAGCAGTTTTCGGTTGTTTCCACAATACTGGCGTACTCACAGAGTGTTTCACTGCTGGACTCAAGCTTTCGGACGATAGTCTATGGGATTTCCGCAAGCTTTCCGTTGACTGTCTATGGGATTTCCGCAAACTATCAAATGACTTATTGGTCTTTCTTAGCGAATCTGTGGAGAATTTGGGAACCGGCCCAAATGAACTATAGGTATTTTTTCTAGCCGTGTCAGTAGATTTCTCTTCCGGGAAGTTGAGAGCATGGAGATTACCGCTTCCCATCCAGTTATCTTCGTTGTAGACGGAGATTTCTTGCGGGTTTCTATGTATGTTCATTGAATTTTCAATGATATAGTTGATTTCTTCATTTTCATCAGCAAATTCGGGTTGCTTGAGATTTTCTTTAATACTATGTACAACTTTGGTTTCTTCTTCAAAAAGGGTTTGGACAGAATGCTTTTTATGCACCGACACATTTTCGGAGCCAGGTAAGAAGAGGGTATGCTCGCGATTGAGGGAAAGTTGGGATTCCAAATCGTATGAATCATTTGTTTTTTCTGTCTCGTTTTGATTATTATTAAATATGCAAATGAAATGTAAGGTTAGCGATATTGCCAAAAGAATTATTGATATTATGAAAAGTGTGGGTATGATTATTTCGCTGTGATCAAGAGACCCTGAAAAATGGATCTTCCCCTGGATTAAGTAAATTATTAGCCAGATCCCTGTTATAACGTAGAATAAGTAGATGGGGATGGATATGAACGTTTCGATGATGGTATAAGCTGATACCTGGGAATTTCGTAGTAAAACCACCAAAGTTTGAATCATTATGCAAAAGCTGATGATATAGCCACTTATTATGACCAAAAGTAGTATGATCTCATGGTTGATCCGGGTATAAACTACCAACGCTAGAGATGATACTACCAGGCAGCATGCTAGGATCAACCACTGCAAGGGTAGGAATGTGAAATGCATAAGGAGGTATGGTGTTGTATGACGGGTGGATATTGAGAAGATGAGTGGAAATAAATACCGGCAGCAATTTCACCCTAATTGACGAGTTGATATTGTCGCTGTAGACGAAATTGAACAAAGAACCTTCTAAGGTGATTTGCCGATAACCCGACACTCGATTTGTCTCTAACACAATTGTTAGCTAAGGACGTTGAAGTTAAAAAAAATTCTATTAGAAGTAAGAGAAGCTATCGAATACACAGTTTTATCTCACAATATTCGCATCGATCAACTGCGTACCCTTTCTGTTACATGAGATTTGCTAAATGACTGCTAAATTCACTTCGATTCCTTAGTGATTTTTTTTTTTTTTGCGACGACTATTTTCGTTTGTCCCCAATTAGGAAAGAGGTTCCAAAAAGCATACAAACACCGGTACCCTCAACAAAGAACCATTGATTAGGTGCCAAATCAGGCAATAGGCAGTGGATCGGGGTCTTATGGATGCATTATTGAGTGTTATTTCAGGTGTATTCATGAAACAGGCCAATAAGTACATGGGATCACACGAACTACTATGGCATGCTAAGTGACGTCTGGGCATACGAGAGTCCATCGCATTGTGGTGTGACCAACTTTATTTACTAAAGGCCTATGACGGTATATTGAAAGTCCGCTTACGGTCAATTGTTGTCTTCTTTGTGGAATCTAGGATCTTGCATTCCCTACATACTACTTAGGCAAAGGTATAGTCACCACCAATCCACCTGTTCACCATTTCCAACGCATTGGTGGGTTGATCGTATGGAACCATGTGACCACCACCGAAGACTCTTAAGAAAGTGAAGTGTTTGTAGTTCTTAACTTCACCCGCGGCTGTCTTTCCAACAGTCCAATCTTTGATTGGTTCTTTTTCGAATTGATCATGTCCACTCCAAGGTAACCTATCAGTCCAGCCTTGGTTACCCAACCAATTACATATAAAATCTTTGTCTCCAGCGTAGATAAGCACGGGAACGTCTGCCTCTAATAATTCACTAACAAAAGTCTGATGAGGCTTCATCATGTCACCGCTCCAGCCGAAATCAGTTCCCACAGAATCGCTACATAATTGATAATCGTCAACTTCTGCCCCTAATGCTTGCTTGACCTCAGGCAAGTTCAAGTAATCATGAACGTAGTCGAGGGCATCGTAACATAACGAGTTTTCCCCACAGGGTCTACGAATGTCGTAAACATTTCTTCCCGTTTTCTCGAATGCTTCCATCTGAGAACTACCACAGTAAATTCCAGCAGGTATACAGGTGACGGGGTTGGAAAACGTATAGCACGCTTGAATCAATGCTTTACATCGTGGAATAGCATCTTTCATACTTTCGCAGTCTTCTGGCTCTAAAATAGATGGTTCACCTCCTTCTCCACATGCCATTGGCTCGTAATACTCAAATTGGGTAAGTTGATCGGTCAACCCATTACCAATGAGCACAGAAGTCAAGTTGAAAGAACGATCCTCGTGGCTCAAAATTTCGGCAGAAAACGCAGGTATATAGTGTCCCCCGTAAGATTCACCAGCAATGTGGAATGGCAATTTACGGAGGTCAGGGAATTTCTGGAAGAACAACTCCAAGAATGCGTAAACATCCTTACCTGCAGCATGAGTACTATAAATTTGCTTAGAAGAATAAGAATATCCAACATTTACTGGCTGGTCTAAGAAAATAACTGAAGCATTGCTGTTCCAACTGTATGGGTTATATATTGGCTTGATGTCTTCGCCAATTGAAGAAGGTCCCAATTCAAAAAACAACCCTGTTAATGAGGAACACCCTGGTCCTCCATTCAACCACAAGATAACTGGGTCATTCTTTGGATCATTTCTAGATTCAAAGAAGTAGTAGAAGAAGTGCTTATCTTCATCTTCAACATCTAAGTAGCCACTATACTGTTTAACCGTGTCTAATCCCAATGCCTTAGGATCAGTCTTCTTGACCCTTAATTTGTGGTTTGGATGTTTGTCTGAGGTGACATGAAAGTCAAAAGCTTGTTTCGACGACTTTTTGCCGTCTACTTTAAAATTCATTTTGCTGATAACATCTGGAAACTTATCGATCACTTCCTGCCATAATGCTTTGGTGTCACTAGGGATATTCTGAATTGGGTCATTGAGATACTTGTAAATCGACTCAATTACATTCTGTCCATGAAAGAGACTTTGAAATTGAAAGTGGTTATCGTAGGCAAACCCTAGTCTCTGTTGAGCATCGCCGATATACGATCTAAAAGGGTTTGGTATCGTTAAAGCTTCTACTGAAACTATGACACAAGCTGCAAAAATACTCGACGAAAATCTCATAATGACTGTGCCGTGTACGTTTGCTTTTGCAAAGATGTGAGTCCAATTGCTGCTATATATAGGGTAGTTAGCCCCTATAACCCCTTGAATTTCGCATTTGGTGCCTTATCATAAAGAGGCCCTCCCGATAAGAAGGGGGATTGTGCTATCTCCGACACTTGACACATCTCCGTACATTAGGACCCGGTAGCCGCAAGTGAATATCCTATTATATGGACAAAGCTAGGAACCAAGTCTAAGTGATGAAAATGTTGTTACTGAGAGAGCAGGACACATAGTGACTGATGGCACATTTAAGTTTCGTTACCGAGCTATTTCAAGTACAATATGTCTCCCATGGATATAATCACCGAGCATTCTGGGTATCATAAGAGAGATCTGAACTTAAAATCGGACTTCTCTCTGGTATCCCCCATGAGCCTTTCATCGATGTAAGTAAAATCTTATTCGAAAAAGTATAAATTAGTATTTCTTTTTCCTCGATATGCTTTGGCTACAATCTACACCTTACACATTTCAGAAGCTATAATCATTTTATTCGATTTTCACGTTTGCTGAAAGATTGGGTTAAGCGAAGGTGAAGTCACCACCGACCCATCTGTTTACCATTTCCAAAGCATTTTCTGGTTGATCATATGGAACCATGTGACCACCACCGAAGACTCTTAAGAAAGTGAAGTGTTTGTAGTTCTTAACTTCACCCGCGGCTGTCTTTCCAACAGTCCAATCTTTGATTGGTTCTTTTTCGAATTGATCATGTCCCGACCATGGTAATCTGTTGGTCCAACCTTGATTACCTAACCAGTTACAGATGAAATCTTTATCACCAGCATAGATAAGAACAGGGATATCGGCTTCCAATAAGTCAATGACGGCCTTGTGGTAAGGTTTCATCCAATCGCCAGCCAAAACAAAGTTTCTGTTAAGATCAAAGTTACAAGAAGAATATTCTTCAACTTCAGCACCCAAAGCAGCTTTAACTTCTGGTAAGTTCAAGTAGTCATCAATGTATTCCAAAGCTTGGTAACACAAATCGGAACCTTCGCACATAGTACGAATATCATAGACATTTCTACCAGTCTTTTGGTATGGGCCCATTTCCGCGTTGTTACAGTAGATAGTAGCAGGCACACATGACCATAAGGAGTTAGACTCATAACATGATTCAATAAGAGACAAACATCTTGGAACGGCGTTGTTCATACTTTCACATTCTTCTGGTTCTAAAACGGATGGTTCACCTCCTTCACCACAAGCCATTGGTTCATAGTATTCATATTGGGTTAATGGATCGGTTAAACCGTTACCAATAAGAACCGAAGTTAAGTTGAAAGAACGGTCTTCATGACTTAAAATTTCAGTCGAGAAAACTGGGATATAATGACCGGCATAAGATTCACCGGCGATGTGGAATGGTAATTTACTGTATTCAGGGAATTTTTGGAAGAACAATTCCAAAAATGCGTAGACGTCTTTACCAGCAGCAATGGTATTAGTGACACTTTGAGAAGAGTATGAGTAACCGGCATTTACAGGTTGGTCTAAGAAGATAACCGAAGCATTGTTATTCCAACTGTGAGGGTTATGGATAGGTTTAAGGTCTTTTCCGATTGAGGCAGGACCTAATTCGAAGAATAAACCAGTTAATGAAGAGCATCCTGGTCCACCGTTCAACCACAAGATAACTGGGTCATTCTTTGGGTCATTTCTAGATTCAAAGAAGTAGTAGAAAAAGTGCTTATCTTCATCTTCCACATCTAAGTAACCACTGTATTGTTTGACGGTATCAATACCTAATGATTTTGGGTCATTTTTCTTAACTCTCAATTTGTGGTTTGGGAGTTTTTTGGAGCTAACGTAGTAGTCGAATTTTTGATTTATGAATTTCTTACCTTTGACCTTGAAGTTCATTTTGCTGACAGTGTCTGGGAACTTCATCAACATCTCCAGCCATAAGCTTTTGGCGTCAGCAGGAACTTTTTGTAATGGGTCGTTTAAGAATTTAGCAATTGATTCAATCACTCCATTTGTACTAAAGTCAACAGAGTTAACAAAGTGTTGATATTGGGAATTGACCTTGTCTAAGTTAAGACCCAATCTTTGTTGAACTTCATTAGCATAGGAATTGAAGGGGTTAGGAATGGTTAAACCTTCTACAGCAACAATTGCACTAGCAACGGTAAGAATGGAAGTTAATTTCATATTAAAAGTTTAACATAAAACTATAAGGATTAAAAGAAAAAGAAGTAGTAAGAAATGCGAGAAGCAATTGATAACCTTTATACGTCCTTGCCACTCACTCTATAACCCTGGAGATTACAAAGGGAAATACGGGGCTAGTCCCGATAAGAGGGTAGCCAGCCTACTGGATAGTGCTCAAAATAGAAGTGAGTGGCCGTGGTGCACGCACGCCGCCACCCAATGAAGGGCAAAAAACGCCAAATTGGGTCAGTGGTCGTTTCGTGCCTAATTACCTACATAAGTCAGAGGTCGTTTGTAGGCCAACCAGCGGGTGGTCGTCTGTAGGCTAATCAGCTGGTGGTCGTTTGTAGACGAATTACATAGTTCATGAAGCCGGTGAGTTCTTCATGGGGATACGACAACGGCTAAAGCTAGAGCATGCCGCTCAGGATAGTAATGAGATCAAATTTTCCAGGTCTGATGCCAAAGTCCGTAAGCTAGGAGAAGGTGTCTCGGGGATAGTGGAGTTATTTCAATGTAGAAAGTCTCGTCATCAGTATGTTGTCAAGACCTATCATTGTAAGGAAGTATATGAGACGAAGAAAGAGTATAGAGAACGAGTATTGCAGGAGTATTATATTCTCTCATCCATAGATCATGTGAACTTCATTAGCATCTATAAGCAAGAAACTTCGTTTGATGGGCTAAGGGTACGAATTTATTTGCAAGCCGGTAGTAATGATTTGTATCAGCTCATAAAAGCAAAGAAAGCTGAGCAAGTCGATTCAGGCGAATTACTTTGCTTCTGGAAACAATTGTGTAACGGTATCAATTATCTTCATAATACTGCTAACATGTGCCACAGAGATCTAAAGCTAGATAACCTCGTCATCGACTTGGAGCTGGGTCATTTGAAAATAATTGATTTGGCCACAGCAGTGGGTTGTGAATCAGCCTCAATTGGCATAGTTGGTTCTATTCTGTACCTTTCTCCAGAGTCAATGGAAGCCATTTACTATGACGGGAAGAAGAGTGATGTCTGGTCAATTGGGATAATCCTTTACTTCATGATCAATAAAAGATTTCCTTGGAAGTCGGCACGGCTAGATGACGACAGGTATGTAGCATTCAAAAACAGTGACTATAGCTCGACCGGTGACTTTAAAGAATCAGTGACCGTTCCTGCCCCAATTATAGAAAACGAGCCAGAAACTGGGGTAAAAACCGTTTTAAGGCTTCTTCCTGCTGACTCAATCCTGCTAGTTAGTCGAATATTTCAGATAGATCCAATAAAGAGATGTAGCATTGAAGACTTTTACACCTATAATTGGTTTAAGGAGATTTCATGTTGTGACGAAAATGCAAAATGCTCCATCAAGCACACCTATCTTCAATAACTATACACCTACTGATTTACTACTGTGTAAAGCTCATTGCATCTTGTACATATAAAAAAAATCAAATTTTCCAATTAATATCTCTCATGTCATAATCAAATGGAAAAAGTAAAGTTTTTCGGTTTTTCTTATTTATGTCAATTTTGTAGCTAAAATATAAAGAAATGAACTTAGAATCTTAAGCAAATTGAAAAAAACTGAAAAATTTTGATAATTTGAAAAAATACTTCATTCAATGTCAAATTTTGTTCTTTTATAATAAGAAGTCACCACTATCATACCCTCCATAAACTAAACAGCTGCTTTTATATGAATATCACTTCAAACCTCATAGTAATGTAAATTTGCATCCAAAAATCATACACAAAATTGCCTGGTGAAAAATTTTTCACTTCGTTGACTCACAGTCGGTTCTACGTCGTCCACCAACCTCCCCAGCCGACGATAGCAAAAAATTTGGCTGTTAGAGCACTCAGTTTGTTGAATATGGCCATTTCCCATAAACCGGTGCTTGACAAATACAAACCCATTGTATACAGGGATTTAGAAACTTTCCTTATCTAGATACTGGGGATAAAGATCCGACTGACTCGTACCTGACTTCTTCGCGACTCTGATTGACTCGGGGCCACCGAGGGTAGAATCGAGTGGGTTAAGTATGTATCAATCACGTGTCAAGATCGTTTTTTATGTGAATTTCGACCTTTTTTTTCACTTCGTCATAGAATAGAAAACCATATAAAGCCCTTGGACTTTGTTCTTTCTTCATCATTGAAAAAAAATTGAAAAACAAGAAGGATGTTCTCTACCTCATTACGTGCTTTAAAGCACCAAACCAGAAGATTGCCAGCTAGCTTTGCAATTCCTGCTAGAGGTTATGCTATCTCCGCTAACCAAGCCTTACTTTCTCAACCAGTTCAAGTAGTTGACCCAGAAATGGCTGACATCTTACAACAAGAAAAGGACAGACAGAGAAATTCCATTACTTTGATTCCATCTGAGAATTTCACCTCTAAAGCCGTTATGGACTTGTTAGGATCAGAAATGCAAAATAAGTATTCTGAAGGTTACCCCGGTGAAAGATACTACGGTGGTAATGAAATTATTGATAAAGCTGAGTCTTTATGTAGAAAGAGAGCCTTAGAAGCTTTTGACTTAAATCCCGAAGAATGGGGAGTCAACGTTCAACCATTATCCGGAGCTCCAGCTAACTTATACGCTTATTCTGCTATCTTAGAAGTTGGTGATAGAATCATGGGTTTGGACTTACCCCATGGTGGTCATTTATCGCATGGTTATCAAACACCAAGTGCCAAAATCTCATACATTTCAAAATACTTTCAAACCATGCCTTACAGATTGAATGAAGAAACCGGGTTAATTGACTACGATACTTTAGAAGCTAATGCAATCTTATTCAGACCTAAAGTTATTGTCGCTGGTGCATCTGCTTATTCCAGAATCATCGACTACAAGAGAATGAAAGAAATTGCTGACAAAGTCGGTGCTTACTTGCTCTCGGATATGGCCCATATTTCTGGTTTAGTTTCTGCTGGTGTCACAGACTCTCCTTTCCCATACTCTGACATTGTTACTACCACCACTCACAAGTCGTTAAGAGGTCCAAGAGGAGCCATGATTTTCTTCAGAAAGGGTATCAGAAAGGTGACTAAAAAAGGAAAGGAAATCCCATACGATTTAGAAAGAAAAATCAACTTTTCTGTTTTCCCAGCTCATCAAGGTGGTCCACATAACCACACAATTTCTGCATTAGCCGTGGCTTTGAAACAAACTGGTGCTTCGGAATACAAAAAATATCAACAAGACGTTGTTGATAACGCCAAAAGTTTTGCCGAAGCTTTAGAATCAAGAGGATTTAAATTGGTATCTGGTGGAACTGATACTCATTTAATTTTGGTTGATTTAAGATCGAAGAACATTGATGGTGCTAGAGTTGAAGCTGTATTGGAAAGAGCCAACATTGCTGCCAACAAGAACACTGTTCCTGGAGATAAGTCTGCTTTATTCCCATCTGGTTTAAGAGTTGGTACCCCTGCAATGACCACAAGAGGTTTCGGTCCTGCCGAGTTCGATAAAGTTGCTGAATACTTCCAAAAGGCTGTGGATATTTCGATCGCTTTGAAGGCAAAGGAAGAAGGTAAAGTTGCAAAAGAGTTGTTAGCTAGCTTCAAGAAATTAGCTGACGAAAGTGCTGATGTTAAAGCTTTGGCTAAAGAAGTTTCTGATTGGGCTTCCTCTTATCCAGTTCCTGGTGATTTGTGATCATCCCTGTAACCTACGAATTCACGTAACTAAAAATTATATGTAGAGACAAGTAGAAAGCAGTGACGTGAGATAATAGAATATTTTATGTCCAACTGTTCATCTAACGTAGAATTGACCCCCGCTCATACACTTTGAGGTAAAGGACTAAAACATCAAGATTCTTCCTCGACCGTATAGAAGAGTAGTCAATAATTCAGCAATATAGTTCGTTTCTCGTTTCGCATCTTTATGCTTCATTTTTTTCAGCCATTTTTTCCGTTTTGTCGCACCAAAAAACTGCTATAATCTACCTCGTTAGTAAGACTCTTTCTACTAACCTTTCTCTTTCATTGAACCTCCATGGTGTCGGCAATCGATGAATCAATTAAAGCGGGTCAGCAGACTACGCTCTCGATACGACCTCCCCAAAGACGTGCCAGCAACATTTCGTGGTCGAAAAATGGTATTATAGCTTACACGGCGCCAACCTTCAACCCCAAGCACAACTTGTTCCTTACGTACCTAGAAAACATTGACGGGAAGTCGTGGCAGCTAGCCAAACCCCAGGGACTTCTCATAACACCAACAGATCACTGTGAAACCCCTCAACTATCACTAGTATCATGGAGTAATTTAAGCACCGATTTGGCAATGTGCGATCATCACGGTAACTTTTATATTCTTCTTGCTGGAGTGGGACTATTGAACAAGGATGGGAACGGAACCGCCGAGACTGATGGAAATCTGGCGTCCAAAGCTCCATCAGATCCGAAATCCCCCAACCCGGCCAATTCTCCTAGTTACGAGTTGACCTCTTATAACCATACCGAAATGATCTATTGTGACCTTGTGAAATCTAATACCCAAAGTGAATTTGACTCACGCTCAAGAATAATTTCATTGAAATGGTTGAATATTGAAAAACCTCAAATAATTAATAAACCTGCTACTCTTACTCGAAATGAACCAGTAGCAAGTGGCCAACAAAAGTCTCCTCTTGCTTACTCTTATTCGGTAAATCAATATCAATCTTATGGAGTAACCCATCCTATATCCACCAAACAAGCATGCGTGGCATTGAGGGAGAATGGAGAGTTTGTTCTTTACTATCAAGGAGAACATAAAGTGGAATATCATAAAGTTTTCATTCCATTATCTAAAGACACTGTATCGTTCACCACAGGATCCATTGGGTTCGACAATAAAAAGATTATAGTATCTGCTTATGATTCATATCTGGGAAAGATTTCTACCTACGAGTTGGATATCGACTGGGGTTTTTTGGTGGAATCAAGTAAGAAACAAAAGGTTGATCCTCTCTATCATACTCCGAAGGAAGCTCAAAAACTTCCAAAATTGTCATTAAAACTCTTGAGTGAGATGAATCCAGTATCATTATGTAATATAGAAGTTCCAGATAAGAAGGAGGATGCCATGGAAGTCGATGGTGATACTGAGTTTACAATTGAACTGGGGCAATTGTCATCCATCGACATTATATCGTCAAACTTCGATAAAGAGAACAAGTTGCTTATATTAGTTAGCTACAAATTCGAAGACATTAAAAAGAATATTCAAAAGACAGTCATCTATCAATACATTGTCACAAAATCGCAAGACTTAATCTCAGAGGCTTTCTCCGATCTAGGTATGAGAAAAAACGTCTCCAAAACTGCAAACACCCAAATATATAATCTCCTGCTTCAAGGAAAACTTACGAGACCAAAATTCATACAATCCATAGAAACATTCATTGCTGAGTCCTACATACTATTAACTTACGAAGATGGAACAATCGAAACTCTTGATAGAAATACATTGAAGCTACAAACTGTTCATAAAGACAGTGATCCTCCAGAGACTATTGCAACTATCCATGACTTTGGATTTCAATTTCCGAAAATTGAAAGAAAATCCAACAACCCTCTTCTAATTTGTATATCTCCTAATTTGACCTCAGTGGTGTATGCTGAGGTTAATGACCCATCTCAACAATTGATCATGAAGGTTGTGGAAAAAGAAGACACTTCCAACATTTCCCCCAAAGATTTGTTTATTACATCAGTCGGATTTGCTTTCCGCCATGCATTTTCTTGTTACACTAACACTTGTTCCGATGATTTGATTGCTTTAATTCAATCGGAGGTGAAACGAATTGGCCAAACACTTTACAAAACAGCTGGTAGCAAAGCTCATAATGTAGAGACGATTTTAAACAGATTCATTGAGTCGACAGTATGTGAATCCCACAAGGCTATAAATTTCCAGTTAGATGCTTTCGGGAAGGAATCGGTAGATAAGCTTTTATCTAATCCTCCATTGCAAAAGCTTCTTTCATTGCAATTGGTGTTGGGAGAAATTCAGACGAAAAATCATGTCATTTCAGACATTGCTTGGGTAGTATTGAATTTAAGAAGTACGAGTTTTGGAATCATGTTTTCATTATCCAGTATTTATAGACAAATATCCAAGAAAAAGCCTGCTGAAGATAGTCTTCAAGACTCCATAACTCGAGCTGAATGTATCATGTCACTAATTGGAAACGTGAAGTGGTTAGTTGACTTAATGATCTACCTTAATCAAGAATTATTACAGTTATCGTACATGAAAAACAATCAAACGGAAAGCAAGTTGGACTATAAAAACTCGATTGTTCTTCCTATAATTTTGAGTAAAGTGCCCCGATTATTCTTGATGTATGCTTGGTCCTCTATTGGAAAAACCCATGAAATATTGAAGAAATTGCATAAGGACCTATCTGAAAGTAATAAGTTACTCACTCCAATGAAAGAAGCACTTAACCGGTATTTTACTGTTTGCAAAACATCACCACTAAATTTGAGTATATCGGAGAATTTCCTTCGTGAATGTGATGCCTACGTCACCAAAGAACTTGGTACGTTGGCTGCAAATAAGGATAGAGGATACACTCTCAAAATCGAACAAAAATTAGTGTGTCAAGGGGAGTTATCAGAGGAATTAATTACCATTGCCAAGGCGTTGATTGACAGGCACACCATCAGCATTAATCGGGACATGAAAGTTTCCGAGTTGTTCTTTTATGACGTAGATTGGATCGATGTTGGAGTCACCAGACATGTGGACAGTTCAGGGAAGAACTTCATCACTGACGGAAACCCAGTGATCTCCTATGAGCCAGGGAAGTATAAAGCCACGGTAAGAAGACCCAAATATTCAAATTTAGAGGAAATTGATGCGTTGAGAAAGATTGTAATAGAGGTTGGGCTGAAATTGGATCCTAAATCAGATATTCCGTTTGTCACCCAGAGCACAGATAACAAATTAGCCAAGCTAAGAAAGTGTACGAGATGCCGATCTGTATCGTTGGTGACGGATCCACTTGTATTTGACGCATCCAGGGCCATTGGTTTATGGACAATGGTGTTTCAGAGAACATGTATATGTGGAAGTGCCTGGGTCAACTGCGAGTAGGTTGGAGAAGTGCCTAGATCAACTGCAAGTAGTGCCTCATATGTGGGGGTAGTGTATAGATGATTACATGAACATTATTATTAATTTTATTGTGTAGAGTACATAAAAAAAGATATTTGGTAAGGGGCTTACTTTGCTTTTATCGGAGACTGCACTTCATCTGGAGTATGGGTTTCGCCGGACTCCTTTTCGTCTGCTACATCGGCGGTATGGTCTGAATCTTTATCGTCGACTGCTTTAGAGTCGTTTGGATTCTCACCCTCTGTTTCCTTGACTGCGTTTTCCTGGGCTTTCTTCATTTTTGCAGCCAACCGAGTCATTGTGTACATCAAAGCCACTGTAGAAAGGACAAGCCATGCCACCAATATACCGATATTTCTACCCATATGACCCTTGTAGGAGTCGAAGTAAGCCACATGCATCAACTCGTACACATTATGGAGGGGCATAGCGTACCCATAACGATAAAATATTGGGCACAACACAATTGGAGACACCGTAGGGGCCATATTAGTTACTGCAACAAACAACAAAATGAAACCTACCAACTGAGGTTTAATACTGGCGATATTGAGGACAAGGGCTTCGATGAGGGAGCCCAAGGAAGCTATATTGAGGTAGGAAAATGCCCAGACGACCAAGAAGCCCAGATGGCCAAAGGCAGTAGTAAATTTGATGCCAAAGGCGGTGTTGAGGGTGACAAAGGCAAGGCCGATGACGACATAAGCTAGGTGAGAGACCAAAAGTCTGTATGCGAGGTAGCGGATACCGGTGTATTTCAGGGAGATGTGTTTATGGATTTCGATCAGAAACACGAACTGGAAGAAGGAAAACACAATCAAGTAGATTAAGCCAATCTGGAACGGGGCCTGGACTACGGGGTTGGTTATGGGCCTGTTATCAACCAATTTGAAGTTGGGGAGGTTGGTTAGGAGATTGGAGGAGGTCAGCAATGCGTGCAACACTTGCGACAGATTCAAGGTGCTGACCATGGCGGAGGAATAGTCCGATTTGGGAGCAAACGAGGAGAAGGCATTGACGAGTCTCATGATGATGGTGGAGATGAAGTTGTTCATTCCGTTGAAGTCGCGGCCGGTTTCGTAGACTGCTTCCATGAGTCCTATAGCGGGATTGATTAGTTGCACTCCGGAGACAAGCTGTTGGTACATGTCCAAGGTAGCGTTTTGCTTGACGTAGAATATGGCCCAGTATTTCTGGTGGTGCACCTGGTGGTAGACTTCCTGAGTGATGGTGCGACCGTTATTTGCAGCCAAATCGGCAATGGAAGTGTAGTTTACAATGTCAAAGTGGCCTAGTTGTTGGACCAGGGATACGTTGGTGAAGAAGTATTCGACGGTAGAGCCGAGAATAGGCGGGAGGGAGCCAACGGTGGTATCTGCGATGACGACGCCAAAGCGGAGATGGGGGTAACGAGAGTTTCTGTCATAGTAGGAGCCCCAGTACACACATAGAGCGCCGACGAAGCCTATGATCAAGTAGAGGTAGTTGGTGAGGTACGTGAGCACCATCTGGATACGGAAGGAGTGGAAGTCTTTGTCCCAGAAACCGAATTTCTGGGTGATACTCTGGATCACGCTGGCGATGGTGTCTCTACGAGCGGGAGGCTCTGACGGGAGGAAGCTGGGCCTTCTGGAGGGCTCGGTGCCGTCGAACATGCGAGGGAACTCTTCGAGTCTGGAGGTGGAGTTTTCTTCGTCGGACTCGCGGGTACGGTTGATGTTGTTCAAGTGGCTTCTTCCAAAGAGATAGTCATGATTGAGGTCACTGGTATGGATGTTGGAGAGCCGGCGGAGGCCCAAATGGGTGTCTTCTTCGAGAGCAGCACTCGGTATGGACATGTTGGAGAGGTAGGACTGGGTGGCAGACGAGAAGCGGCGAAGAACAGAGGGACGAGGGGGCCGGTGAGAGTCATCGAGCTGAACAGGGGCATTTTCTGGAGTGAGGGAGACCACCGACGAGCGAGAGGACGACGTCAGTCGAGACGTCGATGGAATCGATTGGATGGACTGGGGCATTGCTAGAGGGGGCGGAGGATAGAAGAAAGGAAGAGTTATCGGCTGAGGATTGAAATTAGCAATGAGCGGCTGGTGCTCAAATTAGTGCAGGGACAGAAATTGGTAATGGCAGGGAGATGTAATAGTAGTGGGCTGAACGAGGTGATGAAGCTTGTAATTGTAAACGAGACGTGGGCAGAATGTGGACGGGACGTGGTCGGAATGTGGACGGGATATCACGAGATGTTTGCCAGGACCGGCGTACAGTGGGCAGTTTTGTCAGTGGGCAGAGATTGAGACCTACGGCTGACGATAGGAAAACAACAACATTACCCGAAAAAACGCTCACCAACAATAGAGGTTGAGGGGAAAGCTCATTTTTGCTATGCAAGCCCCATTTCTCCAGAAGCATCTACGCACCACTTACGAAAACCTTATAGGAGAGTAAGGGGCCTGAAGTTGAATAACGTAGGTGAACGGCTTGAATTGAATAATATAGGCGGAAGCGAGAGCAATGATAGACACACTGTCCGCGGACCCTTTAGACGAGTCACTGCTGGTACAGCAGTTTGACGACGACGGGACAGCAGCATGGAAAGAAGAGTTAAGGGCAGAGAAAGTAGGGGCAGTAGCAGATGCCAGTCCAGGAGCAACAGCAGCAGACGCCAAAGGCTCAGAATCAGCAACAGAAACAGCTCCCGAAGAGAGTGTCTTCTGGCGACGGCTCAAGTTCATATTCAAGGTTTGCCGGGTGTACATCCAGATATTTATCCTATTTACCGGACTCTGCTCTATATACTGGGGCACCTTCTTCCACCGAGACGACCGTTTTGTCAATGCCAAAATGCTAGTGGTGTCAGAAGACACCAGCTTCTCTTCCGACAATGGAACCACCATCCAACCCTTGGTCGGCGATGCCTTCACCAACATGTTGCTCCACAACAGAACCGTCTCCAAGCTAGGAGGTTGGACCATAGCCAACATGACCGACTTCACCCAGTCAGCCACCAGACGTAATAACACCCCTCTAGAAGAAATCTCCCGCCTAGTCCACCACCAGAAGTACTGGGTCGGCATCTACATCGCCCCCAACACTACCCAGATGATCTACGACTCATTGGCTACCGCCAACACCTCTCTCATAGACTCGGGCCAAATCTCCCAGCTCATCAGCTTCGTCTACGAAACCGGCCGTCACTACTCGGGTTTGAACCAGTACATCACCAAAAACCTCAATTCTGTCTCCCTAACCTGGATGGACTACTACGTTTCCCTGAAGGTGTACGATATCATCATTCAACAGCTCCTATCCGACTCCCAACGTCAAGCGTTGGCTGCAAACATCTCCCTCGTAAGCACTAGGCCAACCATCAACATGATAGACAACAGACCCGCCCACTCGGCTGCTGTATTGGGCCCCAGTGAATTGGGGTTGCTCTACGCCCAGATCTTCTCGTTCCACCAGTTCAACTTCAGCAGAGAATTCCATGAGCTCATCAAAGATAAACTCCGTTTCAGACATTATCTTGTTTTCCGTGTATTGTCATCTCAGGTCAACTACCTCGTACTATCGCTAGTGTACGCTTTGATCACTATTGCGTTCCAGGTGCCTATAAACGTCGCTTTCGGCCGTTCCGGGTTCCTTGTATTGTGGATGTTCATGTTCTTATATATTGGAGCATGTGGAGGCCTCAACGAAGTCGTGGGCACCATCTTATTGCAATCCGGGAATAATGCCTTGATTCCTCCGTGGATCGTGTTCAACATGGTGTCAAACATGGCAACAACGTTTTCCCCCATCTTCTTAGCCCCCAACTTCTACAGATATGGTTATGCCATGCCAATGTACAATGGATACGAGGCATTGAAGGTGGTGTTTTTCGACACCTGGAAGGGACATTTGGGCAGAAATATCGGTGTTCTTATTGCTTGGATTGCGTTGATGAATATTGGTGGTGTTTCGATGGCAATCTTCTCCAATAGAAAGGCAAAGGCCCTAGAAGCGAAAGGCAAAGGCCCAGAAAGCTGAAGCTGCACCCTCTCTGCAAAAAGCCTGATGTACACGGGGAAGACAAGAATACACTATGCAAACTGGTCGAGGATATCAACCCCAGGATCAGCTAATCTGACATTCTGGCCATTTCTCATAAGATCGTAAATTCGTTTCAATCCAACCTCCCAGATGTTCAAATCAACATGCTCGCGAAGAAGGTTTGACAAAATCTTCAATTTGATGTTCCAAAGAGTGCTGTTGGAGATCTCATATGGGGAATTGGTAACGTAATTGCTCATAATGTTAGGCAAATGGTTAAGTAAATAGGTAGACGAATGTTCATATTTTGACATTTCCAAGAGCAAGTAGTACGTCAAGTCTTGAGATAACCTCGAAATTCTTTCGTTCGTCAAGTAATTCGTTGGGTTATTTATGATCAATTGGAATAACACCGAAGACTTTATAGAATTTAAAAGAATATCGAAATATCTCGAATTCAATAACGGAGCATCCACTAATAAATCTTCATAAATACCTTCCACAGTAGCATCATCAAATATCGTAAAGTTGATTCTCAAGAGTAGTAGCTTGCTAGCAGGGTTACTCAAGTCTAAGTTGTATGATTTAAGCAATGCCAATTGCTTCACTACGGCAGCAACATAGTCCCTAATTTCAGGTTTGGAAGAGTTCGAGAGAGTTGCAATGAGGTCAATGATGTCGGTAGCATAATAATTGTCGATCAGAGGGTACTTTTCCTTGAGTGAATAGATTTTTATGAGTTTGTCAACTGAAGGTGACAATTTACTGAACATGACCAGACTGTCGCCCGATTTTTGAATGCATTTTTCGTAGAACTGAATCATTAGTGTTGGGTACAATGGATCGAAGTCATCGTCATCATAATTGGCATTCAATAAGATGGCTTCGTCAAAGTCCAAAAGTGACTCCGGAAACTGGGAACCTTCGAGAACTGGCACCAAAAGCACTATCAAATCGAGTAATCTCGCTTTGAGTACGTGGTTCTTACCCAGTTTCGTCACCTGGTAGAGTGCTATGGACTCAGGGCTCAATAGTTTCCTGTTAATTAATGAGGTAATGTTTAGTTCGACAATACGGCCAATGAATTTTTCAATGTGGTTTACTACTGATAATTCAAGGTTCTTACTATCTGACAAGTACCTTGATAACAAGGTATCCAAAGCGTTTGAAGAAAGAATGAACAGAACAAGGCCATTGTCGGATAACTTCAAGTCAAATATGGATATTATAAGATTCAATACATTAGCAGCAGCGGACTCGACCCCCCTCAAAATATACTCATCGGGATAGAAATAGCAGATTTGCATAAAGCTGAGATACGATAAAATCACCTCAAGAAGTTCAGTAATGAGATTATAGGTATCCACCACAAGAGGTAATTCTAACAAGTTGGACAACAATGGAATAAAGTTTACCAAAAACACGTTATCTTTGGCTACTTCAATAGTACCATTATTCACTTTTCCCTGGCTGAAGACTATGGCCTTATCATTAGATATCAGCCGGATGAAGTTGTTGATCAAGGCTGAATCGAGATTGGAATCATTGCCTGACTCTTGGTGTTGCTGGTAAAAGTCTTGTAGATGGTGGAGAACACGTAAGCTGGTAGCATCTAGCTCAGTAACGTTAATGATATTCATGAGTTGACGATGTAAATGTAATTGGTAAACTTTTGATTCTCTTGGTATGCGGTATGCAAATATAATTGGTGGATCTTATTTTTAGGCGATGCGATGCAAATTGACAATTATCAATATTCTCTCGTCAAAGACAATGCAGTCAACAATGACTACGTCAATTTCATATATCTCTGAAACGAATAAGAAGTAGGAAGAAGTTGCCACCACCCAAATCAGATTTCTCTGGCAAAGCACGTGAGCGCATATACAATTTAGTCGGAATTGATTGCGAGTCGGAACTCGTAGACGAAAATTTACATGTTACTTATTTTACATCTTAGATTTGTCAGAAAAATATTCATGCAGACGGAAAAAAATAAACGCGTTGCCGCGCCAATGCTGCAGGTTATAAACAGAGAACCAATCATGAAATAAAATAAGCAGGAACAACAAGAAGTCAATGAACCCACATGAATTGTTGTGTTCAATGGTTAACCGAGTACAACAAGCACTTGTAATATATCATCATGTTTACCCCCTGCCGTAGCAATTACCTCTCTGTCTGCTCATTCATTGTAGAGGGCCCGAACGTCAATGCTCTTTTGTTCAACTTTTGAGGCGCTTCATTCAACAATTACATGATAATGATCTGTTATTATCAGCGCCCGAGCAAATAGTTTTATTTCCTGCTTTTCGCTAAGTTGGGCGGTTCTATTCTGAGTCATTTGGCCATCTACACAAAGCCTTTAAAGCCTCTGTTGATGTTTTCCCTGTCATTGCCTTAATGGTGCGTTGTTGTGGCAGCCTATATAAACAGTCATGTACCCTAAATACTTTCTTGTTACACTCGTCACTGCAGGTTTCCCCAATTTGGAAACGTCCTTTCCTGTGCAGCATTCTCTTCCTACGTTCCTTCCACCGCTCTCCTGACGACTAAGGAGCATTCCTGACGCCTGTATCTCGTTGACCAGAAAAAAAAAGTACATCGACATTTTATTCCGTTTTAGGAATTTCTTTATTTTCCTAGGTAAAATTCAAATGCTCCTTGCTGCATTCTCAGACATTGATTTACCCTTGTCATTTACCAAAGCTGGTAGATTCCCTAGTCTTTTTTTCTTTTTGTCATAGTCTTTTTTTTTTTTTTTTTCACCCTTTCTTTTGATTTTAAGCCCCTCGTTAGCTTCTTAACTTAAATTCCTAATCATTATAAGGTCATCATCATACACTGATCATTATTTTAAACAGTGGACAATCATAGAAGAATCTCCTCGGTAAAAATCCTGGTTAAATCATTGTATCTGAAAAACTTACGCGTGTTTCGACATCGGCTATTAATTAAAAACCTCCCAGTGCTCGTCTAACAGCTGTCACTTGGTTTTTTTTTTTTTTTTTCCCTTCTTCTCTTATATAAGTTTTTCTTTTTGTCCCTAATAACACCTACCGTATGTCGGAGGTCCAAAATTCCTGTGAAGACACCATGTCAACCACCAATGACTCCAACGTGAATTCCCAAATACTATCAAGCGACATGACCCCTCCTCTGTCTCCTCCGTCACCTAATGGCGATGACGAGAAGTATACTACCCCAGAAAAGTCCACTCCTGATGGTCCCAGTGATGTGATATTAGAAGCTCCATTGGCTAATAACAGTTCGATCGTTGCCAATTCCTATTACTCGATTCACACCATCACGCAACAATCGAATCAGGATGACCAATCTAAAGAATTGGTATCCACCACTGATCTAGGAGGATCTGATACTACAAATGAGCCATATCTGCCCCATTCAACTTCTACTCCTTCTCCTATGGAACCTATCAAAGGATCAACTCCAGAGCAAGAGTACCGGGAAATAGCCAGTAAGTTATTCAATGAAGAATTCGTGTCGATTCAACCAGAAGAATACACTCAATTCTTATCCGCCAGTGATATTGAAAGTTCATACATCAGAGAATATTATATGGATCTATTCAAGTGGGATGCCAACCTTTTGAAATCCACCAGAACCCTTTGTTCAAAACTATACTTAAAGGGAGAGTCTCAAGAAATTGATCGTATCTTATCTTCCTTCACCAAATCCTATATTAAACAACATCCTTCCAACGTGTTTTGCACAAGAAGTTTCGAAAAAATTTACATTATTCTATACAGTTTGATTTTGTTAAACACCGCTTTACACAATTCTGAATTGAATAAAAAATCAAAAATCAGTCAAACTGATTATATAAGAAACACATTCACAACTTTTATGCAACAAGATCCTAAATCACTGAAGGAGTTGTCCATAAAGCAGAGAATAACCATTGAAAGAGAATTAAGCTTGTATTATGAAGATTTAGCAAAATCAGAATTACATTTGAAAACATCGGAAGAAATTCCAATGTCGGTGAAGCAAAAGAGAAGATCAATTTATGATGTCATTAAATCAACCCCACTAACTTCTCAGCAGCCGCCAGAACGACAACTCTCACCCGTAGAGGCAGAACAACAACCACAATATCAACCTTATATCTCATCTGTTATCCCCAAATCTCAAAATACACCAAGTGAGACACCAAATGATTCTGAACTTCCTTCTTTAACCAGACAAAAATCAGCAAATTCTGCCTGGTCTGCTGACACGGCCAATAATAATACTACTGGACGTACTTCTTTTGGTGTGAAAAGAATGTCAAGCGCTAGCTCAAGTGTTTCAAATTTCACTGCCATTAATACGAATAATACCCTTCATTCTAAGGGTTCAAGAGTTGGATTCACCAGAGCTTTAGCTTCAGATAGTGGCAACAAATTCTACAATAATTCTAATGGGTCTAGAGTTTCAAGCGTTTCTTCAGCTTCCCAAGCGTTGAGAAACCGGCAATCCCTTGACCACTTACGTGGAATTCCAGGGCAATCGGGACAATCTCATAGTGCTCATAGTGGTGTCAATCGAAGATCCTCTCGAGCATCAATAATTTCTAAGGATTCTTTCAATTCTTATAATAACGAGGATTCCATATCCATTTTCTCCCTCGATACAAATCAAATGAATCATTTAGACGTAGAAGGATTTGAAGATGATTATGAAGGAAACACCACCCAGCAACTAATGGAAGACTTCAATGTTGAAGATTATCAAGATCAATACGATTTAACTTTAGAATTGCAAGGTTCTCCTTACTTAAAAGAAGGATTGTTGAAATTAAAGGTATTGAATAATGATCAACAAGATAGTGCTGGTGATGTTCCACCTCCAGTTTCCTCAGCCGCTTCTACCACCTCAACTTCTAGCAGTAGAGGATTCTTTTCTTTCTTCAAGTTAGGCAGCAGCAACTCGTCGCTAGCCTCTAATAATATCTCCACTAATACTGGTACCAATTCATCATTAATCGCCGCCAATAAATTCATAGAGAATTTCGTGGTGGTATCTAAGGGAGAATTATCCTTATACTCTTTTGATCCAAAGGTCATAAAGAAACATCAACAAAAGATCAAGAAATTGAAACAAAAACAAATTGTTCAACTTTCGGATTCTGAAGATGATGAAGATAACATTGGTGACGGTAATTGGTTGAAAAACGCTGCCAATGTTGGTAATTATAATTTATGTTCTACTTATGCTCAGTTAGAAAGATCACCAATTTCTTCTTCAAACTCAGGAAAGAAACCTATTCATTGGTCTTTAACTTTCCCCAAACTTTCCAAAAAACAACTGAAGAAGTTTATTTTTGAAGCTGGAACCAAAGAAATTGCATTAGAGTTTGTGAATACGTGTAACTTTTGGGCTTCTAAAATCACTGCTATTCCAACATCTGAAGAAAGTATTTCATCTATTGAGTACGGATGGACTAATTTAGATGGATTGATTCGTAAGAGGGACACTTTCAAGAAATTGAGAACTATTCAAAAATGGGAATTATTACCAAAGGGGGTATATTTGAGTAATTACATTGTTGCCGATCAACTGGATATCGAGGCTAATCATCTTGGAATGATGAAACAATTTGTGAAAACATTGAAGTATTATACTAGTTTGAAGAAATTGTATAATGAGTTCAATCAAACTAAACTCAAATTTCTCAAAAATTTCAAACAATACTCATCTACCTCTAACTACAAAATCATTATTAGTAATTTTGAGAATAAGATCCTAGAATATAAAACTGATTTGAATAAGTATAAAACTTACTTAATTATTTTAGGATTCGGATTACAGTTAAGATTTGATTTAGAACAACAAGATCGAGAGGCTACCATTTTAGATCATTTAGATAACTCAGACACTGACCTTAGTGATTTCAAGAAGCTAAATGAAGAAGCTGCCAAATTGTATGAATCCCAATACGAAGATGATTCTGAGTTGACGATGTTAGTAAAGTTTGAAATCAGAAAGTTATTTACCAGTATGAAAGATGTTGGTAAGGTTATTCCAACTTTCCAATCTAGTAGATCCATCAATAACTTAATTGAGATGAACAAGCAACATCAGCAACAAGCATTATATTATCCTGATTATTATCCTCAAGCAAGAAATCTCGATAATGAAGGCCGATCATTTTCTTTGGTCAAATCTCCTAAAACTTTTGCTTTATCTCACTATAAAGACAATGAGAGTCCAATTAATCAATTATTACAGACTATCGATAACTCCCATGGAGTTCATTCGGACGTTAAAGAAATGCTACACAGTTTTAGTACTAATACCATCAAAGAAGAAGAAGAACCTGAAGAACATGAAGACGTGAATGAAGTCAGAACAATCCCAATTGCTAGTCAATAATCATCTAATACTCTAATTCAGAATCTGTCTTCCGCTGTTCTCTTACTTGATTTCATTTCACATCTGTTTGTATTTTATTTATCCTTGAGTATACCCATAAATATACCTTAATTCATGTTGTACTATGAGAAGTAAATGTAAGAAGTTGACACCAATACCTATTCGTATACTAGAATGACAATTGCAAAAAGATTAGACACCGAAGACAATGTTAGTAGAGACGACGATTCGCCAGAGAACATATACGAAATTGCTCCAAACCTCTTCGGCAATCTTCCAGATTAGCTATTACTATCAACGTACGGAGCCATACCATAAGATCTGACAGCTAAAAGCCCACTAAAGTCTCCCTCAAGCGATTTCACTGATGTTAGTTCGTCGTTCGGTTGCAGCCATATTTTTACCCGCACACGACTACCGCCACCAGCAGAAAAGAGGCAACTATCAAAGGTTCAACTACGACTCTAACTATTTTAGTTACACCTGGAAGAATACCATCAACACAACACACATAAACCAACACCAAACCAACCAATTCACATAGAAAATGTCGGATCCATGTTCAATTAATGGTACGTAAACGAGATTTCACCGTTGACGAGAAGGCGGCGGGAGACGAGAAAAAATACTAACACGAGTAGGGGGATCTGCTGTGGCCATGGTAGGTAAAGACTGTATAGCAATTGCTTGCGATTTACGTTTAGGAAACCAGTCGTTAGGGCTTGCCAATAATTTCGAAAAGATCTTCCAGATGGGGGACAAAACTTTTTTGGGGTTGACAGGTTTAGCCAGTGACGTTATTACATTATCCGAGAGCTTCAAATTCAAGAATAACTTATACAAGCTAAGAGAAGAGAGACAGATTGAGCCGGAAACTTTGGCAAATCTAGTGAGTTCTTCCTTGTACGAAAAGAGATTTGGTCCTTATTTCATTGGGCCTATAGTTGCCGGATTAAACAGTAAGACCAATAAACCATTCATCTGTGGGTTTGACTTGATTGGGTGTATTGATTTCGCCAAAGATTTCATCGTCAGTGGTACGGCCACCGATCAATTATATGGTATGTGCGAGTCGTTGTACGAGCCTAATTTGGAGCCAGAAGATTTGTTCGAAACCATAAGTCAGGCATTATTGAATGCGGTTGACAGAGATGCATTATCTGGTTGGGGAGCAGTCGTTTATGTAGTGACGAAGGATAAGGTGGTCAAAAGGACCTTAAAGACCCGTCAAGATTAATACAAACGGAGCATGTTAGAAAGCGTAGCAAACAATGTAGTGAAGGTTTGAGCCTTATATTTGGTGTAACCTTTTTGTTCACCATTTTGGTTCTAAAGTTTCTTATGAGCGCACACTACATATTCGTAGGTATGTGCCCCTTACAAGAAGAATCATCGTGGACGTAGATTGAATATATACAAGAGAGTCTACTTTGATGCATTCTTTTCAGCTTCTTTTGCAATAACTTGCTTTAAATATCCATTTTTCCCATACAACTCTTCCTCTCTCTCCTGCTTCTTCGCAGCAAGCCTTTTTTGGCGCTCTCTGCTTTGTCTAATTCTTTCATTAGCATCATTAACTCGAGTATGGTGTAAGCACTTGGATAACTCATTCTTTTCAAAATTACACATTCCCAACGCTTGTTTCAAAAATTCTTGACGATGACATTCTTCCAAAGCATCCATGAGCTCGGTACAGGGATCAAATCTGTTTCTATCTAACTGGGGATGCATGGTGGGTGGGTGGATAAAAGAGAATAGTGGGCTGAAATTTTATGACCCGTACATTCAATCCGTACATTTTCAAAAATTTTGTAGGGTTAAACCCGTGCACCTACAAAATCACTCCTCAACCACCCGGTACGTTATAAATCTCGTTATCGCCGGCAACCACCACCACATTCTCTCATCGGCCATGGCACCTAAAATAAAAGCAGACACCGACGATGTGTTAGATTTCATCAATTCGTTGCCCGACTCCAAGTCAGGCTCACCACGCCCTCCCCAAGAGAAGACTGAGAACAAGGAGGAGCTATTTGAGTTTCTTGATGAATTGACCACGAATAAGTCCAAAAGTAAGTTTGAGCCCAGCAAAACAAAAACAGAGAAGCAAGTGGAACCAGAAAAGAAGCAGGAGAAGGAGAAGGTAGAAGAGGAGGAGATAAAGAGCGCCAATGAAGAACTAGAAATCAATCCAATTGGGTCCATCACCAATTGGTGGCAGAATGAGGGATCATCCAAGGTGTCATCACTTTGGGGAACCATCACGTCTAATGCGCAAAGCTTAGGGGAAACCACGTATCAGATTGCATCCAGCACCTCGAACCAATTGAGTCAGCAACGACAAAACTTCTTACAGGAGAATTTCACGGGAAAGTTTATTGATAATGATCAAATATTGAGTATTTCCAATAGACTAAATGGAGTTTTGATTAGCATGTCCCAACAAATCAAAGAGGGGCTTATTGATGATGATGATGAATTGTTGAATATTTTGTTGATTTATGATTTCCATAATTTTAATCATTTGGATAAATTGTGTTCTGATAAATTCAACAAGGTGATGAATCAAGTTGAAGGAGGTATCAGGGTATCAGTAAATAATTTCAATGAAAAAGCAAAAGAACAGGATCGGGCTTTTATCAATTTTAATTTGTTCCAAGGAAAAATCATTGATGGAGAGAAGTTGTGCTTTGCTAATTTGGATGGTTCGATTAAAGATTATACCCATTTTTTGAAATTGGAGGAGCAATCGAAGAAAATTGAAGGAGAAGAAGAAGGTGAAGGTCATGATCTCAAACAGATCAACAAGTCCAATATATTTGTATCCATTCAGGCCATTAATAAAGATGGACAGGATGGGAATAAGGATGCGATTTACATTGAAGCCAATAACAGCGAGTCATTTCATTTCTTATTGATTTTGAAGGATATAACCAATGACATCACCATCATCACCAAAACACAATCGTTTCCATTGAAATGGAGTAAGTGGTTGAATGGGGAATTCGAAGATGTTGAAAAACAGTTTAGTGCAGATATTCAACCAAATGAATGGGTTCAGGATTGGATTAAAGATGGATTATCGTTGAGTTTTGCCGTCTTGGCTCAAGAGTATGTTATCAAAAGAATGGGTATATAGTGGGTAGCGCAAGAGTCTATTATTCGACAGTCAGTAATCAGAAGAGTAGTCTGTGGGCTAATGAGCAGATGCTACAGATAACCAGTCACCGATATGTTGTCTACAGCAGCAGTATCAAATCTTAACGTTAATGTACAGTTTAGTAGTTTTGCTTAATACACCAGTTAAGCTGGGATTTCGTTAGAGATGAAAGGCTTAGAGACATTCAGAGTCAGTACTTAGACAGAGTCAGACATTTGTATAGGATCTAGAACATTAGTACAACCGTAGGAGTATCACAGCTACTAAAACAGTATACACAGTACAAGACAGACATCATATTATCGTATTATTCTATTATCTATACCTTCGTATAGTTCGTATTAATCTATTAATCTATAAAAGTTCTTAAAATAAATCGGCATATTCTGCGATGTGAGGATGAATTATATGATGGCCGTATTTGTTTCTCAAAAACCCGTCGTCATTGGCACTTCTCAAGAACCCTTCATCATGAACAGACTTTGAATTTTGGATTCCACAGGTAAGGTAGTGGGCCAATATTCTATCCAAGCTTTCATCATTAATGGCAATCAAATCATGGGACCAGTCAATGATCACCGGGTTGCCAACGTTAGTTTGTTTCACCATATGGTTATAACGATCTTCATTAACCAATTCGTAGTCGTTAACAAAGAGTTTTAGTTTTTGATCTCGTTTAGCAGTCAAGTCGTTGAATGTTGAATCATGATGGAATAGCTGCGGAAAAATTGCTTCAAAAGAGTTGCAATTGGAAGGATGGGTATTAAGAGATGAGTGCATGAATTTGTAAGACGAGTAAGAGGGTAACTGGTTGGGTTTGACTTCAATCACGAACTTGTTCAAGTTTTCATAGTAGTTCAACTTCTTCAACAAGT
This sequence comes from Isabelozyma rhagii, assembly GCA_003708185.3. NCBI lineage: Eukaryota > Fungi > Ascomycota > Pichiomycetes > Serinales > Metschnikowiaceae > Isabelozyma > Isabelozyma rhagii. Next base: position 121,072 of record PPNO03000012.1, on the reverse strand, counting down.
GATTAGATAAAGGTAATCTAGGGTTGTGATACATGGTCAATTTAGGTAATGCGGGTTTAGATCTAGGTCTAATGGTCTGTAAGATGGTTTTAAACATGTTGAATGCCTGCTTCAAGTTACTATAGGAGAGAGTGTTTCAGAAAGAGAAAATAAAAAAAAAAACAAAATCCATTTGCAATCTTTTCCTATTTATACATTAAACAGAAAAACCTATCGTATAGAATGATCCCCTCCTTTTTTTGTTTTACCTTTTTTTTGGCAATCCCCTCTTATCAGCATCTTTTTTTTTGCATTAATTGTTCCATTTTTTCGGAGGGGATGCAAACAGAGAAAAAAAAGGAAAAACTACGGAAAAAAGAAAGCAAAAAAATTGCACCAGTTTGCAAAGGCAAATAGAGGGGAAATGGGCCCAACCTGCAGAAACCCACAGGCCAACGTGCACGATGGAACCCGCAACCTGCATTTATGGGCGTCAACGTGCAAGCATTGCGGCGCAAAATGGACCCAGACCAACAAATGGAGGGCCCAAAATAGGCAGGAGCGACTGCCGCCATAGGGCGCGGTGTCGTTTACAAACAGAGCATTTGTTGAGGAGGGGACAAGCAAGAAGGAGATATTTTTGAGGAGGGGACAAGCAAGAAGGAGGAGACATTAGGGGGAGACATTAGGGGGAGACATTGGAAGGGGGAGACATTGGAAGGGGGAGACATTGGAAGGGGGAGACATTTCAAACGAGAGAGGAGATGAAGGGTGTGAAGAGACATTTCAAACGAGGGGAGAGAAATGAGAGGAGAGGAGACATTTCAAATGAGAGGAGACGAGTCGAAGGCAGGGCTGGGCCGAAAGGGGATGAGGCTCTGACTCACAAGGAGGGGACACATGGCCAAAAATAGGCGGGCGAGGCGAAGTGTGGGCTCCAAGTCTGGACCGAAAATGCGTGCATCAGGGACACAGCTGGCCGAAGAGTGGCGGCAGTGGGAGAGTGTATACAGGAAGACGGATAAGAATGTTCCAGATTGCAGATGGTGCATATGGCCAGATTGACAGATAACAGGTGATAGAGGGGAGATAAGGGATGAGGTAGATAACAGAGGAGGAGAGATAGAGATAGGGAGATAGAGATAGGAAGATAGAGATAGGACGATAGACAGAGATAGAGATAGAGATAGGAAGATAGACAGAGATAGAGATATGGTGATAGTTAGAGTATAGCTTTAACCCAGATTAGAGGAGCTGATACGACGCACAGAGAAAGCTTATTGCGCCAGATAGAGATAACACATTGAATATTTTAACTTAGATTGCTGTTGTAGTATGGCGATTCTAGGCGATTCTACTGTAGCTATGTGGCGATTGTGGCGATGACTGGGCGATGACTGGGCCATGTCTAGTTTTAGGGGATGCGATGGTAGCAAGATTGGCTTCCATCAGGTGGCAATAACATCTGATTCCTTCCTTATTCGTGATAGCACATGAAATCAAAAGGGGTGTGATCACACGCCTCACCTATGTGGCGCGGATTAATAACAGGTGTCAAGTGCTATCACGGATTAATTTGCACCGATTAGGACAGCAGATATCCGAGTTATGAGAATCTCACCAGATCGGAAGCGGCGTCATGCCGATGGATGCGGGTTTTAGATAACATCTGCTGTCTGCTGCTATCTCTGCTATCTGTATGCTTTGATGGCGACTCTAAGTACAAAGGGTTCTACAGTATCTACAGTGAGACTCGTAGTCCCCTCATGGCTGCCCCCTCAGTCTCCTCAATTCACGGTCAACTGCTGTCTCCTCATGCTATTCTATGCGTTCTTTAGTCTTTCCTTCTCTTTCCTTCTCCTTCCTTCTCTTTCCTTCTCTTTCCTTCTCTTTCCTTCCCTTACACTGTCACTGTCTCTAGACCCATACACTGTCACTGTCTCTAGACCCATACACTGCCCCCTCTCTCCTTCTCCCTATACACTGCCCCCTCTCCCTGTAACCCTCTTCCCGTGACCCTCTTCCCTTTCTCCCCGGCCCATCTCCTCTCTTTTCCCCTATTTTGCTTGCTTCTTCTTCTATCTTCCCTCTTCTCCTATTCCCTTCCGAGCCATCGCCGTCTCCTCTCTCATCCTTAGTGCATATTCTTTCGTCTCCTCCCCTCCCTTCTCCTCCATGGGCCCTTATCTCACGCACATACGCAAACGAAAGCGCACACTACGCACTACGCACGCTAAGACTAACTGGCAGATGTCTATACTTACGTAAGTTATACATATACGTTTCCGATCTCCTGACGTCATTCCCCAAATATGTCCGATCGCCTGTGGTTGATTATAGGCAAAGTCATTCTTATGTCATCCACCACTTCGTCATCGATTTCTGCCTCAATCAACTCATAGTAATCTCCTTCCCCGTCCAAGGGCTGGGAGTCATTGTACTTCGTTCCCCTTGCAAGCACTCTACCCCAAGGGTCAACAATGAGTGATTCCCCGTAACTGATCCTCTTGAAATCCTCTGACCCGATATCATGTTGCCCACTCTGGGCTGCCATTATCACGTAACTCTGACTATCAATGGCCCTTGCCCGCCCTAACACCTCCCAGTGGGCCTCCCCTGTTTTCACAGTGAATGCCGAGGGGAAAGTGATGATTTTGGCCCCTAACTTACGTAATTCCACACTCAATTCCTCAAATCTGATATCGTAACAAATCGCTAACCCAATCTTGAACTCATTGGGGTAATTGGGGCCAATGACAAACGGATCCAAGATTTTGTCCCCCGCCTTTACCGAATTCGATTCTTTGAGAATTGGGCCATTGGGAAGGCTGATATCAAACAAGTGGAGTTTTTCGTATCGTTGTGATATTTCCCCATCTTCCCCGATGTAAAGCTGCACATTTTTCACCTTATCTTCATTTGCAATTGGCTCATGGATCCCAATAGCAAGCTTCAATTTCTTTTCATTCCCCGACGCCTGGTTCTGGGCCTTCAAGTGGTTTTGGATCGGCCTCAAGAATAGCTCGTGCGTGGTTTGACTCAATTGGTGAGAGTGGGCGGCATTCTTCGAAATGTAGTCACTGGCTTCTGGTAGAAACAAAACCTCCAAATTGCGCTTGATTGCCTGGCTGATTAACTTGTTGACGATACGGGCATTGGTGGGCAAACTCGCCAGCGAACACAACTGGCCACATCCTACTCTGACCTTTACCATGCTGTGGCGCTAAGGAGTACTGAGATGTTGTAGATTTTGATCGCAGCCCCCTCCCCCCGTATAGCAAAAATACCGTACACCATGGAGGCGAGACCCGTGCACCAGTAACAAAAAGAGGCCCATACCCGACCACTTTAACGTCTTGTGCTTGCTGCAGTTGTTAAAATGTTAGTTTTGCTACAGTTGTTAAAAATCACGCTACAGTTGTTAAAATGTTAGACTTGCTACAGCTGTTAGACTTGCTACAGTTGTTAAAATGTTAGACTTGCTACAGTTAAAATTTAAGAAAATCATTCATTAGTCGTTATATATATACAGCTACCAGAGCTTATGCTTTGTTGACGGGTCCTGCGGTGTGGATTTCTTCTGAAGAGAAGATGGTTGGTTCGAAGTATTCGTCGTTTCCAGCGTTGCTAGCAGGTTTAGCGGTCTCAATGTTAGACGACAAAACAGCATCGTTAGACACTAAATGGCTGTCGGAGATGTTGTTAAAGTTGATGCATCTTTGTTTAGAAGAGAAGAATCTGTTGGCGTTGTTAATGGCCAATTGCTGGTTGACGGGTATCCAACATCTAGAAGCGGTTTTATAAGTAGAAATGTTAAAGAACTTGCGTGCAGACATGGTATTATAGTATTTAGCAATGAAGTAAAGAAAAAAAAAATTACTGTAACAGTTGGGAAATCGATGTAAATTTATATCCCTGAAAATGAAGAAAAAAATATCATTTGACTAATGTGTCATCGGGGCTACGGAGTTGATTTCAGTTACATATGATCTGTGAAAAAGCCACGGGGACAAGAAAAATAACCTAATTTCAGGATTTTTACCCCGGATCCTCACGTCCGCAATGAATCACAGTGACTCATGACTCTGCACGACCCGCTTTTTGTATTCTTCCGAGGAACGGCAGAAGGTCAAACCTTACTTTCTGGTTTGAAATCCGGCTTCATAACCACACATTTGAACTCTGTCCGCCCTTCTTCACTCTGGCCCCATACCCTCAATCACACATGCCTCATCCACATGCCTATCAATTGGTTGGCCTTCGGCACAATGACGGCCCGTGTCCCGGCAGTGTGTCGTACTTTTTTTATTATGCTCATCTCCGGTCGCACACACTACTTCCGTAAAGCCAGAAAATTCCACATGCAGCGGTTTTTATCGCCTGATGACCGATTGACTAACGGGGTTTGCGACTTCCGTTCTGCCTGAGCGGATACTGTGCAACCAGAGCAATCGTACCACCGCAACCGAAGTCAGACAAGCCAGAATCAGGCAACCGAGTGGGCCCAGCCAACCGGATGAAGCCAACCAGATGAAGCTACGTGCCGGGGCCACGGGAGGATGGTGTACGGATGTTCGGGCCTGCGGAGATTAGGTCTATTTTTTCTTTTGTGCGACATGGACCCCAAATTCACTTCGTTGACTGTCGATAATCCGGGGAATTGGCCAACCTTTTTACTACACGCTTCATCCATCACACGCTACATTCAACACACACAACAATGGGAACAGGCTGGGAGCTCACCAAGGTACTTCGAGATAAGATATACAAGTATGCCTCGTACCAGCAGACGTCGGTCTCTCTAAGACAAATGGTCCAATTCGGACCCAACCCAAGCCCGGGGTCTATTTTCCTTGCTTCCAAGTTCATTGTCGAAGAATTACCCATCCGATTGGCGTGCAAGGTCAAGGATTTGGAAAATGCTCCCCTCGGATTGAGCAAGATGCCGTCGCTCCACAAGGTGAAAAATTGGTACGCCCAATCATTCGAAGAGTTGACTGAGTTGCCCAAACCAGTAATCAGCGACGAATTGGCCAAATTGCTCTTTTCCTCCACCGAAGACATCCCCAAGAAGACCGAATCAGTCAACCCTGCCACCAATGAGGCCAATAACCCTGCTTTGAACAACATCTTCTCTGATGATGGCATCGTTATCAAGTCTCATCATCATAGCTACTTCAACTCCACCGGCTACAATCCTTCATCCACCAACGACCAAAATTCTCCTACATTTGGTATGAAGTACTTCACCGCGTGCCCGCTAAACATTGTCTGGCCCAAAGAAGTCTACGACTACAACAAGCTTGTCAATGATGCCTTAACCAAGATCAAAAAGAGACATGACGCTACTGTAGCCACCATGGCGCAGGGGGTGCAGGAGTGGAAGACAGAAAATAAAACCGTAGTCGTCAATTCGAGTATCCAGACATTCTTGGACCGGTTTTACATGTCGAGAATCGGAATTCGTATGCTCCTTGGTCAACACATTGCCCTTAACATGTCGCAGGCCTCACCCACGAAGTCGAGAATCAACTCGTTCTTGAACGGATCCAAGAACCCTAACAACAGCAGCAGCAGCAAGAGCAACTACGTCGGTGTCATCTGTACCCAATGTAATGTAGGAGAAATTGCTGAAGATGCCATTGAAACTGCCAAATACATCTGTGAAGAGTATTATGGGTTATTTGAAGCTCCAGAAATCAAACTCATTGCTCCTCAGGATCAAGTTAGTTTTATGTACGTACCTGGCCATTTGATCCATATGTTGTTCGAAACGTTGAAGAATAGTTTGCGGGCTACCATTGAATTCCATACTCCGTTGTTGAAGCAGAAAATGGTTGAAGAAAACCCAGAACTCTCTGCGGATCTGATTGACATCAATGATTTGAAGTTTCCCCCAATTAAAGTCATCATAAGTGAAGGCTCAGAAGATATTGCTATCAAAATCAGCGACGAAGGTGGAGGAATCCCTAGAAGTGAAGTGCCTTTGATTTGGACTTATTTATACACCACTGTGTCGAAAACTCCTGTGTTAGACTCAGAATACAATCAAACGAGTTTCAAAGCACCAATGGCTGGTTTCGGTTATGGATTGCCTATTTCTCGTTTGTACGCACAGTACTTTGGAGGTGATTTGAAATTGATTTCTATGGAAGGATACGGTACCGATGTTTATCTTCATTTAAACCGTCTCAGTAGTTCGTCGGAGCCGTTGCCTTGAAAATTTCATACTTTCGTGACGAAAGTATTCAAAAAAAAGAACATGGGCTCTCAATTGGCCCAGATGTGGAGGAAATGGAAGCGTATACACTAGTAATCTACTCACTATATAAAATTAATGATTTATGTTGTACAAGGTATCTGGGGAGCCTCAAGCCTCTCCATTTGTTATCAACAAAAGTACATAATGTTCTACTTCATGTAGCAGATGGAGCGAGATACATGTAGCTCGTGCAGGAATCAATGATTTACGATCCCCCGATCTTATATCTGAACATCAGACGATTTTCACTTTTGCAGCTACCCCAGATTATGGTGTATGGGTCTGCTATCCTTATCACATGTTCCCACATTCGAACAACTCCGCTACCAAATCTGCCCATAATCCCCTCAGCTGCTTCTCCAGCTCCCAGGTTGCCTTGCTAGCTCCCCCCATCATTCCCCTGGCCATAATAAGAGAGCATACACCTTCTGTAGCCCCAGATCCTATAAGCAAAGATCGTAAGACCCGTGCCGCATTACCCTCGGTTCGTAGATTTAACCCACACTCAAGTCGGCTGTATGTATCTATTCTCCAGCGCACGACCTTCACCACCATCATCAGCTTTTTTTTCTACTTTATAATCAAATACTCAATACTTCTTGTTGACAGCTAGGTAGCAAAAAGGTTATTGAAATTACCAGAAAAACTGTTCTTCAGCGGTATCGAAACGCGGCCACAACAAAACACTATTTATATAAGCTACAGCAACCTACAAAGAGAAAACTTCCATATAGATCCTATTGATTATTCATAGATAGCATGTCAGTTCCAAGAGCAAAGCCGTGGGAGGTTTCTTCAGGAACTTCTTCAGCCACGGTGTCCGGAGGTGAAGCCAGTGTGCCGGCGGTCCCAGCATCTACGACTGCAGCCACCGCCATACCCGACCGCCCAACTTCATTAACCTCTGAGTTTGACTCAGGCTACGGCTCCAACACCGGCTACGGCTCCAACACCGGCTACGGCTCCAACACCGGCTACGGTGCAAACACTCTGTCTTACGGGACGGGTGGTAGATACGGTAGCGCGATGTATGGAGGCGGTGGTTTGGGCTCCTCCATGTACGGCGGTGGGTACGGATCATCCATGTACGGTGGAGGATATGGGTCCTCGATGTACGGAGGAGGACTTGGCAGCAGCATGTACGGAGGAGGATACGGTAGTGGGATGTATGGTAGTGGGATGTATGGAGGAGGTATGTATGGAAACGGGATGATGAACGGAGGAGCAGGGTCTCTTGGTGAAGGTACACAAGCCACCTTCCAGTTAATAGAATCGATTATTGGGGCTGTTGGAGGGTTTGCTCAGATGTTAGAAGCAACTTATATGGCCACCCATTCGTCATTTTTCACCATGGTGTCATTGGCAGAACAGTTTGGGAACTTAAAGAATGCCCTTGGATCATTACTTGGGATATTTGCCTTGATAAAGTTCGTCAAGAAGATCTTCTATAAAATTACTGGAACCGACTACAACAACGGTCTCAACTTCAAAGAGTTTGCTAAATTCGAAAATAAACAAAAGAAGTTGGAAGATAACATCCGCAAGCAACAAAATCCAAACTCCAGACCAAGAATATCCCTTAAACCATTACTATTATTCTTAGCTGCCTCCATCGGATTCCCCTATTTATTGAGCAAAGCCATCCAAAAACTTAACGAACAACAACAACAACGTAGAATCAGAGAACAACAATCACAATTTAGCCAACAACAACAAACCCCAGGTAACCCCCTCAATCCTTCTAATTTACAATTTGCTAAAGCTCTATACGAATTTAACCCTGAAAACCCCAATATTGAAATCGAATTAAAGCCAAACGAATTGGTGGCTATTTTATCCAAATTGGACCCACTTGGTAACGAAAGTAAGTGGTGGAAAGTAAGATCTAGATCGGGTAAAGTTGGGTACGTTCCTTCAAATTACCTCAGTGTAATTGAAAGAAAAGCTCCCCAAGAAGCCATCGAACCAGTCTCTCCTGCCACCAACCAACCTTTACATGATGCAAACCTTCAACAGCTGGGTTCTGTTGAAAAGGGTAAGTCTGCCTTCGATGTAGGTGAGTTCCAAAAATTGCAAAACTAGAGCTGTAAATATTCGTCGTATTTCTCCTATATATAATGAACATTAGTGAGAGGATGCTTCGTAGAAAATAGGGTGAAAAATATGTATGGGAGTTAGCATCACGCCAGGCAATGCATACTATAAAACACTATAATGATATAAGCTGACAACACTATAATTCACTGTATCATCATGAACTGTTATACACACCATATGATCAAATGTTCTCTACATCACCTGATAGTCAATATCGTTTATCATAAACTATACAAATACTTAGACAGAATCGTCAGGGCGGTTTTGTTCGCTTTCAACCTTGCTTCCCTTGTCTTGTAAACTTTTGTAGAATTTGGAGTTTTCCTTTACTCTCTGCCTGTGTTGAACTTGTTCAGCTTTGGATATACCATCGGCTAACACATCACCAGTTTTCTTATTAAGCTTGGATGCAGCATCTCCGACGCTGTCAGCGTCTGGAGTAGCTTGTTTCACCTTTTCCATACCGTCAGCTAACACTTCACCCGTCTTCTTATTGATTTTAGATGCGGTATCGGCGATGTTCTCACCAGTAGGAGTAGCTTGTTGCACTTTTTCCATACCGTCAGCTAACACTTCACCCGTCTTCTTATTGATTTTAGATGCGGTATCGGCGATGTTCTCACCAGTAGGAGTAGCCTTTTCAGCAGCATCCATTCCTCCAGCTAAGATTTCTCCTGTTTTCTTGTTAGCCTTCAGCAATGCATCTTTTGCAGCTTGAACCACGGAGAGGTTGGGTGAGGTAGAGCTAAGTAGTCTGATATTGTTGGCCTTGATAGAGGCTCTGACAGTTCTCGATTGTTGTAATGCTAATTGACGAAACATGTTTGGGTGATTATTGGTTACCATTAGAGGGATTTCTTATTCTTATAAGCTCCATCGGTTTAAGCATTTTTTTACAGTAGCAATAGCAATAATTGCGACTATGGCCAAATTAGGTCACACAGTGCTGCACGAAAAATGCAGGATTGATTGCTACAAAGGAATGCTACATTATGTCATCAATACAGGTAAATGTTAGATTAATGTGTCCATGCTTCTATTGGCCCGAATCACAAGTGGACCATAAGGCCATTTTTCACTTGCTATTTTTGGTTCTGGGATATTTACAGGATGGCAAGAAACATGTGAGGTTTTCTTTCTAGATGAGACCATGAGGTTAAGATATTGTGTAGTCTATGACATCAGGAGGTTTCCTTTTTCGGTCTCCTTTTAATCAGAGATGTTAAGTTGTTGACCGTGGGCTGCTTTCTTTTGATCTGGGCCGTCAAGTCATTGACGGGTGGTTGCTCGAGTCGAATAGCCGAGTCATTGACGGGTGATTGCTCAAGTTGAATAGTCGAGGCATTGACAGGTGGTTGCTCAAGTTGAATAGTCGAGGCATTGACAGGTGGTTCATCGATCTGAGCCGTTAAGTCAAGCCGCTTCTCGGTCAGATTTAGCTTTGGCTTCTTTTTCTTTATAATGCCCGAGAGATTGTTTATTGCAGGCTCGGCTTTTTTTCTTACGGGTAGATGATTTACAACCCCATTACTTCCTGTCTCTTTCTCTGTGGATACCACCTTCGTTCCCTTAACTGTTGCATAGAAGTCTCGGATCTCAAGCTTTTGAAAGAATTGAGGAATTGCTACTTTTGTTAATGCCACTATATCTGATTTTACTGAAAAATCAACCCCCTTTATTAAATTCATCAAGTTTTTATAACTCTTTGGAGTGAGTTCAATATGATCTTGTAGCTTTCTTGATGTGGGAGGGGTAACCTGTAATTGGCATCCAATAATTCCCACCACGTCACCCAATCTAAACTCTTGTCTATAGCCCAATTCTTCCCAAAACTGATCCAAATCAACAGTTTTGTATCTATTTTCCACCACTAAATGCTCCAAAAAACGTCCTTTTGGATCATCGGGGAATACGGGGATGTTGTAAATAGCTAGGTTGCTAGAAGTTGCATCGTTGAAGATATTTCCTACTTCCCACGAGTCACTTACATGGAGGAGATATTTCGCAATAGAAGACGATTCTGCACCAGGAACCGTCACTTTCCGGAGGTCCCACAGTAACGGTAGGGAATCAATTAGTTTTAACCACCAGATCAAAAGCTTATTACCATCGATCAAATGCTTACCGGGGTTTTTGTGGGACAAAGGAAAAAGATAGTCGTTAGCGGGTCGGGTGAAGAGAGAAAAGGAGGTGGAGTAAGGAAGCTCGGTGGGAGCCAAGTCGGAGAAGCGATGATGTGCTGCATTTGCAGACCCTTTATTATAGTAAGGGATTGAGTTGTAATAATCGGGAGACCTGCGCAACTTGTCAATAATGGTGACTAGTGCATTCAAGGTGTCATTCTCGCCGCAGTGGGGAGGTTTTGGGGGAATCTCGGGGGTTAGTTTTACCTTGTGTAATTGAGAATTGGGGTTTATGTTGCACAAGTAGGTGCTGTAGATGGCTACGATGTCAGCGACTTTGATTGGTAACGTAGCCAATCCCGTAGTGTCGACCTTGTTCACGAAAAAGTGTCTGTGGATCAGGGAGTCAACTGTCAAATAGGTGAAGATCTCAATGCCAAATAGGATGAGGCCGTGACCATCGATCACCGTTAGGGCGTTTTTGATTTTGATGGTCACCAGAGATGAGGGACAATTGATTAGTTTTTTACATTGGTACGGCACTGTGTGGACCAGGAGAAAGTCGTAGGAGTGGTCTAGAGGGAGACAATGGCTGAACAAGTGGGAGATGGACATATGGAGAGTGGTGGCATCACGTAGTAGGTGTAGAAGAAAAAAAGAGACGCGAACGGTTGACGGAGTACAAAATAGTCAACAGTGTAGGGTAAGAGACAAACCGGGACAAAAATAAACCGAGTCAGAGATACGAACAAATAATGCCGAATTCAGCACTGGACAAAACCACGAGCGGACAAAACCACAAGTGGACAAAGATACAAATACAAATTCAACAAGTGGACAAAGATAGTGTTCAGCCAAGTGGACAAAAATACAACAAGCGGACAAGAAACACAAGTTCAACAACCAGACAAAAAATAGACGATAGAGGGGGAAGAAAATAACAAAAAATAAATACAGACAAAAGGGACAATAGGCAGCAGCAGATCTCTTAGCTGCAACCCGCAGATACCTGCAGGGAACCGTTCAAGTTCTCAAGAACGAAGTAATGCCCTCACGAGAAGAAGCGAATGCCGTAAGGACTCTGTTATCTCTCGATACCGTAACCCCGATAGATGTAGCTCAAACAGATATGTAATATGATAGAGATAACAGACGAACTTTTGTCGCTACATAGGCCTTAGATAAGTTGGGGTTTAAGTCAGGGGCCGAGGACGGCATATAGTATGCCGCTAGCTCAAGCTATCTAAAAACGTCGCCGCTCCGCATCCTTATCATACGCAGCATGCCGCATTAGGAAATTCCAACAGCGACTACGACAAGCACCGTCTCCACCACTATTCAACTGGGGGAGAAAATTAGATTTGGCGGTGACGCTGGGGAGAATATAAGGTTTCTTTAGTAATCCTTGGTAGCGGCATCCGTCAAGGTCAGGTCTGACTATGAGGGAAGTCACGTACTCCAGCCTCCAATTAGATCGCTCGAGGAGATATTTTGTGTCATCTAATTTAAGCGCCAGTCTCATCTCTTTATCGATATTTTTTTTTTCTTTTTTGTAGATAAGATGTGAATTCAAAATTTCATATATAAGACGGTGATGTGGGGATTTTGAATTTTTTCCTCTATCTCTCTTTCGTCATAGACTTATCCAGAGACCGTGTGTTGTTAGTTTCACGATGTCGTCTACTCACAATCTCAGTAATATCAGCTCAGCGAAAGACATCCACCCGGTGAAATCCCGGATTAAGGTGGATGACATGAACATCCAGTCGGTAATCTCCAACCAGGGGATTACCCTTAACATTGATCACGAAGTGGACAGTGATGAGGCCATGATTTTGGCCTTGGGTTATAAGCAGGAGTTCAATCGTGAGTTTTCGCTGTGGTCGGTGTTCGCCGTGTCGTTCTCGGTGCTAGGCTTACTTCCATCCATTGCTGCGACCTTCGACTACCAGCAGTTGGTTATTGGGATCTCGCCCGTTCCATGGTTGATTGGGGGGCTTCTTGTTGCTTCTGTTGCTTTCTCCATGGCCGAGGTGGCCAGTGCGTTCCCTACATCGGCCGGAACGCCGTACGCCGTTTCCCAGTTGAGTCCTCCTAAGTACTCGGCCTACTTGACCTGGATCACCTGTTTCACCAACTGGTTCTGTCAAATCACCGCCTCTCCTTCGGTCAACTATAGTGGAGCTTCTCTTATTTTGGCCGTGGCCTCGTTCAACTCGACCTCCGGGTACGTCCCCACCACCGGCCAGGTCTACGGTCTTACCACCGCTATTCAAATCACCCATGCAATCATCAGCTCATGTCCTACCAAGTTCTTGGCCCGGTTCAACTCCTTGGGGACCATTATCAACATGCTCTTTTTGGTGATTGTATTCATCATCATCTTGGCCGGTAATGACCGTGTCAGCATGTACAAGCACGAAGTGCCCAAGTTCAACGATAATTCCACCGCCTGGGGGCTCACTAACCTTACTGAATTCCCCCAAGGTATCTCGTTCTTGATGTCGTTCTTGGGAGTTATCTGGGCCATGAGTGGTTACGATTCTCCCTTCCACTTGGCCGAAGAAACCGAATGTGCCAATGTCGCTGCTCCCAGAGCTATCGTTTTCACTGCCACCATCGGGGGGGTCATTGGCTGGATCTTCATGATTGCCATTGCTTACACCGTGGTGGATATCGATATGGTGGCCGAGGACCCTCAAGGATTGGGCCAGCCCTTCGTCACCTACTTGACCCAGATCTTGAACAAGAAACTTGTGAACACCGCTACTTGTTTGACCATTGTTTCGTCCTACTTCATGGGAGAATCGTGTATGTTGGCTGCCAGTAGAGTCACCTACGCGTATTCTCGTGATAACTTGTTCCCCTTCTCCAAGTACTGGAAGAAGGTGAGTCCAGTGACAAAGACCCCAATCATGGCTGTTTGGGTCAACTTTGTCATTGGTCAATTGTTATTATTGTTGATGTTTGGCGGTGATACTGCCATCGGAGCCATTTTCTCCGTTGGGGGTATTTCTGGGTTCGTTTCCTTCACCATGCCTACTTTGTTGAAGATCACCTACGCCAACAACATGTTCAAGCCAGGTCCATGGAGTTTAGGTAAGCTTTCGAGGCCTATTGGGTTCATCAGTGTTGCTTTCGTGACGTTGATGATTCCTATCTTGTGTTTCCCAACCGTCAAGGGTGCAGATCTTACTCCAGACATGATGAACTGGACTTCTCTCGTGTACTTTGGTCCATTGCTCTTGGTGTCGATATGGTTTGCCATTGACGCCCGCAAATGGTACGTGGGTCCCAAGAGTAACTTGGAGGACTACGAGATCAGTTATGGTGATGAAGAACCCAGCAGCAGCGATGCTGAGAAGCATGTGGCCGTCATTGATGGCGTGGTGACTCCCCATAAGAACTCGTCGGATAATAAGGTGTAGTAATTTAATTCTAATTTGTTTTAGTAATAAAGAAGGACTCGATAGGCAGTCCGAGTAGTTTAGTAAAGAAGGGCTTGAGAGTCGCTAGTGTATTAATAAAGAACGGCTTGAGAGGGAGTCCGCAGTAGTAAAGAAGACCGGAGAAGGACTCGATGGCTAGTGAGCAGTAATAAAGAAGGACTGACAGGACCCGATAGGCATCAAGCAGGCAGGAAACAGTACTGGCAGCACGCCATAGACACTCTCCTGGTTATGGCATCTGAAGAGCAGTTATACCAGCGGTAAAGACGCCTTCAGAACGCATTAGACGTCTGAAAACAACGCCGTAAGCGTTTTCAAAACAACGACATCTGCAATCTAATGCCACAATAGTATGAAACCCGGTCAATTGACCTACTAGTTAATGAAGAGCATCTGGCGTAGATTCAAATAATATACGCGGCACCATCTCACTTACAGATTGAAAGTGGTTTACGGGTCTTTTCCAATAACAGTACCAACTCTTCCAGGCCTCTGACCCGTTTCCTACGACCTCCACGGGTCAATCACTACACCTACAGCTTCTAAACCGCTTGGATTCCGCTAGAGATATCGTATAAGCAACTAGCATATGTTGCATACGTCAAAGTATTGTTCTATTGTTCCTGGTTGCGGAGGTTCTACATTGCCGCCAAGCTTTTCACTGGTCCGACATTTGTCTGTTGTCTGATCTCCGTTTCACATTCGCCTATTGTCCGATCTCTGTCCGCTCTCTGTCCGCTCTCCGTCCGCTCTCTGTCCGCTCTCTGTCCGCTCTCCGTCCGCTCTCTGTCCGCTCTCTGTCCGCTCTCCGTCCGCTCTCTGTCCGCTCTCCGTCCGCTCTCCGTCCGCTCTATGTCCGCTCTCTGCCCACTCTCTGCCCACTTTTCCCTATCTCCGCCCACCTTTCCCACCTCTCCGGCCCATTTCGCACGCTCGTCAAGCCTGGTCCATTCTCGTCCGCTCGATACTCGCACCAGGCCCACGGGGTCTTCGGCTCCATAGGGTAACCCCTGCCCATCGCACGCCCATCACCTGTCAAATACTCACTTTCGCTGCGATCTCTGTTTGTAGCCATTGTGGAAAATCCTTTATTCTCTAGTGACGTGTTTCCTATTTCTTCTTGTCGAATCCGGCTATTTCTTCTTGTCGATTCTGCGTGTTTCTTGTTCTTGATTCTGCCTGTCTCTTCTTCTTGATTCTTCCCACCCTACTGTGGTTTCCATTCGTTCATCTTTTCCTAGCATTCTCCTGCTCCGTCTCCTTTGTCGCCATCGGAGCCTCTCCTATAAATTTCAACCCGTCCCACCAGGCATGATCCAGCTCCAGTACATGGCCCCATGGGTTCCTCCGTTCCACGCCAGCGTCCAGGCCGAACTCCTGCACGCTTCGTTCATCAGCTTCCAGTTTGCTACCTGTGACGAACACGGGTACCCCCATAATCGTACGCTCGTGTTTCGGGGCTTTTTGTTCGATGATAAGTCCAATAACGTCCTCACGTTCACCACCGATAAACGGATGAGCAAGTACCAGGAACTACAAAACAACGACAAGTTCGAGGCCGTGTTCTACTTCGCCAAACTAAAGAGACAATTCCGGTTCCGAGGAAGAGCCCGAATGATCGATGATACCTATAAACCCGTGATTGACCTCTCCAGCATTCAACCGAAAACCATCCTTCAAAAACACATCAGCCGTAGCTCAGACAGCTCCGACTCGGGGTCCGACTCCGACGACGACGATGGCCACCTCTCGATCCACGCCAAATCCCATCACAACAAGCAGCTCAACCCGGTCAGCTACCCAGTGTTATCTCCGACATTGAACAGCAAAATCCAACTAGAGAAATCCACCTCAAATCTCTCCTACACCAACCTACACGACCTCTCCGCTATCGACTATTACCCGCCCGAGGCCAGTGAATGGGACCAGGAAATCACTCGTCAGTGGGCCAACTTGCTGAAAAATTTGAAGTCCTCGTTCAGAAAACCCGCACCTCTCACACCTCTCTCGGCCGATAACCAGAAGCTAATCGATAAGATCGCCCGAGGTGTGGACGGAAAGAAGGACGAGGCCGGGCTCCAGAACTTCTCCTTGGTGGCATTGTTCGTGGACTACGTTGATTTGGTCGAGTTGGAGAAGGACAGACGGTACATATATAAAAAAGACGGCTGCCATACCTGGAGCGAAGAAGAAGTCTGTCCATAGTGTTGCAGGCCATCCCGAGCTACTCTCCTTTTACACCATTCTGTCTCTATACTATTCCCTGGCCACTGGCCACTGGCTCTGGCTGTTCTGTCTATAGACCATTCCCTACTCGCTGCCATCTCGTCTCAATAGTGGAACGAAGTTGAGAACCAAGTGCAGCGAATAGGGAATGGAATCACGCAATTCCTCCCTTCTTGAGGTTTAAAGTATGGCCCCTACTATTAAAGTACCATCCTTTTGTCGTTAACCCTTTCATTCAACCCGATGATGACATCCTCCGTACCAAATCGAAAAAGGAATCCGACGTAGAATCAACTGACTCAGGAGAACCAGTAAAGGCCACACCCGTACCCCATTCTCACCTGTATATCTTGTCAATATCTATTCCCCCACTTACGCTTCCGCTCCGTAACTCCCAGTCCGCCGATCTTTCGCCCGTGCACCAACGTCTTCTTCTTTTTTTGCAACTTTTACCCCCGTACCTCCCGCTTATTGTAAGACTGCGAAAATTCTCCTCACACAAACGCACACTTTGCAGGGAGAAAAATCAAAACAAATATCTTAGGTGGGTGAGATTTATAGCCATCTTTAAAACCCCGGCATTTTCCTGTTTTTTATTACTAGTTTTTTTCCTTTCTTTCAATTGTTTTTTGCCGACTCCCTCTAACAAATTTCATTAAATAATGGCTCCAAAATCTAAATCTGCTACCAAGGCCGCTGATGTGGCTCCCTCCAAGTTGACCTACAAGGGTATGTAAAAAGAGGAGAGGGAAGACTTTGTCGTTCACTTTACTAACTTTTTTTTTTTTTAGATATGATCAAATCCGCCGTCATCACTTTGAAAGAAAGAAACGGTTCTTCGTATGTACAATTGTGTGACTGCTTATAGTCTGCTAAACTAACATTTCTAGTCGTCAAGGATTGAAGAAATACGTCCAATCGAACTACGATATTAAAGCTGCCAACTTCGACGCCTTGTTCAACACTGCTTTGAGAAAGGGGGTCGAAACCGGTGATTTCTTACAACCAAAAGGTCCTTCAGGTCCAGTGAAGTTGGCCAAAAAGGAAAAGCCTGCTGCTAAAACCCCTGCTCCAGTTAAGAAGGCTGCCCCAAAGAAAGTTACCAAGCCAGCTAAAAAGGCCGCCGCCCCTAAGAAAGTTGCCGTTAAGAAAGATGTAGTCAAGAAAACTCCTGTCAAAAAGGCTGCTCCTGCCAAGAAGGCCGCTCCAAAGAAAGTTGCCGTCAAGAAAGCTGCCCCAAAAAAAGTGGTGAAGAAAGCTGCCCCTAAGGCCAAGGCTACTAAAGCTGCTCCAAAGAAGGCTGCTCCAAAAAGGAAGACCGCTAAGAAGTAATCAAATTAATGCCCTCACTCCCTCCCTCATTCACTCACTCCTCCCCAGCTAAGTCATTGAATCAACTACACATTCGATGAACTTAAATGTACATTAGTTATTTTCTTACTCCTTGTCCTCTTTTCTTTGATTCCCGGTTGTTTCGACATCCCAAGTTCATTTCTATTCTGTAATAGTATTGACTTTTGTTCTGAGCTACATATCTGTGTATTTTAGTGTATCTGTTTCCGACTATTTCGTAGATGGTGTGTCCAATGGTGTGTAGTCATTCAATTTGCAATCGCTCCGCGCCGGAAAACCGTACATCCAAAAACACCCGTACCGTTGTTTTTCGCGCCCGTGCATCTGTTGATTTGAGGTATAACGCGTTCTCTTTTCTTCTTAACTGCTCCCTTTCTTCGTTATTACTCCGCCTCAGCATGACCACTTCAGTAGTAAAGTCGCCGCCACCGTTGGTGATGATAGTAGCCGCGCTCCAGCCAAACTTAGGAATCGGCTACCAAGGCAAAATGCCCTGGAGACTAAAACAAGAAATCAAATACTTCCGTGACGTTACCTCTTCCACTCCTACTCCTTCTACCGTCAACGGAGTCATAATGGGCAGAAAAACGTGGGAGTCCATACCGTCCAAATTCAGACCCTTGGGAAACAGGTTGAACATCATACTAAGTAAGTCCTACGGTAATACCAAAGATGAAACCAACGGAGTGTGGTACTACAACTGTTTCAATACTCTAATGAAAGATTTAGAGAGTCAAAATTACATAGTTGATTACGGCAATGATGAAAAACGATTGAACAGACTATTTGTTATTGGAGGATCCCAAATTTATAACTCATTGTTCAATGATGAAAGGGTAAATCATCTCCTCATCACCGATATCCACTTATCTGAAACCTACTTAAAGAATGAAAAATTGAATGACAGCGTGAAAATCGACACATTTTTGAACTGGGACTTGAAGAATGGTGGATGGTTGAAGGAAAGCCACGACTCCCTCAAGAAATTCGTAAATGACGATACAGTTTTGATTCCGGATAATAAGATCGTGGAAGGAGTGTTTAACTACGAGTACACCTACTGGCAACGTAAAAACTCATTGAAATCATAAGAGTCATGACAACAATGCCACCTCATCTCTGGCTTCATTGGGTTATCTATGAACTTTAGTATTATCTATAACCCATATAATAATTATTCAACTTAAAAATCTCTTCACACAAATTTGCCCAGCAATATTTCCGTTGGCTATATCCGTTTTCCTTACTCCTCAAATATTCATCATATAAAAATAATTCATAAAAGATTCTCAAGTTTGGCTGAATTATGATGTTGAATCTGCGGATTCTAACATACATATAAGCCTCTAAAATATCGAATTTGAGATGTTTCATAACTGAGGCCATGACCAATGAAGCTGAGCGGGATACCCCAATTTTACAATGTACCAATGTCAGCACGTCAGTGTCTTGCGGGTTTATCAAAATCTTGTTTTGAATCTCTGGCGGACTGTCTTTGAATAACGATAACATTGAATCCCTTCCGTCATCTTTGACGTTATGAATGTAAATTATCGACTTCAATTTAGGCAAGTTTTTAATAAGTTTGGCATCATTGATTTGTAGGTCTTCCCCAACTTTGATTTCATAGACCTGAGCAGTATCGTTGTTGAAGGAATAGAGGGACTTGATGACGATGTGTTGTTTGGAAGGATTGACTCCTGGTCTACTATTGGGTCTCACTTCGTAGTCAAACTTAATGCCCAATTCCTTGAACCATGAAGGTTTCTCTCCAATGGAGATGATTTTTTTGATCTGACATGAATTCAAGATGGTTTTGGACGAGGCATGGTTCAAAGACCCGAGGTACAAATTAGAATGAATTTTAGCAGGGAAATTATTATCATAATCAAGACTAAACCAGTCGAGATCCTGGTGATGAATTGTTGAATATAATTCATTAAAGTATAAGTTAATCTGCTTGTAATCCAAATCCTCCACCATTCTAAGTTGTTTGACTCGTTTTTTCGATTCGGGCTTCAAACAACTGGATTTGAACCAATGAATGAATTTTTCAAATTTTTTTAAGAATATCATATCATTCTTGAAAAAGTACATTTTGATGTCCAAAGTCTTGAATACTTCACAAACAACATCCTCAATATAATGACCCAAATTCCATAAACTTCCTAGACTCAAGGTCAACAACGAAAGTCCAGTGAACCCATCGAAGGAAAAGATGAAGACTTCTTCATTTAGTTCACGGGTGTAGAAATTGATCAACTTCAATACGTTCAAATAGCTGATGGTCTCTTCAAATGTAATGTCACTACAATTGATAGTACCACTGGAAGGAAATTCAAGGTAAATGGCTTCTTTTTTGGCATTGTCCTGGCCTTCTTTGGTGGACAACGACTTGAACATGTTATTAAGGAGTTCTAATTCGGGAAAGCGGGCATGTTCATGACAATTAATGAATAATTTGAATCTGTTACTTGATGTGAGATTCTTCTTGGACGTCAAGTAACTGAAATCGATCAAATTCCCAATGGTGATGTTCTTAAATATGGCTTTCATGGAATAAGTCTTCCAGATTAAGTTCTGTTCGAGTTTTAACAACTTGCAGCAGAACGGTTGGTCGTTGATAGAATTAATAGGTTGGACCTCGGTGTTGACCTTGGCTTCAATAAAGAGGGGGTTGATGTCGGTCCATTGATCTTTGGGAATATCAACATAGTAAATGTACTGGCAAGTGTCTTCACTCGTCAAAGATGCAAGCGTCTGCAACGCCAGTTGGTCTGATGATCCAGTCTTCTGGCTGTTGTATAGTAAGAAATGAGATATTGGTGCCATTAATTTGACCTGATGCTGGAAGTTACGGGTGTTGAGGCAGTTGTCGTTCAAGTCGAGGGAGTTGATCCGGTGGAACGGTTGGTACTCTACGTATTCGATATGGTCGTTGGTTATTTCCTCATGGCGGTGAATGTCGGGGCATGAGGTCTTTCTTGAGCTGCCGTCGCTAGGGGTCAACAAGTCACCCATGCAAATGGAGTTGGTGAGCTTGTACTTGTTGTGTTCGTTGGTGGTTGTGTGGGAAATGCTCTTCAATACGCTCATGTCGTCCACTTCGTCGAAGTATGCATAGTCTATGGTCAATAAGTTGAAGCGGGCGGGAGCGGGGGTTTCTACTTTGTAGTGGTATTCAGTTAGCTCGTGAGGTGGAGATGGAATGCTTATTTTCATGGGTTGTTTCTGGTTTGTGGACTCGAGGTATTGATCATGAAAGAACATGCGTTGACGGACGTTGGTAAGGCCATGGAGGTACGGAAACATCTGGTCACTAGAAGGCATGGGGTTTCTCTCATAGCTGTAATTGTGCTCCAACAAGGTGTTGAGTTGATGGGGGGTGGTGATGCGATAAATAACTGACAGACTGCTGGTCTCGTTGGGGATAGTGTCGAGAGACTGGTGGAATTCCCACAACTCGTTGTGTTGTGGCGGTTGCTCTTCTTGCAGCTTTGGCGAGTGGGAGGCGCTGGAATCGTCGTCATCCAGACTGGTTTCCTCTGTTATGGTTATAAACTCATTCTTGTACCGCCGGATGCGATCGCTGGCAATGTAGTTTTTATAGAGCATCTTCTGAGATAACGACAACTGACAGGCTTCAGCTTCGTTATCGGTGTTTTCGTGATGCTGCACCATAATTATATCGTCGTCAAATAAAGCAGCCGCTGATGATAATGAACATTTTGGAATCACCACCACTGGCTCCTGGTTAATTTCATGAGTCGATTTAGCCTTTTTGGCGTACTCATGTGGCCAGAGTTGGCCATCGCTCACCACGAAGTCAAATAAACTCATAGATGAACGGGAAAAAATATTTTTATTTTTTCCGCCCAGGTGCGTTTTGTGTCTGACGAGCTCCTTTTTTTATTTAGCAACGACAAACCAGCGTAAGTTCGGGGTTCAGGCGAAAAGGGAGGAATTTTGTGGTCAGGTCCTAGAGTAGGAACGGCACCGAGTGGGATTATAGAGTCAAGGATGCCCCGATCAGTTGGGAAAAGTGGGTGCTGTGGCCGTAGAAAATAATAACAGTGTGCTGTATTGTTCGCGACTTCCGGTAATGACTAGACGTGCGTCAATGTAAGGAAGGCGGATCAAGCTTTTTTCTTTACCCGAATGGTTTTTTTCTCTTGTAGGAGAGAAATTTGCCCTATATATATATAACACACATAAGAGGGCTCAGTGAATGCAAAATAGAGGATAAAAATAGCACGCATGAAAACAAACTAACAAATACACCATAAGCCAAAGGCTTGCAAACATGAAGATGAAATTGACATGAGACAAAAAGTCGCTTGAAATCGTCGTGTCGGGCAAAACACAGTGAAGTCAAAAGCACTGGATTTCACTCCGGCTCACACCAAAAGGGGGGGCATAAGCCGTTACGAGGCAAGCGGTGGGAACTAAAATACGATAAAGCCGAGGCGACCATAGAACTTCAAACCACTGACGACATTTCTAAGGAGCTATTTTCTCCCGGATAAGCTTCTACAAAATATGCAAAACGCAAAAAAAAAAAAAAAGAAGAGAAAAAATCTCAACAAAAATGTGTCAATGTATGATGACAGCATTCAGTTCCATACTTTCCGTGACTTTTGACAATAAAACTTTCTAGCCAACCTGAAACTCCTCCGCCACACTCCTTAGCTCAACCCCAAACTCCCCATCAGAATTCACCTACGAAAGCAGCTAATTTGAAATCAAAAATGAAACTGCACCCCTCCAAAAACAGAAAGAGCAAAACCTTATCAAGGAAGCGCAAAATCTAGCGGGAAGAAAGAGGGAAATAGAGAGAAACAAACAGAGTGAAAACAGAAGACGGAAACCAGGAAAAAAGTGAAAGAAAAAAAAAAACAATTTAGCAGTAGCTAGCAACTGCAAACATCCTTGAGATGCGCTATCCCTTCTTTCCCTCTCCGTATCTGTTGATAAGTTTACGAGACGCAAGCTCCTGTCTTCTGCTGTCCTAAGAGCAAGGGGGTTTGGTGGGCTGTGTGCAGGACGATGAAAAGTTGGAAATTTTTCAGAGACAACGCTATTTTTTCTCACGATCAAAGATCTAGAATTCGAATTCTTCTTGGCTGCAACTGATGATGTTAGGAGTGAGAGTACCTGTGCTAGCCTTGAGGGGTGTGAGACTCAACTCAACCTCTACCACCGCATACAATCAAGTTATGAGTGAGTTAAAGACCGGGTTGAAGCAGGCGATGATCAACAAGGCTAATTTAGACAAGACTGCCATCAGATCGATGATGGCCGACATCAAAAATAGTGAGATCAACGGGGGTGCCAAGGACGAGTTTAATTTGTACAAAATCTTCACTAAGATGATCAATCAAAGAAATCAATCTGCCGCCGAATACTTAAAACAACAAAGAGATGATTTGAGTGAAATCGAACTTAGTGAAGCTAAGATCATCAAAAACTATCTAGAAATCTTACCGATTTCGTCACCGGAACAAGTGGCTGAGCAATTGACCAAATTCCTTACTGAATTGAAGGCCAAGGATGAAACCTTGCTGATGAATAAAATCTTCCCTCTAATTCTGGACGATTTGGCTAAACTGTGGAACACCTCTCCTACCTTGATTAAACCCTTGGTACCAAAAATCTACAAAGCGGTCTTCAACCCTTAATGTACATAGTACGTATTAATGTAAATAGCGATCTTATTAATGTAGGTGCTTTGACGTACGTGTATGTACTTTTCGGTGCTCAGCCGACGATCGCAAGCCCTTCCGTGCTCTAGGCTATGCATTTCAGGCTGATAATACCGGGCTTTAGTAACACTGCTAATCGCGGTAATATTTTGGTGCACTTATTTCGGGTGTATGTGGACAGCACAAAAGGCTGCAAAAAAAAAAAATGCCTTCTACCTACCACCCCAAACAGCAATGAAGGTGATCCGATTGTTGGCGCTACTAAGCGGACTTTGTTATGCAGACGCCGGACGGGTGACTGAAGTTTTCACTGTCACAACTACTGTTTTCCTTCCTGTTAGCACAGACTTCAATTCCCTGAATTCCACATCTAGTTATGGTTACTTCCATAATCTTACATCGCCCTCAGCTTCAAAGACATACGACTTGAATTTTGACGGAGATGGCCATTTGAGATTTGGAAGGGGGGTAATAACTACTGAGCTGCCCGAAATATCGACAGACATACCTACTGACAGTGATGAGCTGTCGCTGCAAATACCTAATGAGACTATTACACTGTCAGTGCAAATGCCTATTGAGAGCGATGAGGTGCCGGAAGAGACGGAGTGGGAGGAGGAGGATGAGTCGGAAACAGAGCCAGAACTGGAAACGTATCTGGAGTCAGACGAGGAGTCAGACGAGGAGCCGAACCTCAGCCCCTTGCAGCCAATTCCTGAGCCGGACAGAACATCATCCGAAATATCAACTGAAGGAGATGGCTGTGATAGTTCCAGCCAGAGCCCTGACACCCAAGAGACTACTGTGGAACAGCAGACTACATTGACAACATCACCAGAGATACTGTTTGAGGCCCCATCATCCGAGACTACTTTGTTTGTGAGTTCCTCGCCAGAAGCAGACTCGGCGACCTCTGGGCCGCAAACTACGCCCGCGGCAGAACATCTGCCCACTGTCTCTGTATCTCTGCCCACGCTAGGCCCAGTTAAAGACCAGTCCATAAGCCCGCAATCTGGGACTTCTACAACCAGAATCCCCCCTATCACTCCGTCTGTGACATCATGGTCAACTACAGTGGATACCAAAACAATCTCCAAGCAGGATTCTCTGCCAAAGGCTCCAAAAACAACCTCTTCTGGCTCCACTCCTGGCTCCACTCCTGGCCCCCGAGCAAGCTCTGCCAAATCTCAGCAGAAAACCACCCCTCGGCCCACTTCTCGGTCCGTCTCAGCCGCGACCTCCCAAAAGCACTCCCCAAAACCCTCCCTCCACCGCACCTCCTCCGCCCCAAAGCCCGCCCCAAAGCTGCCCTCCCGCCGCAAACTGTCCACTGCACTGTCCA
The DNA here is from genome assembly GCA_003708185.3 of Isabelozyma rhagii. Lineage (NCBI taxonomy): Eukaryota > Fungi > Ascomycota > Pichiomycetes > Serinales > Metschnikowiaceae > Isabelozyma > Isabelozyma rhagii. The sequence continues at coordinate 96,539 of PPNO03000012.1, read as the reverse complement.
CTTCTCTGGGCATCTCCCGGGCCATGACCCCGGCCCCCACGCCTGTCTCCCCGTCCAACTCCCTGTCCATCGCTCGCCTGGCCACCAGAATCCACTTCTCCACCACTTCCTTCACCGTTGCCGTCCACAACCAAACCATTTACTACCGCAACGCCGGCCCCCTCCGCCAAACTCTCCCCATTCTCCTCCTTGTCCCCGTATTGGGCTTGGTGCTTGCGTAGGGTCAATTTGGTGGCCGCACGCCATTTCATTTTTTTCATTTTTTACCTCAATTCGTACTGTTCGCAGTAACAAAAGAAAAAAAAAAAACTGGTGGTTTGAAAGCGAAAACTAACAAGAAAACTCTCAGGCCAGGGTTTTAATCCATTACTAATTGACATCTAGGAAGCTGATTATATATATAGGAAAATGTCAGAAGTATGTACTTTTTTTAATTTTTTCTTCTTCCATTTCTTTCTTATGGATGATACGGGATTACTAACGACGTAGGCTAAAAGAACAATTAGAATCAAAACCGAGCAGCATGTTATGAAGGATGTACCTCCGGTTGAAAACTATCCAATGAGACAATGGTCGATTGAGATCTATATGTTGAATGAAGCAGGAGAAGAAATACCAGCCAATATCATAGACAAGGTGACCTACACTTTGCACCCAACTTTTGCCAATCCAATAAGAACTCTTAAAGCCAAACCATTTCGAGTTGAAGAAGAAGGATGGGGGGAATTTGATATTCCAATCGCTATACATTTAGTCGGCTTGAACGGGAAACAAGGAGAGAGAAAATTCAACCACGATTTGAACTTCTTACAAGAACAGTATATCTCGGACCATGTTATTAGCATCCCCACCAAAAATGCGCAGTTGAATAAATTGTTACTTGAAAGCGGCACATTACCTGCTGATTTGAGTACCAGCAACTCGTCGAGTAATTTGGCCAACGGCAGCAACAAAAACGATGCCAAACGTAAGAATGAAAACGAACTTGCCAATTCTAAAGCCAAAAAACTGAAGAGTGCCAATGGTGCCACCAAGGGGAACATTGATTTGGAAAAATTGGCTAATGGATTAACCAAATTGAACGAAGATGACTTGATAGTGATTGTTCAAATGGTTACGGATAACAGAACAAATGAAATGAATATTAAAAACGATTTTGAAAATGGTGAATTTACCATGGATTTGTATACTTTACCTGAGCCATTGTTGAAGGCATTGTGGGACTACGTAAAAAAGCGTACTGGTGATAATTAAATAAAACAAACTCCTATTGTATATGTATAAATGTGTCTTTTGTAGTCAACCGGACCAACTTCAAACAGTCCCAGATCATGTCCTTCCTGACATGTCCCCCGCTATCATGATGGTGAGCATGTCCTATACAGACCACACCTTGATGGTGGAGTCCCACGAAGACGTACATATCCCGATGCCGTCTGGACTCACCTTTACCTGGTTGATCACGTTGGAATGGCTTCCATCGCCAATGGAGCCTATGATCTCGCTCCGGAGACTGTCCCACACAATGCACCCGTAGTTGGCATAGCAGGCGTAGATAAACCTTCCACTTGTACTAAAGTCTACCGATATCACCCCCGGAGTGTCGTAAGTTGACTGTAACTCGCTTATCAGACCGTCAGACGAGCTCATGGCCATATTTTCCTTAACCGGGCTCTTCGACTGTAAGTAAGAGAGGAGGGAGTACTTGTTGATTTCGCAGTCACTCCTAAAGTCAAAGAAGCGGACCAACCCATCGTCGGATCCCGTTATGAACGAATTGTTGTCACTGAACTGCTTGATGCAGTTGACATCGCTGTTGGAAACTGCCAAGTTTTGCACAGGGCCCTTCAGCCTTACATCCCATAGTTTAGCGTAGCCATCGGACGACCCGCTAACAAACAAGTTGGTGGTATTTAGCGACATGTTGGGATTGATAGATAGACATAAGACGTCACCTAAATGATCGGTGAAGTCTCGAATTTTCATCAGCTTGTTGATATCCCACAAGCAGCATGTCATATCCCCACTGGCGGTGACCAAGTTGATGTCGTTGATGAAGTCACAGTCTGATAAGTATGCAACATGGCCCTTTAGTATGGTTTCCGTTTTATGTCGAAACATCCCAAACATGGGCTGGGAATCGATGCTGGTTTGATTTGAAAGGTCCTCAAATGGGTTTCGTTTCACCTGGTAAATGGTACAGGCATTGTCTAGGCATCCGGATGCCACCAACCTGCCATTGGGTGAGTAGGCACAAGTTAGCACCCAGGGGTTCTCCAATGATATTGCCTGTTGTTTGAGGCCGGTCACAGGGTCCCAAATGATCATAAACCCGTCCTGACAGGCACTCAAAATGTGATTGGAGTCTTTACTCCACCTAATGGCTGCTATTTTGTCTTGATGCCCTCGCAATGTATTATATAGTTTCAAGTAGTTGTTTGGTGGGATTTTTATCACCAGCTTCGATATCTGTGACAAAGAAGTGTCCTGAATTGATCTGCGGACTTTTTCAACTTCACTGTATAGCAGTCTGGCCTCCTGACGAGCCTTGACAATCTGCTGTTCAATACCCTTAGAATGCACATCCATACTCTGAAATCAATCCAAATTAAAAAAAAATAAAAAAAATAAGGCTACGGAAGAAGAAGTATTGATCTTGTTACCGTTCCAGGACCCTGGCCTTTTCATCACTTTTGGGGAAGTTCCTGTGGCATATTTGAAACAAGCTGTCTCGAAAACGGGTATTGTTTTCGGTATCGGATTTCGTCTTTGCAGTAATTTTTTGCGAAATCATTCCTCTTTGGTAACTTCGTGCGTAATCTCCACCCCCATCTCGATGCAGGGTAGTAACCACATTGGACCAATTAGGAAATAATAAACTAAATCTATCTGTTCACATCACTTTTCTCGCTAAGATAGGTAATCCGAAGTGTATCCTCTAAACCGATCTGCAATGCCGGGATATGTCCAGACACACAGATTAGGAAATTACAAGACAAACCCTATTTTGCAAATCTCCACGTTCGCATTTTTACATGCTGTTGGCTTGTGATGGCGTGTCTAAAATATACAATATAATACATAAATACGAAGCTTGAGATTGACGGTTTTCAAAATCAACCTTGAGTCGTAGCAGGGCCTGACGATGACTCGGCAGGCTTGTTTGTCTTGTCAAGCGAAGGATCGATATCTGCCGACTTTTGCGACTTTCTTGACGGATTTGGTACCGGTGCTGCTGCAGTCTTCTTACTTCGGTTCATACGTGCTCTCAGCTTGTCTTCTCTATCAAGATCCCCCGTCACCTTCTGAAGATACGTGGGAACAGGTAAGCCTGACTTGAGGAAGAACATCTTCCAGTTTCTCGCTTTATCTTTCAACTGCACCTGGGTTCTGTTCTTTAAGGTTTCGGAAATCTTGCCCCCTGCACCAAATAACTCTAATATCGTGGACCACGAAGGTCCTTTCAATTCTAGTGCATGCCGTAAAGCTTTCTCTTCGTCTCTCGTCCATGGTCTCCGGTGTAAACTCTTGGATGTAGATGGGTTTATGCGAAGATGGATCTGCTGCTCCTGGATTTCCGAAGGTAGCAACGAACTGGTGATATCTTTAATCTGTTCATCTCTGGCATCGTCAATGGGCTTATCTTGTTTTGTTGACTCGAGTATTTCGTTACTGTGAGGAGTATGGGTATTCTTAGTGGAATCCACGGTTCGAATGTGGCCGTTTTTAGCTCCAATGTTATTATTGATCGTAGTGGCTACAGGTTTGAACGATGATCTTCCCTTCTTACCCCAAACCAAAAATCCCATGTTCTTAGCAACATATTCAAACAAATTATTCAAAAATGAAAACCATTCGTACTCTTCACTTAGATTTCGGTCACTAGGGTATGTCAATAAGGTCTCTTTTCTCGATTTGCATCGTTCTATGAAATCTAATTCAACTGGACTTAAACTTTTTATATCTCTCTTTTGAAGTAAGACTGCTTCGAGATTACTAGGGAAAATATCTTCCAAAATGTCCTCGTGTGATCTTTCACCTGCCTCTACGGCAGATATGTATGCTTGGGTCTTTAAATCGAGATATAACACTGCTTGGGGTTTCAATAATTTACCAACGGTTTCTCCAATTATCGTGTTTATAGGTCCTTGTAGTCCTACGTTGTTCGCCGACATATTAGACAAGGAATTGTCCGGATCGAGGTTATTGGAAGGACAGAAGACGTCGAGGAAAGATTCATTCAAATAGAAGAACCCGACTTCAATAGTCCCCAAAGTAGCTGCCAAGAAAGTCGCTAGATTCACTTTTCTTAATGTTGATTCAATGCTTTGTTCACGATTGGAAAACATGCTAGGGGTTTTCTCTCCCTCTTTCCACATTCCCGGAGCAATATGTTCGACTTTCAAGAACGGATCTTCTTCACTGTATAATCTCTTGGTGAATTCAAATAACGACGTCAAATCTCTATAAGTAGCCCCGGCGGGAGTTGCCGGGTTGGATGCTAGGTCAATGATCTTCTGGTATGGACCTAAAGCTACAATTCGTAATAGTTGCGTGGCCAAATTATCCAACGTTGGTAAAGTATTGATCAATAATTGGATTCTTGGTGGTGAGTAGTCAGGGGCTATGATTGGTAAGGGTAACGCAGATAACTGGGCATTGGCTAAGACTGCCAAAGGAGGTAGTTGACTGGATAATGCATTATAGGCAGCAAATGCTGCATTGGTGTTGTATAATTCGGAATTGGCAGGAACCGAAGGTGGAAGGTCGTCATCATTTCCGGATTTGTCCTTGGTTTGAGTTGACGTTGCCTTTTCAAGTTCATCAGCAATCATCCTAAGATCCTCCTTTTCGTTTATTACCGGTTTATCATTAGTAGGCTCTGTCAGAGATTGTGGGGGTACGGAGGTTTCTCGATGATGGTCTTCAATGGCTTTTTCAAACTGCAAGTCCAAATCGCCATAGTTATCAGACGGATTATCATTGACTTTTTGTCGCTTCAACTCCTCCAATTGGTCATTCAGTATGTCTTGGGATGGTCGTTTTCTCGTTTCAACATCTTCAATAGCAGGATTCTCAGAGAATATTTCATTTATTTCATCGTTAATGCTGTCTTCGTTGTGTTGTGGCACTGTTTGGTGGTGTTTTTCCTCAAGTAATGTGGTTGTACTTTCCCCTTCTGCCTTAACTGCAGGGGTTGCAGAGGTTTCAAAAGTTGCCAGTGACATGCCGCAGTGATTACAGAAGCCGTCAACGACAATTTTTGAGGGGTGGAATGGTAAAACTAGCAAAATAAATCAGAGACTTGACTGATAAACGAGTTGTTGTAGTTGTTTATTTAGCCTCATCGCTTCTTATTGTGTAAAAGTTTGGTACTCTCGGTGGTGCACGGGTGTATTCTGGTTACTTGATTATCTAAAGCTCTTACCCAGGGCACTTCCGCCACGACTACGGCAAAAGGATGAGACTACCGCTCCCTGTGCCATAAACTCACGCGAGCGGTTGCAGTGCACATCCCGTTGACTCCTCAAGCCACTACCCACATACATCTTTTCTCTGTAGTTATGCCGTTTGCCAAAGTCACTTTCACTTGCCGCTAGTGTGGTGCACGGGTGTTTCTTCTGACAGGTTTACGGTTTGAGTGGATGACTTCTGGTCATTAGCGAGTGGTTGCAAACACGGGACGCACAAGCCGTCGCTGATGCCAGAGTCGGATTGCCGACACATGTAGCCGGAGAATCAGTCCAGTTTTGTCGTTGGTCCCGTAGCCGCTAAAAGAAAAAATCGATCAAAGTAGGATTAGCAACCGCTAAAAATTGCTGCACAGCGAATAAACGGCAATTTTGTGCCATGCCGCTGAAGGTGGCCCCAAATAAATCCATGATGGAGATGAACACCCAAATGGCCATATAAATAGTGTGATTTCGGAACCTTTTTTTTTTTCCCTCTCTCCCAGTTCCTTGTTCTTTATCCATTCATCTAAATTCCTATGTCCGTAGCTGAAGCCTACTTCCCCAACGAGCCAACAGCTCCAGTAGTAGTGACCAAATCTCCAGGCCCCAAATCACAAGAAGCCATCAAAGCACTTGACACTGTTTTCGATGCTAGACCTGCTTATTTCGTTGCTGACTACGACAAGTCTATTGGTAACTACATCACTGACGTTGATGGTAACACTTACTTAGATGTCTATGCTCAAATTGCTTCTATTCCATTGGGTTACAACAACCCAGCTTTGATTAAAACCGCCAAGTCCGACAAGATGATTAGTGCCATTGTCAATCGTCCTGCTTTGGGTAATTTCCCTGGTAAGGACTATCAAGGAATCGTCGAAGACTTGTTGAAAGTTGCTCCAAAGCATCAAGATAAAATTTGGTCAGGTTTATCTGGTGCTGATGCCAATGAATTAGCTTTCAAAGCTGCATTCATGTGGTACCAAGCAAAAAAGAGAGGTAGTCACACTGCTGCTTTCTCTAGTGAAGAAAATGATTCGGTCATGAAGAATCAAGCTCCTGGTTCTCCAGATTTGGCTATTTTGTCTTTCGAACGTTCGTTCCACGGAAGATTATTTGCATCTGCCTCTGCCACTTGTTCCAAGCCCATTCACAAATTGGATTTACCATCTTTCAAGTGGCCAAAGGCCCAATTCCCAGCTTACCAATACCCATTGGACAAATACGAAGCTGAAAACGCTAAGGAAGATGAACGTTGTTTGAAAATCGTTGAAGATCTCTTCCAAACCTGGTCTGTGCCAATTGCTGGTCTTTTGATCGAACCAATCCAATCCGAAGGTGGTGATAACCACGCTTCTGCTAGCTTCTTCCAAGGTTTAAGAGATATCACCTTGAAGCACGGAGCTTTGTTGATTATGGATGAAGTTCAAACTGGGGTTGGTGCCACTGGTAAATTCTGGGCTCACGAACATTTTAACATCACTCCTCCAGTAGATATGGTTACTTTTTCCAAGAAGTTCCAATCCGCTGGTTACTACTTCCACGACCCAGAACTCGTTCCAAACATGCCTTACAGACAATTCAACACCTGGTGTGGTGATCCAGCTAGAATGATTTTGGCTGGTTCCATTGGTGAAGAAGTCGTTAAACACGATTTAGCCACCAAAGCTGCTGAAGTCGGTGACTACTTATATGGTAAGTTGGAAGCATTGGCCGTCAAATACCCTAACTATTTCAAGGACTTGAGAGGTAAAAACCGTGCTACCTACATCGCCTGGTCTTTGGAAAGTTCTGCTGCCAGAGACAAGTTCTTGAAAGACTTGAAGACCGTTGGTATCAATGCTGGTGGTTGTGCTGAAACTTCCGTCAGATTAAGACCTACCTTGGTGTTTGAGAAAAAACATGCTGATGTCTTAGTTGCAGCCATCGAAAAAGTTTTGTCTGGCTATTAGGTGTAGTATAGTATATCATTCATAAAAACATAAGAGCATAACGAACTTCTGTAAGACATTATTCAGCAAACGTTGCAAATGCTGCGAAAAAAAAAATACATTTTTCGACATGAGGCCCATATTGGGTAACTATTAATTGGCTTGATACGGCTTGGGCCCTAGTGACTCCTCGTGGGCCTGGATCTTTTACCCGCCATCTATCTATCTCCGTCGTAGATACGTTTTTGACAATTTCCACATTTGTAGGCGATGTCATGTCATGTTCGGTTTTTGGTGAGGCTTATTTCCGTTATTCGCGGAAGTTGCATATAAGTTCTCGAATGTCTAAATTTCACCTCTTCTCATCACCAACGTCACCCAAACTACTTCTCCATGGTGCTTGGATTCCTTAAATCGTACGTGGACCATGTGGCTCCCAAGAAACCGGTCCATTTCACTGGCTCCGAGCAATCTTCGGCCACACTCCCAGAGATTATCAATAAGGCCGTTCCGGAATTTTCCAAAGGCTCATCGTACTGGACTTCCCCTTTATTACCGTCAGGACACTTCCAAACCGCATACACAGCATTAAGAGAGTTTGATTCCATCGACCAGGTCCACTACAAGCGTCGAGTAATCACAGTGGAGGATAAGCAGTATCAGTTTGGTGGAGACTCGATGCCATACGATAAATGGAAGGGCACCAGCACCTTCACCATTGACTACGTAGTTCCTGCTGACAGTCACGATCCTGATCACGAACAGTATCGGCCCGAGACACAAATCAAGGAATTGCCTCCCCGAACCGAATTTTTGGACCCAGCCAAAGAATTGTCCATGTTGGAAGATGATTCCAAGCCTTTGGTGATTGCATTACATGGATTGACAGGAGGATCTTACGAAGCGTATATCCGTTCGTTCGTTAGTAAGATTAGTAGCGAGCCATATGGTTTCAATGCGTTGGTCTTGAATTCAAGAGGCTGTGCTAATCATACCATCACCTCACCACAATTATTCTGCGGATTATGGACTAATGATCTCAGATACTTGATTAACGAGCATATTTTACCCAGATGGCCCAATAAGAGAATATATTTAATTGGTTACTCGCTAGGAGGAGCTATTTTGGCCAACTACGTGGGCCAAGAAGCCGATGAGGTGTCCAAGAATATCAAGGCTGCCTTGGTGGTGGCTTCCCCTTGGTCATTTACCGATTCAAGTTATAGATTAAATGAATCATTGTTGGGAAATGCTATTTATTCTCCTACGATGTGCAAAAACTTGATTCTGCTTTTAAATAACCATTACGATGGATCGTTAAAACAGGATCAAAATGTGGATCATTTCAAGAAGAATCCTGACTCCTATAATCTTGTAACTTTGAAAGATTTTGACGAGCACTTCACTTCCAGATTGTTTGGTTTCAACTGTGCCGATGAATACTATAGGCATGCTTCTCCAAGTAACAGAATTTTGAATGTTAGAGTGCCAATGATTTTACTTAATGCCGCCGACGATCCAATTTCTTCGATCAAAAGTATCCCAGCTCCTGAAGTCGGATTGAATCCTTACACCATGTTGATCACCACCACTATTGGAGGGCATATTGGATGGTTTGACTATAAAGGACAGAGATGGAACTCGGAACCTTCGGCTAACTTGTTCAAGGAGCTCGACAAGAACTGGAGAATAAACGAAGATTCTGTGGCAGAGGAAGATTTACCGAGAAAAGAAAGCACTTTTTTTAAGCATGATCGACTTATTTAATAGAAGAGGATGAAAGTTGCTATCGGTGGAAGAAGCATCTGATTCTAGAATTTTGAATCAAAGTATACGTTTGATTTGTCTAAATCAAAATAGATCGTGATCCACTTACTTAATATATAGAAAGGAAAGAGTTGTAATAGAGTTACTAATGTTAATTTTCAAACTTTTTGTAAATATTGAGCAATCCAGTTAAAAAGTTAATTTTTCAAATTTTTGGTGAATTTTCAATAATTTCAGTGAAATTTCAAAAGAAAATCCTATATGAATTCGATAATTTGAAAAAAGTTCAAAAAAATGACAAATGAGAAAAGTAAAAATAATAATCGAAAACATACTTTGATAGTGAATGAATGATTGATAAATGGTGGGTTCTGTGCTTGGTTTATCTTATAATGGGTACAAAGACTCTCAGCACAGGAGGAGACAATATGGTAAGGTATTTGTAGCTTTTTGGACTCTGCAATAAATGAATTAAAGGAGGAGAAAGGTGAATATATCAGATGAATAACACACGAAGGAAAATATATAAACAGAGGAAAGCGAATATATATTCGGAAACACATAGATAGACGGAAAAGCATTTTCGACATCGATCTGACTCTAGTATGTCTGTTATGGCTCTACAGGGAATAGTATACTGGCCTGCAACTTCTCCAAGTATAGATTTTGCCACGATGATGGAAGGAACTCCTATCCAAACGCTCTCGTTGTATGGATCATGAATCAATTCTGTGGTCATCACATGCTCTTATATACTAGCGTGGGGCATTTCATTTGGCTGCGAAAAAAAATTTATCACCACAGACAAACACCACGACAATGCAAGTCATAGGCCATAGAGACATTTTCGTATTCATAGCTGCCTCATTATGGCTCATTAATGGTGCCTTGGGGTTACTCGCAACACTCCAGTTCATATATCAGCATATATTTTTCTTCGCAGTTCGTTTACCATACATATACGTCTGCAGAAGGAAGTTACTACCGTTTTATAGTCAAAGCAACTTTTCCCAAAGAGCCACCAGCTGGGAGTTTGTTGCAGTCCAAGTATTGAGGTACTACTTCAAACACATCCAGAGAACAAAAGTAGGCCAAGTGTTTGCTGAAGGAAAACCTTTTCTTGTGTTGAAAAAAGTAAGACAACTAAGAGAAATGAGCGATAGCTTAGGTGATGTTACCATGTCTGAAGATGATTGTGGGTTTTGGATCAAATCCTAAAGTCAAAAGGCCCCTTTTGACATCGTGGTGCTATACATTCGAGGAGGTGGCCTGGTACACATGTATACGGAGTATTTATCGATGTTAGTGATCAATATGTTGAAGCAAGGATTTCTGTCCCCGGCGGTATTCTTACCAAACGAACCAACCACACGGCAAGTTGACTCATTGAATTGTCCTATAGTTATCATGTCTGATAGTATTGGGTGTGCTTCATGCCTTTCGTTGCTTGGAGGTGGCTGCAAAATCGCCGTCTGCGTGTTGATCTCACCAGTTCTCTGTCATGTGGAGGGAAGCAGCAGTCGACAAGACTACACGAGCCAGAGTAGTTGACCAGTGGGATCTGGATGTGGGACTTCCTGTGGGTTCTGCAGTGGGCCCGGCTAAAGAACTACCAAGCGAAAACCAGGCCGAAGTTGTGCTCGCAGTCAACATTTTAGCCCAAAATTCGCACGAACTTGTTATAAGCTACGGAACCGATGAATTCAATGCTCAAGACACTGAAAGGCTCATTACTGATCTCAAACGCCTCGGAATTGATCCCATAATCGACAATCAGCAGGCCTTGGTTCATAACGGTGGTCTACTCCGCCTCTACACCGAACGATTGATAGACCATAGAGAGGCGAGTGTTCGAACCTATGCCAGTCTTTTGGCCAGAATGGTACCCGGAGAAAGATGGGCCAGTGATGTTGTCAGCTCGGACGACGAATCGATATAGTTTGGCCCGGGGAAAACGCTTTCGGCCGGTGACTCGGCCAAAGCCAAAAGAAAAAAAAAAAAAAAAAAGAAGAAGCTTCGACGAAATTTGTCGCACGCATTATCAACGGTTCCAAGCTGGAGTTCCTAGGGACTAGGAAAGGGAAACTGGAGCCAGACCAAAAGGGAAACTGGACAATGGCCGAAGAAAGCCATAATGAAATAGCCGGAAAAATAGACGTCAGCCTAAACAATTCCTTAGGCGAGCAAATCAAAGCATTCATAAAAAACGACGCTAATGCTTCGTTTATATCTGGGGGAATTGCTGGGGCAGTTTCCAGGACGGTGGTTTCACCATTCGAACGGGCCAAAATCCTACTACAACTCCAAGGCCCGGGCCAGGACCATGCATATAAGGGGATGTTTTCCACCATTTTTCGAATGTACAAGGACGAAGGCTGGAGAGGATGGTTTCGAGGTAATACGTTGAATTGTATAAGAATCTTCCCCTATTCGGCAGTCCAATTTGCTGTGTTTGAAGAATGTAAGCAGATTCTAATAAGGCGTAAACCCGACGGCGACAAGGAATTGTCTGCAGGTGACAGACTCATTGCTGGGTCCATTGGAGGAATTGCTTCCGTAGCTATCACTTATCCATTGGACTTAATCCGGGCTCGGATTACGGTGCAAACAGCGTCATTGGCGAAATTGCATAAGGGAAAACTTCTAAAAGCGCCCGGAGTGATTTCGACGCTAAAAGAAGTGTATCGTAATGAAGGTGGGTTTTTTGCATTATATAAGGGAATTGTTCCTACCACCATGGGAGTTGCTCCTTATGTGGCCATTAACTTTGCATTATACGAGAGATTGAGAGACTACATGGATCATTCACCCCATGATTATAGTAGTCCCGTATGGAAGCTACTGGCAGGGGCCTTCTCGAGTTTCATAGGTGGGGTGCTAATTTACCCGCTAGATCTCCTTAGAAAACGGTACCAGGTTGCCAGCATGGCCGGAGGAGAATTGGGCTTCCAGTACAAATCCGTAACCCATGCTCTTGTTAGCATTTTCACCAACGAAGGGTTCTTCGGCGCCTACAAGGGGTTGACGGCAAACCTCTATAAGATCGTTCCTTCTATGGCAGTGAGCTGGTTGTGCTACGATACCTTGAAGGATCTGATAGCAAAATGGTAGACCGTAGATAGATATATAGATATATTCAAAGCCATAGGTGTACGGGCCATGTAGCATTGGATGTACGGATGTCCTCGGTGGGTGTACGGTTCGACCTCAGCCAACCACATTTGAGAAAAGTCGGGTTATCTGGCGAGACACTACCCTATTGATCAGTTTATGATACGATAAAATAATAGTGAGCTCCAAAATTCTTTTAATCATCATCGATACTTCAAAATATGAGAGCTTCCCGTGTGTTATTACAAGCCGCCAAGAGTGGTGCCAAACCAAAGATCCAGGTCCCTGTGGAAATGTACCCATTGTTTGCTGCCGTCGCTGTGGCCGTGGGATCAGGAGTGTTCTTCACCTACAGACATTTTGCTTATGACAAACATTTAAGATTGTGGAAAAACCCCGATTTATCCGTTCTTGATGAGGTTTTAAATGAAGCTCAGAGAAAAGAAAACGAACAAAAGGATGAATAATTAGTTTCCCATTATTTATAGTCATAGTATATTCAATTCATATCATGTTGAAATTTCGTAGTGATAAAAATTAATGCACAAACGAAGTGCTCTCGAAGAAGAAGTAACCTCATGGAATTGTCTTCAGACGCAAGACGTATGCCTAAGTTTTGTATTCTACTGCTTCGTACACAACAAGACTACTATGGAGGCAGCCGAATACCCCACGATTGCTCATTTTCACCATATAGTCTATAACTAACTCAACTGTCCCCAGCACCTTGTAATCTACAATTAACCCGTATTTACCTACTCTAAAAACACTCTGAGTACTACTTTAGTTTATTTATTTACATGGTTACTACTTTACTCGTTTTTGATGTTGGTGTAATAGTTCGTAAGCTCAGGAAGCTCATCTAACATTTCGATTGCCCTGTTGAATCCCTTCTCATTGGCTTCGGGGAAGTCCACTTCATTATCGACATCTGCAATATACGAAGTTTTGGAGTCTCTTAGCACATATCCATGCGAAGACAAGTTGTTGGATATTTGCGTCACTTCAGCCGAATCAGTGATGAGACGAAACAACCTCTCTCCTTCATATTCCCCTTCATAGTCCTTGTACTCATCCACATCTTCGGCCCCAATATCAATGGCCATCTCTAACACATCATCCACGCTTTCATCTTCTGTCTTGGGCACGAAGATAATTTCACCTTTTCTTTGAAATAAGTACAAGCACGGACTCATTGAAGCATTGAATTTCGATAATGCATGCTTCACCAACCCGATGGTTCGGGTTTTATTATCGGTACTGGCTTCAACAATAAACGCAGTGCCTCCAGGACCCATGAATTCATATGTAACATCAGATAACTTAACAGCAGAATCACCTGAGACTTCTCCAGATCCTCTCTTAACTGCATTTTCCACGATTTTCTTCAGCACATTCAATTTCTTCGCCTTTTCCATCAATGTCACCAATTCAGCGTTTCCGTCAACGCCTCCACTCTTGACACTGGCAGAAATACGGGTAGAAATAGCATAAGCTTCTCGTGATTTCTTAGCATCATTTTTGGCCTTGTCATGCCTGATATTTGCCCATTTTGAGTGTCCAGCTAAAGCTATGGCGCTAGTATGGAGCTGAAGTGCTGGAATTCGCCGAGCAACACCAAAAATTCTAGTTTTAATCATGAATTTGCAGTTGGGTCGGTTGAAGGTTGAAAATTGGGTGAATTTTTCAATTCAAATCAGTGTACACGTGATACGATTGAGATGCACGGGTGCATTATTATTGATTTCTCTCTGATACCGATAAGACGTCACTACGGCGGTAAAGGTGAACCGTATATGCTTCAAGAGAACTTTAAGTGTATTTAAAAGCTACTTACTTTCTTTCAGAGGTCTTTTATGCTCTCATACACACTCCTGACTACCATTGGAAGGCCTTAACTTCACACCGTACCCTTTGCTGTTTCTATCTGTTTCAACCTATTTCACTCTTGTAAGTTGTGATTCACTTCTAAATTTCAATCTGTTTCTTCCAAGCTTCTTTCTATTTCTTTAGTTCTTGAGCATCCAATTTCCTTTCACTGTTCCTTGCCTAGCTTTTGCAGCAAAGGTGTCGTGCTGGGCTCAACGCGGAGGAGTGCGTGGCACAAAACTTCAACCAGGAATTCATTAATTGATAAAGATAACGTTAAGCAAGCACCAATTGAGGAATTGTACAGACAATGAGTGGTAATGATGCTATGTCCAAGCGCACATTGTTAGCGGTGATTGCTGACGAAGACTCAGTGACTGGTTTATTATTGGCTGGAGTCGGACAGATATCCACTGAGACAGGTAAAGAATCCAACTTCTTAACTGTTGTGCCAGGGAAGACTTCAGTTGAAGACATTGAAGAAGCATTTGATAAATTCACTTCTGAAAGAGACGATATAGCCATTTTATTGATCAACCAACATTTGGCTGACTTGATAAGATACAGAGTGGACAATTATACTGCAGCTTTCCCTGCTATATTGGAAATTCCTTCCAAAGACCATCCTTATGACCCAGAAAAGGACTCGGTGTTGAAGAAGGTCAGAAGATTATTTGGTGAGTAGTTGATTCTTAGTCATGTTAGTAATAGATATTTCTATGATGAATTTGTAGCATACTTAAATCATTGAGCTTTCCAGTGGGCTGCCACTGCCACATTCGGTGATGCCTGATAATCGCATTTCTCTACGAAAAGACACTCTTACTTTCGAATCAGACAAAACATTAGTTTATGGTCTACATTATGAATAGGTGATCTACTTACTCGGTTTCTTTGTCCTCTTGGGCTTCCTCTTCTTCATTTCCAGCCTCTTCCTTCTCATCTGCTTCCTCCTGATCTGGCTCCTTCACTTCTTCTCCATTCTCTTCAGCATACTCTTCTTTTGCTTGATCAGAAACATCGTCGGCTTCTTCCACCGCTTGTGCTTTGGAGCTGGTGACACTATTGTCAAGTCCTTCGTCTCTTGTTTGCTGCGTTATGGCTTTAACTTTCTCTTTCAATTCCTCTGTATCAGAAGTCTGTTCTTTCGGCTCTATTTCTTCTTCTGATTCGATATCAACAGGATCTTGAAGTGGAACCGTATCAGCTACTTTGTCAGTTTTAGGTTCGGAAGTTTCTTCAGTCTTAGACCCAGTATCTGTTATGTCAGATTCCTCAGGCAAAGGCACAGATTCATTAGTCTTTTCCGCCTCAGCTTCGGGACTGGTCTCTTCTATGCGGATGTCTCGAACAGTTGCTTCAGGCACTGGCTCAGCGGCAGGCTCAGCGGCAGGCTCCGCAGCTTCACCGGCGACTGTAGTCTCAGGAAGAGAACCTGAAGGAGGTTTCGTATCTTCTTGCTCATCAGCAGCTTCAGGCTTTGCATCAACTTTTTCATCAGCAACTTCAGGCTTTGCATCAACTTGTTCATCAGCAGCTTCAGGCTTTGTATTAACCTGTTCATTGGCACCTTCAGACTTTACCTGTTCGGCTGCTACATCTGTTTCCGTCTTCAGGGGAAGTTGAGGTTTCTTATTGCCCCAATAATTCTTTGCTATGATATCGGGTAAAACACAGTCTTTTACATAGAAGTCACGGACTCCCACAATCCTTCTTTCTCGTTCACACGCCTTCAACCATTCTGGTCTGATAATTGGAATGTTCATGTCAGCAGCCTTCAAATACTCTGCATTCTGCTTGTTTTCTCTGGTACATATGAAATGGGTAGTATCCACTTTAATTGATGTCTGTGCAGGGTGATGAGCACCCATGTTTTTCAAGGTCTCTTCTACATCTTCCACAGTAAATTGGTCGTTGGCAGTAATATCACCAAGACACACAGTAATTCCCGACAAATCGGTCATTTTATGAGTAGTAACTTCTACTGCTTCCGACAGATAAACTCCTGCAGTAGTATCTAATCGTAATTGAAATTGGAAGGTTTTATCAATCGGTAAACCAGATAATTTGGTGGTCTTATTGGTTAATGGCAGAGGAATTGATCCTAATTTCTTACCATCCTTGAATAATATCAAGTTCTTGAGGTTAGCAGTCCCTAAATCTAATTGATCCCATTCCAAAACACATGACGTTTGGGTAATGTTTTTGATTTTCAATACTGGATTCTTGGGCAAGTTCTTACCAAAAGTCAGTAAAATTTCATCTTGAATTGCTTGGAATTTCCTCTGTTCTTCCACCTCTGTCTCTAAATCCTGATCACATTTGATCTTGACAATAGAGCCTGCTTTTACACCATTGGGGAGTAATATAGTAGGAAATTCGATTAAATGATGGTCTTTAGTTAATAATAGCGCCAAGGAAGCATCGAGCTTCCCAACAGTCAACGAAACTTCAACCATTGGTGCAATTGGAGGGTGATTTGGTACGTGAAACAGTGGCAGTGGGAATGAAAATACGTGGTTTTGATATTGCGGCTGGGTCGTGCACAGCCAGAATATAGAAGTTTTCTGCCAACAGGAAGAATAAAGAGAGTTCCATAGAGAAGGTATATATTCCACCAAAGGAGGTTTAAAATGTAGATCACTTCATCGTTCTGGGAACGTCAATGATCAAATATGGTTTTTCGTTATTTTCAGACCATGTTTATGCTGAT
This sequence comes from Isabelozyma rhagii, assembly GCA_003708185.3. Classification (NCBI taxonomy): domain Eukaryota; kingdom Fungi; phylum Ascomycota; class Pichiomycetes; order Serinales; family Metschnikowiaceae; genus Isabelozyma; species Isabelozyma rhagii. The sequence continues at coordinate 79,695 of PPNO03000012.1, read as the reverse complement.
AGATTCGTCTGTCAGTAGTCCCTGTTTCTGTGAGAACAAGAAATTATAATATATATTTAGGGAAACTTATTCTATGAAGTTGTTGTATGATACAGTTCTTTATTAATACAGAGAAGAAGGAGCATTATCGTAGACTTGGATGAAACAAAGATGAAACAAAGATAAAGCAACAAAAAAACACTTGACTAATGCCGGAGCCAAATGGAGGACACTCCATTAGAACAATGAATAATGGAGAACATTATTAGATGATTGGCTATTACCACATTATTGCTTGTTCAGATAGATAATGAAACAACGTTAAGATTTCGCTCGATCAGCTCCATGTCAATATGTGTTTGAGTTACTCTGATTTTAGGCTACTTTGTAGTCTCTTATATAGGGATACCCATTGCCTTGAAATCTTCACACACCTCCTCCTCTGATGCTTTACGAAGAAGAAGTTCCTGCGTCGGACTTTCACTATTTTCATCGATTAGTCCCAGGGAGACCGCTGAAGGAAACCCATGGAACTCCAAGAGCCCGTTGAGGACTCCAAGTTGATGGTTATAATTATTGCGATGTTGCACCAATTCGACCAAAGTATTCTGCTTAATTGCTTTCTTGGAAAGTGGCATTTGCTCTGGTGTCTGTGACTCTTCTAATGAAGGCGCTATAGTTGGAACCAGGGGAATAGCAGTAAAATTGAAGTCAGGGGCTAGTTGATCCATCTGGTTTCTCTCTTTATTGATTTTATACCAAAGTGAAGTGGTATCTGTGATCATATCATTTTTAGAGTCCATTAATTGTTTTAAGAAATCTTGATGAATTGACGTTCTTGTTGCTATGGTTTCGGTATTAATGCATTTTAAATTATAGTTCAAGGTGGCATTGGAAAGTTTGAGATTGTCCTGATAATATTCATTGATTTTAAAGTATATTTTCGATAGTTCGGGATGGGATCCTTCAAGACAGAGTTGTAATTCGTGTTCCAACAAACTTAACTTGTCCTGGTACAATTTGTCTCTTAATTGTGCGAAGGAGGATTCAATTGAAATGAGCTCCTTGATAGCTAATTTTCGTTGTTCATCCAAATCCACATCATCTTCAAGTTCATGATCTTCATCGTCTTCCTCCACCTCTTCTTCATCTGCGAGCTCCTCCTCTACTTTGGCACTCGAATTAGGTGAATCAACTTCAATAGGCTTTTCTTCATCTTCCATTTCATCGGCCTCTTCTTCATCAGCTTCTTCTTTGTCAGCCTCATCTTCTTTTTCTTCTTTTTCTTCTTCCTCTTGGTCTTCCTTTTCTTCTACTTCGGGTAGATCTTCTTTGAGTTCTGGCTCTTGTTCTACTTCTTCCACTTTCTCATTGTCCCCTTCCTCCACTTGGGATTCATCGACCTCTTCAACTTTTGCTTTTTTCTCCATTCTTTTCGTCTCTATTTCGTCATCTTCATCTTCTAGTATTCTTTTCACAACAATAGGGACGTTGGGGGATGATTTAGGTGCATCAGTTGAACCAGCAACTTCGTTCTTAATCTCGTTGATATCCTTCTCTATTTCCTCCTCGGCCTCCTTGTTTTCCTTCGGGTTGATAGCTAATGCGGAATCAGATTTTCCGTCCTCGAATTTACCGTCCAGTTGCGGCAAAACTTCATCCTCAATATCATCAAGATTATCTGGGAGAATCGTTTCTGTGTAGGGAGCTATTTCTTCGTCTCCGGACTCTCCATGTAATGGAGTTTGGAATTCTGTGCTTGACTTATTGATATCCATGTCTGAATCATCGGAATCTACTTCTTTTAATCTCGCCAATTCAGTCAAAGTGGACAATGCATGTAAGTCAGACACTTTATCATCGTTTGTATGATCATCATCTAAAAAATCCATTTTATCTGTTTCTGCCTCTGAGTCGTCATCACCCAAATCACTCAATTCAGAACTTTCATAGTTATCTTTCATATGCCCGTTGGATTTGTTTCGGAAGGTGTCTCGTTCTACACCACCGTCCAACGTCAAATCAAATATTGGGGGTGAGGTGGCGATGTCCGTCAACGGAGAGTCCTTGGGGACGTGATTTGACGGGGATATGGACAATTTCTTGACAAATCCGTCGGTCGAACTGGCCAAAGATGGCTTCGTGTCGGTTATGGCGGATTCTGCTGATGTGGGTTGAGTCAGAAAATGGTCCGAGGATGAAGGAGCTGAAGGGTCATCCATCGGGGTTGTTTGTGGATAAAATTCAATGAAAAAGTTATAAGAGTCACCTATTAACCAATCCAATAGTTCGAAAACACCACTGTGAACTGTTTCGGTTAGATGAACGGATCTAGAATGAACAACTCTTGAAGAAAAAACTAGTGACTCGTAGAATTTGTGAACCGGCAGGAATTCGTGGAGTTTTTATGTATTTTCTTGGGCGGCACTTTTGTTATTGTCACGACCCGAAATGTCGCATTTTGAAAAATTACTGGTATGCGATGAGATGAGCCTGTCAAAAGAGAATAGAAGAGAAGAAAACCGAAAGAGACGAACAAACAGAGATCATGTCGAGTTTCAAGGAATTGTTCGGGAAGAAGTTAGAAGTTGACGAGACTGTGGATGGGTTGTTTAAGGCCTCAGGGGCCGGGGCATTGGAGAGACCAGTAATCGTTTCCAGGACCGTGATTGAAAGTAAGCAAGAGGACAACGATGAAAGCGAAGAAGATAGCGAGGAGGAGGAAAGCGAAGAGAGTGAGGAGGAAAGCGAAGTAGAAGAACCTAAGAGAAAGAAGTCCAAACAAGACGAAAACTATGATTTAGAAGCCAAATATTTCGATAAGTTATTGAAATCAGAAAAGAAAGAACAGACAAACGATGAGGCAGAAGAACAGTCAGAGAAACAAGTAGATGAGGAGGCAGAAGAAGAGGCAGAGGAAGAGGACGATAACGATAGCAGCTCTGATTCTGAATCTGAAACTGAGACTAAAGCTGCAGCCCCAGCCAAAGCCACTACTATCGACTTGAAAGAAGCCGAATTACAGAAAGCAGAGCGTACCGTTTTCGTTGGGAATGTGTCCAACTCTGTCGTCACCAGCAAATCTTCTTACAAACTCTTCAAAAAGCTTTTCTCCAAGTACGGCAAGGTTGAGTCAATTAGATTCAGATCCATCTCGTTCGATGAACCCGTACCTCGTAAAGTTGCATTCAAAAGAAAATCATTGCATAGCTCCAGAGACACAATTAATGCCTACGTTGTGTTTCAAGACAAACAAGCATCTACGAAAAGCACCCAACTCAATGCCACCATTTTCGACCATAACCATTTGAGAGTGGATCACATCACTCATCCTATGCCCAAGGACAACAAAAGAACCATTTTTGTGGGAAATCTTGATTTCGAAGCCCAAGAGGAAACTTTATGGCGTTATTTCATGAGTAAAACCAATAACGATGTGGAATCAGTAAGAATCGTTCGGGACTCAAAAACCAATTTAGGGAAAGGGTTTGCTCTTGTACAGTTCAAAGATACGTTATCGGTTAACAAGTGTCTTTTACTTAATGATAAACCCATTGATTCTAAGAGTAAACGTAAGTTACGTATTTCTCGTGCTAAAAATTTCACCAAACCTTCACAATTGTCACCAAACTTTGAAAAACCTGCTAAGAAACCAAGACACAAGAGCTTGACTGATGGACAAAAGACCAAGTTGGGGAGAGCACAAACGGTGTTAGGGAAAGCCGACCGTGCTACCGTGGGGAAGAAGATTATCGAAGGACAAAGAGCCAAGAAAGGTGAGTCAATCAAGGGAATTAAGGGATTAAAGAGTGATCGTGATAGAAAGGTGAAGAAGCCTAGAATCAGAGAAAGAAGTACTAAGTTTAAGATGGAAAGAAAGCAGATACAAAAGGCTGCAAAGTAGTGTATAAATACCGAGTGTACGATAAAACGTAATGGATGTAAGTGAGCGAACGAAACCCGTAACCAGGCTTTCAAAGACAGTTGTACCTCGCAACAAAGAATTAGAGAGACTAGAATTTGATGTCTCGTGATATTATCTCCGATCACTTGCATTTGATATTAATTGAACCAACAGCGCTTGAAAATCACTTCTCTCTCTTCTTCAGCCACAAACACGCCACCGTTTGAGTAGTTCCTCTGTTATTTATAACAATCTGTCAATACTATGATCCATTAGTATAACCAATGAATCTCATTAGCCTCAGAGCTGAGAAGTACTAGAGTATCACAAGAGAGTAGAAATAAAACATCAAACGACCGTAGCCTTAGCCAGCTTCGCTTTTGACCTGCTATACATTTCTTTGAATCAAAACGGCTCTGACCTCTCTTAACGTTCAGCCTCTTATATTCGTTCTTTGTCTCATATTCTTTGTCATGCTCCGCTATTTTTATGTCAAATGAAAAATACTCGCATGGTTATGCGGCCGTTTTCCATATCGGGAATTGTGGCCGCACCGTATCACCCCCTTATCTTATCAGTATAAAAGGAGCCACGATCCGCACCAGTATTTCTGGGGGCTATCACTTATCTTCTATCCATGAACTTATACAACTTTTTTACCATGGGTTCCAATACTTCAAAACAGGCTCCTCCTGCCAAAGCTGCCGCTGACACCGAAGTGTTAAATGAAAAGGGCGACTACTCTCCTGATGTTTCTCATCTCTTGACGAATTTAAACATTAATGATGACGTGACCGTTGATGAATCCCCAGAAATCTCAGTGAATTCGTTATCAGGATGGGAAAGTGCTTTATTGAGTGACCCTAAAAATGTTTTAGCTCAAAATGCCTTTGCTAAAAGCCCTATTACTTCTATTATTGTTAACACTAACTTAAAGACCAGCTTAAAAGATCAATATTTCTTTAATGTTGAAGTGGACACTATTGGCTCGCCATCTTTCTACAACAATCAAAAATCGTCCGGTAGATGTTGGATTTTTGCTACTTCCAATGTCTTGAGAGCCAAGGTAATCAAAAACTATAACTTGAAAGAAAATGAATTCCAATTCTCGCAAAACTACCTCTTCTTCTACGATAAATTGGAAAAGGCAAATACCTACTTAGAGAACATCATTGATACCACAGATGAGGAATTGGACTCTCGTTTGATCCAGTACCTTCTCAAGGATCCTGTTAGTGATGGTGGTCAATGGGACTTTATCATCAACTTGGTCAACAAATATGGTATTGTTCCTCACGAAGTGTTCCCTGATAATGCCCAAGCTCAAAGCTCATCCAGATTAAACTACGTGCTTGTTGAAAAATTGAGAGAATACGGTTTGACTTTAAGAAGTTTGGTTAAAGGCGGTGCCTCTAAGAAAGATATCTACGCTGCTAAACACGCAATGAACCAAGTTATATATAACGTCATTGCTTTGGCCTTAGGAACTCCACCAAAACCGACAGATTCTTTCACTTGGGAATTCATTGATAAGTTTGGTGTCTACAAGTCATTCGAAACTACTCCAAGAGATTTTTACCTCACTCATGTCAAATTAGATGCTTCGAAACACTTTTCTATTATTAATGATCCAAGAAATGAATACAACAAATTGTACACCGTCGACAGATTGCTTAATATTTACGAAGGTAAACCAGTCGAATACGTCAATACTGATATTGAAACCATCAAGAAGATTGCTATCAAACAATTGAAAGACAATGAACCAATCTTCTTCGGTTCCGATGTCGGTAAATTCAGCGACAGCCAATCGGGTATCTTAGACACCACTGCTTACTCCTATGAGCTTGGTTTTGGTACCAGATTTAAGATCGATAAGAAGGAAAGATTACAGACTGGTTCTTCATCAATGACCCATGCTATGGTTATTACTGGTGTTCATTTAGATCCTAAATCAGGTAAACCTATTAGATGGAAAATTGAAAATTCTTGGGGTGATGCTGTTGGAAATAAAGGTTACTTTGTCATGACCGATGAATGGTTTAACGAATATGTTTTCCAGATTGTTACTAACAAAAAGTATGCTGATAAGAAACTTTACGACATCTGGAAGTCTAAGGAATACAGTGTTCTTCCATACTACGATCCAATGGGTTCCTTAGCTTGATTTTTCACTCTTAGTGTTTGATACACTCAGTATATGTTATAGTCTATAAATGTTCGTGTGTAATTCTTGTAGTTCAGGTGAAAAATGTCCTAGCATCCCATAGCTGCAAAATGTTAGATGACGGCTAGTTGATCAAATATTCAGGACTCAATTGATCTCCTCACAAGTTGTTCGTTCTTAAGCGTTTCTCCTTAGTTTATCCCACTACTGACATTCGTATCTTTCAAAGACTATAATTCTTCTTTACTAATATCCTTTCTATGACCACTCTGTTGGTCGGCCACACCCGTACACCAAATAGATTTATATAACGCGGGACTATTTTTCATCAAGACCACCATTTCTACTCATGCCCGCTTCCACTTATAGAAATGGGGGCTCATCGCCATTCCCCAATCTTCAGCCGTCGTACTTGGATGGACAGTATGACAAGTTTAGCGGTTTGTTTACCCTGGCCCATACCACAAAGGATCTAATCAATTTGGTCAAAGAAATAGATCTAACCACGAATGCAATTGATGCTGATCTTGAACACTACGCGGTTTTAAACCTGCAAAAGCACCAGCAAGAGATCTCCAATATCGAATTGAACCGTGCTAAGCTATCTACTGCTATAGACAACTCCAGTGACTTGAAGAAGTTGTTTTCCTCTGCCAATGAACTTGGCCATTCTCTCACTTACAAGATAAAGTCGTTAGATCATGAAATTGGCAACGTGGATAAGACGTTACAATTCGTTACTGACGTGCAAACGCTTAAGAATAACATCAACCAGGCAAATTACGCTATCGAACATAAGAACTGGACGTTAGCTGCCCAATGCATAAATACCATCAACAACAAATTGGACAGTGAGTTGGTGACGGGTAAATTCGCCTCGGTGGTTATTCCGTCGACAGATATCCCTGAACTTCCACAATTAACTGTAGACAAATGGGTGAAGGAATTGACAGAGACTTTTACCTCTCGTTTCAATGAAGCTGCAGAAGCAAAGAACATCCCTGATATCACCAAATATTTCCAATTGTTCCCGTTAATAAACCAGGAAGAGACTGGGCTCAACTGTTATTCCAAGTTCATATGTTCTGTCATCACCGATACCTCCCGAACCTTGATCAACTCCGCATCCAAAATCAGAGACGAGACGGAGTCCACTACTAAGACAGGCATTTTTGCTACTATCACAATGCAGTTGTTTGAAAACGTATCCATGATGTTATCACAACATGGTCCTCTCATCAATAAATACTATGGAGAAACGTATCCGGAGGCAATAAAGTTTGTGGTGACGAAGATCCAGCGAGAAGTCGATTCACAGATTGGATTGGTCAATGATACGTTTTTCGATGTTCGCAGGATCGACAAGGTGATTCAGGATATAAAGCTTCACAGGTTTCATCTTCTCAACAAAAGAACCAGCATGGATACTGCGGAGACAGACACTGAGGTGGATGATACCGATTTTGTATCTATTGTGGAAGTGGGAGATTTGATTAATGAATTTGCATCAATATTGCATCACTGGTCTCTTTATTGTAACTTCATTACTGTCAAATATTACACTGTTGACCAACAGTCTGACGATGTTAAACTTCCCACTTTAATTGCGGAATCTAATTATACCAAAAAGATTTACTCCAAGTATCTCCCAGCATTTGAATCGTTATATCGATTCCATTTCCGCCGGTCTATTGAAAAAGCCATCTCAATTGAAGAAACACCATCATTAGATCTGTATCTCAGTGCCTCTTCCATTTCTAAGCCACCAGACCAACCACCTATTTCCTCGGTGATTGAAGACTTTATTTTGGTGCTTAATTCCACCCTTCGTAGCGTCATCGACACGGCGCAACCTGCAACCTTAAAGAACTTCTTAACCACTTGTTTACCCATGATTCAAGATGATTTCATTAATGGTTTTTTGATAAAATCCTTGAACGAAAATCAACCTCGATACAACGCATCCTTATCTCTCATTACCGTCGCCGGCGTACTTAGTGGCACTGCTAGTCCTGGAGTGACCAGAAGCAGTACTCCATTACCCGAATCTGGGGCAGCTGGAATGGGGTTCTTCAAAGGTGCCTCTAGTGCATTGGGTAATGTCGTTGCCCCCACCGCTGCAAACAACATCAAACTCTCTCAATTTGTTATCTATTTGAACACTGTGGCCATGGGACAAGAATACGTGGAGAAAATATTCAATAATCTTACTAAAAAAGATGAGAAAACTCTTAAACGAAACTACCCATTTGGTAAAGATGGAGAGAAGATTTACTATGTTCTTGAAACTGAGTTTTTGACCCCCATCGTAGGGGTAATGAACAAAATTATCCAGGATTCTTTATTGAACTTTTATAACCAATCATTGAAGAATAAGATTGTGACTTTAATTAATGAAGTTTTCCCTGACGTTAATGATTCTAATTACATCATTTATTCTTCTTCGGTATTGAATGATACCACCTCAATTTTGAAATTCACCAACACCTGGCAATCTCTCATACGGCCTTATAAGCAGACATTTCATAAAACTCTTGTATTCGACAAGCTATTGAGGTTATTGGTGATGAATCTTGCTAGTTTGATTGAGAAGAGAATCATGGCACTGTTGAAGAAATTCAAGATTAATGAATTGGGGTCGATGAAGTTGGAAAAGGACTTGTCATTCATAATAAACGAAGTATGCGAAGATAACTACGAGTTGAGAGAAAGATTCGTCAGAGTGACTCAACTTGTGTTGTTAGTTGGAATGGATGATGATGAGTACGAGCTTAGTATTCAGCATAAATCGGCGGTTGAATCCACGCTGGGAGATAATGATAACGAAAGTGATTTGTTAGGAATGAACTGGGTGCTAACTCCCCTGGAAAGAAAGCTGGCCAGAAAGATGAGAATTTAGATGAGGGCGTCAGGTATGACGTGGTTAAATATAAATGCAGAGGGAATGACCTTCTGCCTCTGTTGTCTAGACAGGAATTCTACATAATAGTTACACTTTCTCTACAGTCAATTACACATTGTAGTTTCATTATTACATTAGCTATATAGTATACAAATGAGCTTGTATTTACAGCTGATATACAGCTTCTATATGGGTAAAGCCATTCTCTTTGAAGCGATGCTCGTGCTTTGCTTTTGTTTCGTCATAGCATTTGGATTGCTTACACTTTGATATCTTTTCTTACTTCGTGCACTTTGCTTACACTTTTCTATTCTTTCTCTTTCTCCTCCTCAGTTTCTTCGTCCGGCTTTATTTTCAACTTGAAAGGAAGTGGATGAAATTTAGGATGGGTATAATCACATTCGTAACCTTTAGGACAGAACCCCGTTATATAGAGCGGACATAGAATCTTTCTTACATGTCTATTAGCACACTTTGGACCATCAGGACAGAATCCCTTTTCGTAGTTTGGACATTCGGGAATCCTCAGCTGAGGATCTACATGCAAATAAAGACATTCTGGGGTTTGGGTACAGTAACCATTCTTTGAATAGAATAAACATTCAGGCATCTTTCTGAGGTTATATTCATGAAGGAACTCGCAATGATCATTCTTCTTACAGAGACCACGGAGCCAATGCTTGCATACGATCTTATTAAGATACATAGGCGACAAATGCTTGTTGGGACAGTCAGAACCATTGGGACAGGAGTCTTTGGGTTGTTGGGGGTTATAGAACTGACAAACAGGTCTATCTGGATCAAGGCCAAAATTGTATTCTTTTCTCAAGAACGGCTCGAACTTGAACCGCTTGTTCTTGGTGTCTGGATGTATAATTGGGTTTAGATGTAGCATGGTGAAGAAGAGTGTAAAGAGCTACTGGGAAGAAGATTATTCAGCATTTGAATTCTTTATATAAAACCGGTACACCAAAAAACTTAAAAAACAAAATCCGTGCACCTGATTACATAACCGTAATGGAACATCAGATGATTTCCGTTGATCCTAATTCTGGAATATATAAAATCGTCGTTTCCGTCGTCACTTAAAAAAGCAAGTAGACACGACAACTCGTGTAAAAATACGTCAAAATTCCTAGGACAATTCGATTTTTCAAGATCGTTCTAATTAGTATCTTGGGACTTATAGCGATCCAGATTTTGCTGCCAATTATATCAACTGTGTTCAGCTGTTTCCTACGCCCGAGTCTGTTAGTACGGGCTGGTTTTCAAAGAATGTTCACCACCGGGCAAAACTTCGACGGGGTGATTGTCGTGGGAACGGGTCTTGCTGGGTTGACCACTACTTTGCAGCTATTGGAGAAGGGTATACCGGTCACGTTATTGGAAAAGACTGCCAAGTTCGGCGGAAATTCTGCCAAAGCGTCTTCAGGGATCAATGGGGTACCCACACGGTTCCAAAACAAGGCATTGAATGACTCCATTGAGGAGTTCTATAAGGATACAATCAAATCAGGTAAAGGTCTATCTAACGTAGAATTAGTGAAAACACTCACAGAAAATTCCGCCGATGCAATCAATTGGCTCACCGGAGAACAACTCGACATCGACCTATCAGCAGTGACTCAGTTGGGTGGCCATAGTCACCCCAGAACTCATCGTGGAAGTGGGAATTTACCTCCAGGGTTTGCTATAATAAGTGGACTCTCGAAGAAGTTACAGGAGTTTGAAAACGATGCTGACGGGAAGTTGCTGGTGTGCCGGGATACAACATTGAAGTCGTTGATTGTCGAAAATGACCAGGTCAAAGGTATTGAGTATATTTCGGACGACTCAGCTGTTCATAAGCTCTTTGCTAATGCAGTAGTGTTAGCAACAGGAGGGTATTCAGCCAACTACGAAACTGGAGATCAGGGAGGGTATTTATCCAAGTATCGACCCGATTTACTTGTACTACCCCTGACAAATGGCCAGCAAACCACGGGAGACGGCCAACGGATAGCCGAGCGTGATGCCGGAGCCAATTTGATCCATATGGACCAGGTGCAAGTGCATCCCACCGGGTTCATTCAGTTGAAATCAGACGAATCGGCTAGAAACAAGTGGAAGTTCTTGTGTGGAGAGTTAATCAGGGGAATCGGGGGGATTTTGATTTCTCCCATTAATGGGAACCGGTTTGTTAACGAGTTAACCACGAGAGATGCTGTAACCGAAGCGATTGTTGCCAACTGCCCTATTTCGGAGCAAAATGCTTATGGAATCGACCCAAACCAGTCCGTGGCCGTAATTGCAGTCAGCGGTAAGGACTATGAGAAAGCCAAGAACCATATTGACTTTTATGTGTTCCAGAATTTGCTCTTCAAGGGCACAGTAGCTGATATTGTTGATATTAGCAAAAAATTGCATCCAAATCATAGTGTTGAGCCTGACGACGTGTTGAAGACACTAATGGACTATAGTGAGAAGTGCTTGGCCAATGAAACCGACGAGCTCGGTAGGCAACACCATGGTGGTGGGTTTGAGAATTCCTTAGAGCAGGTGGTCTACTATGGGTTGGTAACTCCTTCCATACACTTTACTATGGGAGGAATTGAAATCACCAAGAGTGGTGAGGTGCTTAAGAAAAGTGGTGATATAGTAGAGGGCTTATATGCTGTGGGTGAGGTCAGTGGAGGAGTCCACGGAGGCTGTAGACTTGGAGGTAGCAGTTTATTGGAATGTGTTGTATTTGGAACCGCAGTGAGTAATGCCATAGCAAACGGTCGTAAAGCGGTTTGAGCTGGAACATGTTTAAAAGATAATGACTCAATGCTAACACGAATGCACGATAATAAGTTATAGCTTTAATCTACGATATTACTAGTCTTAGCTTAGTATTTGAGCTATCCTATATATAACTAGTTCTACGTAATTCTCTAATTCGTTGAAGGAGCTGGCATCTGATTGCCTGAAGCTGATTGTATAGGTGATAAATCAGCTGGAGTCGACGATAAGCTTCCTCCATCATTTCTAAGGATTTTATTCAAATTTCTTTCGCTCAATGCTGCAGACTTTCTTCTATCCTTTCTTTCCTTTTTATCTCTCTTCAACAACTTCGAACGATCAAGGTCGGTATCACGATAGTTTTCAGTTACAAATGCCATCATAGCATTTCTCCGTCTAACACCTTCGTGAACCCAGAATTCACTTCTATATAACTCCCAGCCTTCTCTCACATCAGTACTGAAAACTCTAGCATTCAATACAAGTTTCACATCAGTTACCCCGATTCTTGGTTGACACTGCAGTTGACACCCGACTAAAAACACCTCGAGTCTTGAGTGTTTATTGTTTTTAATCGAAGGATAGACTCTATGCAAACTGTCAAGGCACATGGTGGCTATGAGCAACAGAAGTTCCCTGATCAAATCAGTGATGTTATCAGTCAAAGGAGTTTTGATTTTCACAAGTCGAACATTCAACTGACGCAATCCTTTGTTCGTTGAAGACAAAAACTTTCTGGGTAATACAATTGTTTTTTGGTATTCCCCTGACAAATGATATAACATCAACGTAACAATCAAGGCCAAAAAAACGAATTGAAGGATTACTCTCACCATTCCAGAACTGGAGGAGTTATTGCTGAAATAAAGATGATGCGAAATGGATGCAATGAGACTACAAAGAATGGCCAAAAACGTAAGATACTTCCGTCTTAATGCTCTTTGCTGGATGACTTGTTGACGTAAACTTTCTTCAAGTATGAGAAGATTACGGAATATTTTCCCGGCAGCTGGCGCCAGGGTATATCCACTACCAATAGGATAGTCAGAATGTTGGTGGTGTCGTATAGACTTATCAGATCCCGGCTCTGAATTGCGAGATTTTCTTCTAACCAGCTTCTTTGGTTTAGGGCTAGGGGTAGAATCAACACTTTCTCTTCGTCTTGTCCTGGAAGTTGGAGAGCTGGTTCTGGTTCTTACTTTTTTCTTACGTTGTTTACCAACACTATTAGATTTCGTAGAATCCGTTTCGGAAGCACTAGAGTTTCCAGAAACATAAGGTCGAAGGCGTAAGGAGTTTTGCGACCCAATATCAGAATCTGAGTATATGACGAAGTCGTCAGGATTCTGTGAATTACTGCTATAAGGTGTAATGTTCATGAGCGAGTCACTTGAAGATAGAACAGGAGAACGGGGAGGAATGGCAGTATACTCATTATAGTTTTTATTGATGATGGCCTCATCCTCTCCATAGTTCACCGGGGAGCTTGGAGTAGTACTAACGTCACCACCGCTATTCAGGCTCACCGAACGGTTCTCAGGTGTTGTTCGTCCCTCGTTGTAAGCCGGGGAGGATTCAGGAGTCACTGCCGACATGAGACCACAGATTGGGCGGGAGGGGTATTTTTGTACGTAAATAAATGATAAGCAACAATGACAAATGGAAAATGAGCAACTCTAGATAGCAGTAGTTGCAGTTGTATAGGCGAGAGCTTGAAGTTAAAAACTTTTCTCCGTTCGAAGACCGTATGGAGAAGCGATGAAGGTATTTCATAGAGTTGAAACTGCAGTGCTTTGTGTACTTTTCGTCGAGATCTTCATGTGGTGCACGGATGTAGAAAGAGAGGACCCGTACACCCGAATATGGGGTAATACCTGGCCGGTTACCTTCACTGGGTACTAGTAGAGTAAGGAAGAGTATGGTGTAGGTATAGATGAATGACGAGCATGATGATGTGTAAGGCCTGAAGTGAGTCTGGTTTACAGTAGGAGGAGGAAAGTTTAGGAGGTGTAGAACTAGATCTGGAGGTGAGGTTGATCATTGGCATACATTCAAATAAGCATTGGAATGACGTATAGAAGCATCCCAATATAAAAAATACACGTAGAACATGCAAAGAAGGCTTCAAAATTATGTACGTCCCTGTACAATGGACACATTATATTATCTGCCATTAGCGTAGACATATGTCGCAACTTTTTCTACACGTACATCTCTTTTTTTTTTTTCACTATTAACTGCAAAACAGCAAAACATGTCCGCTGACGGCGCTGGAATAGCCACTACTCTCAAGCAGCAGAAGGAACAGTTCGTATCAGATCTCCTTGGTGGTTCAATTGACGAGATTTACTATGTTACATGCATATCATTGACTGCTTATTTGACGCATGGTGTAATAACCAAATACCACCCCAGCTACACCAACGTGTTGACGGATTACTTTCTAAACGTATTGACGTTGTTGTTGGCCATCACCACTTACAGCGGACAGATTTCTCGACTTCACTGGATCGTCGTTGGTCCTACATTATTGATTTGCACGTTAAATATCATCCATGGGGGCAGGAAGCCTGAAAAATCAAAGCCCTCCACTGAAGTGTTGCCGAAAAAGGGATTCGTCACTGCTTACCGGTCGCATATGCTTATTATCACCAATTTGGCGATTTTAGCGGTCGATTTCCGGATCTTTCCTCGAAGATTTGCTAAAGTTGAAACCTGGGGTACTTCCATGATGGATCTTGGGGTTGGTTCTTTTGTATTCTCAATGGGATTGGTCAACTCACGGTCGATAATCAAACAACGACTCCAAAGTAGCGATTACAAGGGGTCCAGTTTCAAGCAGTATATTCAGTTAGTCTGGAAAAACACAGTGCAATCGGTGCCTGTACTACTTCTTGGTATCATTAGACTTGTTAGTGTAAAGAGTCTCGAATACCAGGAACATGTTACCGAGTATGGAATTCATTGGAACTTCTTTATGACCCTTGGATTCTTACCAATTCTTCTTGGTGTGCTTGACCCATTCTTGAATTTCTTTCCCAGGATTCTCGTAGCCACGGCCATTGGATTAGGTTACGATATTGTCCTTAACAACACCGAGTTGTTGCCGTACGTTTTAAGATCCGATAACAGGCTTGATAGCATATTTTCCATGAACAAAGAAGGAATTGTATCGTTTTTCGGGTACTTCAGCATATTCTTATACGGACAATCGTTTGGATCGTTTGTTCTTACTGGGTACCAAACACCACGGAATTTGATATGGATGGTGTCTAAAAAAACTATTCAAAAAAGAGCTAAGAAGACATCTGACTGGCTACTGGCATCGACGACAAAGGGTCTCATAATATATACGGTTGTATTCCATTTATTATTGTGGTATATTCAACATTGCATCTACTTCAAAAACATTTCCAGAAGATTGGCTAACTTTCCTTACGTTATTTGGGTGGTATCATACAATGCTACTCTTTTGATGGGATATAATCTTGTCGAGGCATTTGTAGGAAAATTTGATTCGCCTATTCTCAATAGCATCAACAATAACGGACTTTTGATATTCTTATTGGCTAACCTTGGTACAGGGCTTATTAATATGTCGATTAATACTCTTGAGTGCAGCAGTATTGTGAGTTTATCTATTCTCATTGGATATTCTGCTGCTTTTACAGTTATTGCCTTGGTACTCGACAAAAGGAGTATATACATCAAGCTATAGGAGCTCTTGCAACAGAGAGAGGCATATAGCAGGTATTCACGACATAGGTCAATTATATACTACAGCTGATACAAATAGTTTGTATACTACGGCTGAAACAAATAGTTTTGTCATTATCTATACAAGAGGCGCCATAAATTATCCATATAATAGCTGATCAACAGCTTCGCAAATTTCTACAAACAGCTTCGTAATCATCTTTACAATACTTGGACAGCTTCATCATTTTCTATATAATACCTGAGCACAGGTTCGCAAATTTCTACAAATAGTTTTGACATAATCTATACAAGAGGCGCCATAAATTATCTATACAATAGCTGATCAACAGCTTCACAAATTTCTACAAACAGCTTCATAATTATCTTTACGCTACCTGAGCTACATCATTTTCTATATAATACCTGAGCTTCTCGTCTCTATGTCCCATCACTGCCAACTTATCTCTCTATATACACAACGTCGGCACTATTTACAAACGCTCAACACAAATCACAACTCCATGGGGTCAAGAACATGTCTTGTATTACATTGGAGGTCATCTGGGGAGCTTGATACTATACAATGATGGTTGAGCATCGGCATCACGAATGCCCGGTACAGAGGTATTTCCTCTGGGTCCAGGGTTGGAGCGAATCCGCCCCAGCGAGTGGGCCGAACTCGCACCCGTTCGCTGCGCGGAACCGTAATCACCTGCGGAGTGATGAATAACTGGCCGTAGCTGCCAGCAGCCACCGAGCAACTAACGGAGGTAGTGAATATAAAGGACGTGGTAACAGCCACTCCTGCTCCAAAACCAACGGCGAAGTTAACGGGCTTGTATTTAGCCGAAGTCCCCACAGAGGTAGATAGGTCTAATTCGTACTCATATTCGTTGACGATGGAACCGCCTGACCCGTGACTTGAGTCGAGACAGGGCGAGACAGGCAAAATGCGGCCCACCTCTGGCCGCGACACTGGGCCGGAGAGCTTGTACAAGTACCAGTCTTTGGAGTCATACGAGAGCACCTGATTTTCTTGCTTGAACAAAATAGAGTTAGTCTTTAGCTTAAGGAGATCCTGAACTTTCTTCGTCTTCATAGCGGCGAGGTTCTTGACGAGATAGATGTCTCCGTCGTCGAGGTCGCGGGACCGCATCTCGCCCGAATGTGTGAGGAGGCTCAGGCTGGGGCCGAACGCACCGAAGGGCCAAAAAGTCTCATTTACCGGGCTGGAGGTCCAGTTTTGCGGGGGCGCGCTGGAGGCGGACGAACTGAGGTCTATGATTTGCGCCGAAACAGCCACCAGGAGGCACATAAATGCTAGCGCCAATTGCATGTTGTGAGGATTAGTAATTGGGAGAAAGAGAATTTGGATAAATTCAGGGGAATTTGGGGGGGTTTAAGTAGGCAAGAAGAGGGTTCGATACAGGAAACCGGCGGACCAAAAAATGAGACCGCCAAACGAGGGCTGAAGAAGGGCCAGAGAATAAAAGAAACTGGTGCGAAACATCGCAGAAACTGGTGCGAGACATCGCCCAAGGCCGCACCCAGCGGACTGAAAAAGTGGAAAGTCGCACCGGTTTGGACCCAAAGTCGACCCATGCAGGCTGGCCACCACAATTGCAAGCAGCAGACCAAAAACTTTACTAGCCTCCTCCACAGTAGCCTTAGGGCTTCATGAGTAGTTGGATTGACAACCATATGACTCAGCAACTATCGACAGCAGACCAAAGAACAGGCCAGACTCTCTCCGAGCTCTCCACTTCTTTTCCACTCCGTTCTGGACCCGTCTTTGCTTTGTCTTCTCTCTTTCTCGCTTTGTCATCTGGTGGTTCTTCCAGCCGGCTGCAAACATGTGATTACGCACAAAAACCAAAAAAAAAAACTTGCGCAGCCCAATGCGAGATATAAAGGATTCTACAGCCGAAACTAAATTATCTTTTCCCGTTCTTTCAAACACACAGTACAAGGCCGTGGTTATTGCTCGGAACTTCCAGCTCGATAAACACGTCTTCAGCGGACCGCCATTGGCAGCTTAAATAGGAATTGCTCATAGCTTTAAATCATCCAACCATTCCGTAAAAAAACCTGGCTATACGAGGGATACACGACACTCATAGCACCATGTCGGAAACTACAGCACAATCCAGTTCATGGACTTCATTCCTCAAATCTATCGCTTCATTCAACGGAGACTTGTCATCGTTAACCGCACCTCCGTTCATTTTATCGCCTACTTCCTTGAGTGAATACAGTCAGTATTGGGCTGAGCATCCCGACTTGTTAATCGAGCCCACCTTTATTAGACCGGTGTCAGAAGAAAATGCTGAAAAACCGGAAATTGAAGCCATCGCTTTGAAACGGAGTATCGCAGTCACAAGATGGTTCATCTCCACGTTAAGATCGCAATACTGCTCTCGTAATGAAACCATGGGTACCGAGAAGAAGCCGCTAAACCCATTTTTGGGTGAGGTTTTCGTGGGCAAATGGGACGATAAGTCTGACGAAGGAAAATTAGGCGAAACTCAGTTGATTTCAGAACAAGTCAGCCATCATCCTCCGGTAACTGCTTATAGTGTTATCAACGAAAAGAATAAGGTGTTGTTGCAAGGTTATAATGGAATCAGATCCTCCATTTCTACAACCTCCATCAACATCAAGCAATATGGACATGCTCTTTTGGAGTATAAAGATATTGGTGAGAGCTACTTAATCACCTTACCTCCATTACATATCGAAGGGTTGATGGTGGCTTCTCCATTTGTAGAATTGGAAGGTACGTCCTATATTCAGTCCAGCACTGGATACATATCGGTGGTGGAGTTTAGTGGTAGAGGGTACTTTTCTGGTAAGAAAAACAGTTTCAAAGCCCGGATATATAAAGATCAACTAAGTGCCATGGATAAAGAAAAGGCCTTGATTACTATTAGTGGTCAATGGTCTGGGAAATCGTATATTGGCAAAGGACCAAAATCACCATCGAGTAAAAGTGATGAATTGTTTTACGATGCTCAATTAAAGAAAGCAGAAGGTTTGGTTGTTAAACCCATTGAAGAACAACATCAATTAGAAAGTAGAAAAGCTTGGTTCAAAGTTGCCGAAGCTATCAAAAAGTCAGATTATGATTTAATTCATCAAGAAAAGTCAACCATCGAAAACGAACAACGTGAATTAAGAAAGAAAGAACAAGACGCAGATGTCGGTTGGGAAACAAGATGGTTCGATAATGTAGATTACTTACATACTGATTCTCCAGTTCATGATAGTTTCATAAACTTGACGAATTTATCTAACTTGTCAATAAGAAACGGTCCTTCCGGGACTTTAAAGGGTGGTAAATACGACCAGGGAGATGCCAAACACTGGAGAGTTAATTTGGATAAGTGGGCAAACGAAGAAGAAATTAAATTATGATAAATACGTTAATACACATTCTGCAGATAAACAAATAATCTGAACATGTGTCTCATTGCCTTAGGCATGTGCCATTCTGCCTACTTTGAGCATTGGCTGCAAAAGGTCTGATGACTGATTGCAAATGCCACCCCTTTTTTTGTTACTGCTCAATACTAGTTATCTTGTGTCTGTCTCTTACTCTTTTGAACACGAAACTGTGGGGCATTATCTATATCTTATCTCTTACTATCTACGATCATTGTTTCTTAGAATCTGTAAATGTATGTTACCGTTTGAAATTATTTCGCGTTATTCCTTACCGCTCTTCCTATTTCGTGCTCTTTCGTACTGTTTCTTGCTTCTAGAGCCTCTAAAGTGCCTTCCCTTATCTCTTGACTGGTATTTGATACCATAGTTCCCTTTGGCTGATAATCATCTGGTGCTCTTATTACTGAATTGTCAATTACGAGTCCTTCGTCAGTTTCAATCTTCTCTGTTCCTGTTTTTTCATTTACCTACTTAATTACCTAATAGCAACTACCCAAATACTAGATAAATCCTACTTAAATACCACTTCCATACCACCGTAGGCTCTATAGGCTCATATCGTATAATAGGGCTTCTCACGTGACCTGTATTAGGGCTATTTCATCACGTGAAGTGCGAATCTTGTTCTGTCTGATTGTATGCACTCCGTACTGACCCCCATGCAGGCAAGCTGTTAACTATGGAATTTTTTTGTGACTCTTCTCACCGAATTTGTATGGGACTTTTTTTTCAGGAAAAAACCTACCAAAAGAAAATTTTGATTTTCAAAAGTTTTAATCTTTTATTTCATTTCAATAACCATCTAATATAAGCAAATAGTAATGGGTGAATCACACAGATGTATGTAATGCAAAGATATTCACAGTGAACAGATGATCGATATGAGAACAAGACAAACACTTAGTTGAGTGAATGGTTAATATCATGAAGAGTGTTTCAGTAATGAATACCAACAGTCATCATGAAAGTTAATGATAATTATTGACTAAAATCAATGAAAACAATTATCCCTCATCCTTTCTATTCTCATCATTCACTGCTGTCCTACTTCGAACAATTTTACTAACTCTCTCTAGTATACGTCAAAGGTAGACACTTATCTTACCAACGTTCTAAGAATGTTACCAACCCAAATGTCTCTTTGATCCAAATTGAAGGTGTTACCAACCCTCAAGATGCTAAATTCTACTTGGGTAAACGTATTGCTTACGTCTACAGAGGTTCTAAAGAAATCAGAGGTTCTAAAATCAGAGTCATCTGGGGTAAAGTCACCAGAACTCACGGTTCTAACGGTGTTGTCAGAGCTAACTTCAGAAAAAACTTACCAACCAAGACCTTCGGTGCTTCTGTGAGAATTATGTTATATCCATCCAACATCTAAACCAGCACTTCATAAGTATTATATTAATCCCATCATACAAAAACTTCAATAAATCCGTCTTTTAGTAATTGGAATTGTAAAAGATAAAAGAAAAATTGTCCGACCATCATAGATTTTGTCTGAAAAAATCTTCAGTATATTTTTTGTCTGTCTCTTTTTATTTCCACTAATCAACGTTTAATAGTAAAAAAAAAGTCTTGGTGTAGATAATTTTGATGTAGTGAGAGCGCATACTGAAGGGTAATGAGAAAAAAATAAGTGAACACTGTGTTTTAATCCGTTTTTTTTTTTACGAGTACGTGTTTATCTGCTGCCATGGCCAAATCGAAAAAGAAGAGTGGCAGCCCGACAAGTGGAAAGGAGGTTAATGGCAGTGCCGAGGCCAACGGCGACACTGGCGGGAGTAAGGAGGTGAATGGTGGTGCGGAGGTGGTTGCTAATGGAGATGATGTTGATGAATTAAAGGCTCAGGTTCATAGATTGAAGCTACAGCTAGAGGCGCGAGAGGAGGCCGAAAAGACAGAGCAGGAGGCCAGTAAAGAGAATGGGCAGGATGAGGAACGAATCAAAGACCTCGAACTGAGGCTACAACAAGCAGAGGAGGAACGTGACGAGTCCAAAGCACAATATGATTCATTGTTAAGTAAATTATCAGGGATGAAGTCTGTGTTCAGTAAAATGAAAGAATCGCAGGTTGAATTGGAAGAAACCAAGGAATTGATGACCAAACTCACCGAAGAACGAGACGAATTCAAAGACAAATACGAACAAAGCACCAAATTGAATGAAAAGTTAACCATAGAATCCAATGACTTAAATAGTGAATGTGATCGATTGAGTCAATCATTAAACTTATTACGACGGGAGTACCAATCGAAGGATGACTCTTTTCAAGACGAAAAATACAATTTGGAAAATGAAAACCATAAACTTCAAAAGAATTTAGGAGAATTGAAGTCAGAGTTTAATGAATTAAAAATCATTCAGAACGAGCTTTCCATTGATAATAAACAACTAAACCTCACCATTGATGAATTAAAAGATTCCCTAGGCCTCAAAGATGGGGAAATTAAACAATTCAAGTTGATCATTGACGATTTACAGCATAAACTTACGGATAAAAATACCGAACTCAATGAGGCAACCGAGAAATTCAATACCACTGAATCGGGTCTCAAATCGCAAATCGATGGTCTAACCACTCAAATCGCTGACCTCAATACCAAAATCAATGAACAGCAAGCAACAATCACCAATTTGGAGTCCAGTGGTGCCAAAATTAAGGAATTGGAAACAGAAGTGAACAATAAACAATTACTCATTGGAAAATTACGTCATGAAGCAATTATTCTCAATGAGCATTTGACAAAATCGTTGACAATGTTGAAACAACAGTCTAACAACACCGACAACACCATTGATAAGGAATTAATATCAAACGTCATTGTAAGTTTCTTACAGTTCCCTCGAGGAGATACAAAAAAGTTCGAAGCATTGCAGCTAATTAGTGCTCTTTTGGAGTGGAATGATGATACAAAGATTCAAGCCGGCTTGAGCCATGGCCAACAATCAACGAGAAATACTGAAGATGGAAAGCAATCCAGACAGAGCTTTGTATCGTTATGGACGGATTTTCTAGAAAAAGAGTCCACCAAAGACTAGACTGATGAGGACGAAACCTCACATTGTTATAATCACTACGCACACCGTCATCCCCCGGCCAACTCCACACACACTCTTAAATTATCGGCCCTTTCAAAGCCGGGCATCTTTGCATACTTGTTCCTCAATTTTCTCGTAGTCAATTCAGTCTATAGCATAAATACGAAATTTTAGGACATTTTTCTTCCTGACGCGTATAAACGTCTGAAAAGTTTTGATCTCTTTTTCTTAAGAACACCCACGACACCACAACCAATTGATCGTTATGGTGAACATCGACGACTTCTTTGGTCCTCAGAGCAAGGTGGCAAAGGGGGTATGTGACTTTTTCATTAAATAAACTGAACTTTACTAACAATCTAGGCCAAAAGAAAGGCAGCAGCTCCTACAGTGAAGGAAACGAAGAGACCAAAAACGGAGTCTGAAAGCAAGTTTTTCAAGTCGGCTCCAAAGAAAAAGACCACATCAGAGCCTATGTATGTTGATTCTGGATCGGAAAACGACTTCAAACCAGAAGATGATGATGTCTATGAGATCAAGGATGAGGACGATGATGTAGAGATTTTACCCTCGAAAAAACGGAAAGCTTCGCCCGTTTCTCCAAAGAAGTCTGATCCTACTCCCAAGAAAGCATATACAGCACCAAAGAAGGCTATATCGCCCACAAAGAAGAAGGCCATATCGCCCACAAAGAAGAAGGCCAAAGTCGAAGATGTGGGCGGAGACCTGGGTGAAACTGTGCAACAAATATTAGCCAATATCCCTGATGCGGAGCTTCCAGATGACGAAGAAGGCGTCAACTTCCGAGAATTGATGGCCAGAAAGGCAGAAGCGGGCCAATCCACCGGAGAGACAGTAGATTTGCCAGAAGCGAAGCCATTCTGCTTGGGAGGACTCACGATAGTTTTCACCGGGATTTTGCCTCGATTAGACCGAGCTGCTTCAGAGAACTTAGCCAAGCGGTACGGGGCCAAAGTAACGAAATCCATCCTGAAAAATACCGATTTGGTGGTGATTGGGAATGAAGCCGGTCCTTCGAAGGTGAAGAAAATCAAAAGTCTTAGAATCAAAGCCATTGACGAAGATGGGTTTATTCAATTGATTCAAAGTATGCCTGCTGATGGAGGAGGAAGTAAATCGGCTTTATCTGCAAAGCAAAAGAGAGAGGAAGAAGACCGTAAAGTTTTAGAAGACGCTGAAGCAGAAGAAGAGGAAGAAAAACGTAAAGAAGAAGCCGAACGTAAGCGTGAATTGGAAAAGAAAAAGGAGTCACAGAAAAGCAGTAGTTCCCGGTTACCAGCAGAAGAACCACGCGTAATTTCCAATGATGAAAAATTATGGACTGTGAAATATGCTCCTGTGAATGTTACCCAATTATGTGGTAATAAGGGTCAAATCAACAAATTACGGACCTGGCTCACCAATTGGTTTGATAATTCCAGAAAGCAATTCAAGAACCCTGGTCCCGACGGGACAGGAACGTTTCGAGCCGTGCTAATCAGCGGTCCCCCAGGGATTGGTAAAACCACCGCAGCTCATTTAATCGCTAAAGATCTTGGCTTCGATGTACTAGAGAAGAATGCTTCTGACGTGAGATCAAAATCGTTACTAAATTCTAATATCAAATCGGTGTTGAATAATACCTCAGTGGTTGGATTCTTCAAACACCAGAATGATAAGGAACACTCTACTGTCAATGATAGAAAGTTTTGCTTGATTATGGACGAAGTGGACGGGATGTCCAGTGGTGATCATGGAGGAGCAGGAGCATTATCGGCATTCTGTAGAACCACGTCCATGCCATTAATTTTGATTTGCAATGATAAATCTTTACCCAAAATGAGAACCTTTGATCGAGTGACGTATGACTTGCCATTTAGAAGACCATCGGAGGTAGAAGTCAGATCTCGTTTAATGACTATTGCCTTGAGAGAGCATATCAAATTGGATCCTACTGTGATTGGCCAGTTAGTGCAAACAACCAATAATGATATACGTCAAATCATTAATTTGTTATCTACGGTTTCCAAAACGCAAAAAATCATTGGTCATGAGCAAGGCCAGGACATTGCTAAAAGCTGGCAGAAACATACGGTTCTAAAACCGTTTGATATTACTGGGAAATATCTCAATGGTCAGCTTTTCAGTCCGGCTGCAAAAGTTAGCATGAATGATAAAATCAACTTGTATTTTAATGATATTGATTTCACTCCATTGATGATTCAAGAAAACTATATCTTCACCAAGCCTTCCAATGTCACCAGTGTGAAGCAGCACCTTGAAAGAGTGGCACAAGCAGCTGATGATATTTCGTTATCGGATCACGTCAATTCCTTGATTAGATCTAGTGAACAACAATGGAGTTTACTTCCGTTCCATGCGGTGATGTCTTCAGTGAAGCCAGCCCTGGAAGTTGCAGGAACCATGACTCAAAGAATAAATTTTGCCGGATGGTTAGGACAGAATTCCAAGGCAATGAAGTTCCAAAGATTGCTACAAGAATTACAGTACCATACTCGATTAAGAACATCCACTGATAAAGTAGAATTGCGATTGGATTATGTACCTGTCTTTGTGAAGAAATTGACTGATCCATTACTTCAGGGTCAAGAAAATGGAATCGAGGAAGTGATTGAGATGATGGATTACTATTATTTAAGTAAGGAGGACTGGGATTCGTTATTGGAGTTTGGTATAGGTAATTGTAAAGGGGAACTAATCACAAAGAAACTTACTACGAAGACCAAATCAGCATTTACCCGCAAGTATAACACCATGTCCCATCCCGTGGCCATTTACAAGACGGGAAATTCGGTTGGGAAACGACAAGAAAAGGCCAAGGTTGATTTTGATGATGTTATCGAAGACGATACGAATGTGGACGATAAGGACGATGACGAAGAGAAGGATAATGGGAAGATTGATAAAACCGATAAGCTTATCAAAGTCAAACAGAGAACGTCTCAAGAAGGTAAGGGTAAGCCGAAAAAGCCGGCCAAGAAGCCAAAGGCTAAGTGAAGAATAACCAATAAATCTTTTGCAACCGGGAAACGAAT
Organism: Isabelozyma rhagii; assembly: GCA_003708185.3. Taxonomy (NCBI): domain Eukaryota; kingdom Fungi; phylum Ascomycota; class Pichiomycetes; order Serinales; family Metschnikowiaceae; genus Isabelozyma; species Isabelozyma rhagii. The sequence goes on along the minus strand of PPNO03000012.1, from coordinate 54,738 downwards.
GGGTGTTGTGTCGGCCCCTTATGTATGGCCAATAAAGTCTGCAGATTTTAAGTAACGGCCGTGAAGTAGCGCACCTTTGAAAACCAGGGCGAAGCGTTGTGTGTCGGTCCGTAGCTGTATACAGATAGTAGAATACCAAGTACGATTTATTAAGTGTAATGAAGATCGATATACTATTTCACGATAAACTTTTTCTCGTGGGTGCAAACTTGTGACGAAAAAATATATGGGAGATATGTAATCGAGCTAATTATAGCGGAGCGGTGAAGTGTTTGAGGTACAAGCTGCACTTTTAAGTACTAGTTACGGGGCTTAAAGGTACTGTTAGAAGTGAATTCAAAGTATTTGTTCATTGTCCCGGCGTAGCAGCTAGCACGGTACATTCTTCAAGACAGTGTTGGGGCTACCTCGGGTGTAGAAATCAGTTGCAATCGTATAATCTTCCTCAGTAGGTAGCACAACTTCTTATAATTGCTATTATTACTGCATGGGGCCCATCTCCTTCAAGTCCAATTTCATCTCCTCTACTTCTACAGCAATTAGCCGAGAAGTTAGTGTGATGGATTAAGAGACTATAGCAGAAACCTTTCATTGCTGGCTTGCACAACTTGCTGTACGGATCGACATCTTTACTCCGTATAAAAAATCTTCTCTTATACAGCCCTATTGTGCCACCAATTACCTATAAAACGTCATAATCTATGCACTATAACTTAACTACGTTTTCTTGGTCCAACCACCCATCCTGATATGACAGGTGCAATACCTGCGATCAACCTGCATTCCGAACTCACAGCTAAACTGCAAACACAACATACATCCCCATACATAAGGAACATGTTCTGTCTGGAATGTTTTTCTGAAAAGAAAAAAAACCGTGTTACAAATTGTTTTCCCTAACTTATCACTTTCTTCTTACCTTGTTTTTTTTTGTAATTGAAGCTTTTCTTTGCTTTATTATACGCGGAGATCTCGTCCGTTAGTAATCGTCCTTCGCTTGTTGTATTGCTATACCTGATATCTACTAAGTAGTATTCAATTCATTATCTAAATTCAATCACAACTCATGACTAGCCCACTATTTAATATCCCCCCACAGAAAAAATCAAATTACCCCAATCTAACAATACCTTCTCCCGTTTCACTCAATCCGAATGGTGATGGCATAATAGCTCCGGTAGTGCCGTTCAATAAACCGGGCCCTAGACGTAAACCTCCACCTATTGATTTCCTGAGAATTGACGGGTCTTCCTCCAACAAATCCCCTTCTCCGTATGAGTCCAATACTCCGATCTCCACAGACATCCACGACTCTTCCTGTAATATATCCGCCACAACCACCAACTCTACTCTTAATTCTTACGACAACAACAATAGTAATGACTATAACACCGACAAACATATAGACGAAAAACAACTAGATGAACTTACTCCTGAAGACTGGAACATACTAGCAAACTCCAACAAAATCATTGAACTCGACAAATTGGGCGAAGGGAACGGAGGAAGCGTTTCCAAATGTAAATTGGCCAATAATAGTAAAATTTTTGCTCTTAAATTGATCAATGCTGACCCCAATCCAGATATTCAAAAACAAATCATCCGTGAATTACAATACAATCGATGCTGTAATTCTCCCAATATCGTGAAATACTATGGAACTTTCATGGTGGAAAAACAATCGATGATTGGTATTGCTATGGAGTTCATGGGTGGAAGATCTCTCGATGCCATCTACAAACGGTGCATAGAATTGGATCCTACAAACAGAATCAATGAAAAGGTATTGGGGAAAATCGCCGAATCTATATTAAATGGATTGAACTACTTACACAAGCAAAGAATTATTCATCGTGATATAAAACCTTCCAACATCTTATTGGATGACAAGGGGAATATCAAATTGTGTGATTTTGGGGTCAGTGGTGAAGCGGTGAACTCATTGGCCACAACTTTCGTGGGAACCCAGTACTACATGGCACCAGAAAGAATCATGGGGAAACCATATACTGTAACCTGTGATATTTGGTCGTTAGGGTTAACGCTACTTGAAGTAGCAACCTGCAAATTCCCATTTCTAATCGATAATAAAATGAACCCCAATGAACAATTGGGTCCAATCGAACTCTTATCTTTGATTTTAGAATACGAACCTAAGTTAGAGGATCAAGAGGCTCAGGATATTTATTGGTCTGATTCGTTTAAGAACTTTATACTGTACTGCTTGAAAAAGAATTCTGACGAGAGGCCAAGCCCAAGACAGATGTTACAGCATCCTTGGTGTGTTGGACAGAGCCAAATCAAAGTACGAATGGACAGATTTGTAAAGAGGCTATGGGGCGATAATATGTAGTTGTTAAATAAGGGCCTCCAGTCTGATCATAATATCTAATGCTAAGGATCACGACAACCTATATAAACAACAAAATGAAATATATAATTATAACCAGGGTAATAAGTAATATTGATTTTCGCTATTTCTTCTTGTCTTGAGCGATGGAAAAGCTTTAAAGGGATGAAGTCAGAGATTTTGTGTCTGGTAACAATGTATTCGCCTACATAAATACGATTTGCAGCCGGTAGTTTTCCTTATACGAAGTTTCACAATAGGGAAAACCCCTGCAATTCGCGGTCTTCTTATTGAACAACTAGAAACTAACATAGAGAAAGCTTCACGATGCATACAAACTTTCATTGACATGCGAGCATGAAAACTTTCCTATTTGACATCTGTATTCAACTTCGAATTTGGAACCTAAGTAGAGATTGATACCTCTTTCAAATAAAATTTCACCAAAATGAGAGCTCAACATTAATCCGTTTCCTGTGAAATTACACATGGAAAGAGAAATTGAGTGAAATACACGATAATTAGCCGGAGATCAACCAAAAAAGTAGATCTTTTGCAGTTGATCGTTGCTTTATTTCTCAATCAAGTTGATTTTTCAAGTAATACATCCGTGCACCAAAAACTCAATAATTTCTCACGTGACTTTTACTGTCCAATCAACGCACTTTCAAAATTAACATCAAAATTTCGCTACTTACAAGAAGAGCAGTACTACAACCACATACAATGCCTATTCCATTTGAAGGTTTATTACCCTATGCCATCATGACGGCATTCTTCGGAATTGCTGGACATGGTGTTGGATTCATCAGATACTGGGACAACGGTTGGAAAAACGACAGATTCGACTTAGACCATTGGGATGAGAAGATGATGCATAGAGACTTCCTCCTAACCGGGATCAAGAGAGCCCAAAGCGGTGAGCCTACAGCTCCAGAGCACTTCAAGACCGCTGAGATTGTTAGACAACAATACTGGACTCCATATAGAAACCAATTCTTCTCGCTCAGAGAAAGATTATACAGAGGCTATGTTACTGGAGATTGGAACTTTAGTTAGAAGGCAGGTTTTTGATGACTTTTTATTTATTTAATACATACAACTATTTGAAATCCTTGTAAGACCATTTCTCGGTGAATTTCTGAGCGTATTTTCTCTTTTTGGCAACAGGGATTCTTGATTCGATCTTTCCCGATTGCTGTAAGTCGATCATTTGGTCATAGAACAAATTACCCTCAGGTTTGACATTCTTTAAGTTATTAGTCAACTCATCAGACAACTTCACTTCTAATGGTCTTTGGATCGAGTCGTACTTGAACAACTTCTTCGTCCTCTTGGAATCTTTTCCAGTATACGAGTACTCAGCGGGCTGTTGAGCCTCGTTATTGATCTCTTCTAATTTATTTAAATCATCAAGTTGAACTTTCAACTGCTTAAGTTTTTCCTCCAATTCAACTCTCTTCTTATGCTTGATTTGTTTGTTTCTCTTAGCTTTAGTCTTGATTTTAACTTCGGTAGGTTTATTAAGGGACAATTTATAATCTTCCGGCGATTGCTCGCTTTCTTCTTGCTCACTAATCTGATCATCTTCAGAGTCATCGACTTCGTTTTCAGTAGAATTTAGTATAAGGTTTTGGATCTTTTCTTGGTACTCTTTAATCTGTTGACGTTTAAATTCCTTTTCATTTTCTAAATCAAACTCTTTGTTGATTAAACTCTTCCATGACTCTAAGGAAGGATTATAGGATTTTCCTGCATCGATGTCCTCTTCTTTGCCCAAACTAATTGGAGCTCGGCGAATGGTTTTAGGTCCATGACTTGGTTTTGTTATCTCGTGTGAGGCAGGTTGTGGAGTTGAAGCTTCTTCAGTGGCCCATGGATCTACATTGCCACCTTTCACAATACCATCTTTTTCGACTCGGGCTTTGAGTCCTGACTCTCCTTGTACTCTACCAGCCAACTTCATGAGTTTATTCACTTTATACTTGCTGACAGGAGCCTTATTGTTTCTTTCTATAGCCAAAGGCTTTACCTTGGATTTGTTAACTAGTATCTCATGACTTTTGAGTTTCTTGCCTTCTTTATTTAAGTTGTTCTTAATTTTTTCATCACCGTCGTTATCAATTACAAAAAAATCATCATCTCCATTGATCTCAGACTCTCCCAATGCGATTAACCGTTCACGCTTGTCTTGCAACCCTTGGCTGATGTCATCTATATTGACGTTCTTTCTCCAGGCCTTCTTTCCCTTTCTCGAAGACTGTGAAGCCTGTTGTGGTCTGTTCTCCTCCATACTTGCTGCTGTTAGGGAGGTGAAATATTTGAGATGAGCTTCGGTAGATATTTTGTGCGATGCGATGTGGCGTGTGCACGGGTGTATTTTTCTTCTTCCTCTGGGCCCTGGTCCCAGTACACGACCCTTGCGGTACTGGTGCGTGTTGGGTGATTGTGACCCTTGCGGCACGGGCGTGTTCCCCGGATTTGTCGTGACGTGTGCATGCCCCAGATTCGTGATCTCTGCGGCACGGGTGGATCTGCCGGAGTCGTCAGGCAAGTGTTGAGTTGATGACCATGGTGCAGCATGGCATTGTTCCAAAGTCGGCTATTGCGTTCTGCTCGAGGTCACCGAGGAATATAACATCATACCCGAAGGGTTTTGAGTCATCATGCGAGTAAAAGGAAGGAGTCGGATGCTGATAGCGGCCGACGGATTTAAGTTCGTAATTAAAAAACGCCGAGACCCGGTTATGGTGGGAGGTCACTGGCGGGTGAGTGTCTACATGACAGCGTTAAACTGAATGTGGAAGTGGCACAAGCATTCTTATACACAATATATTATACATGAATTAACTTCATAACCGTCGATGAAAGTAAAGAATAATCCTGCAAGGACAATCTTCCGTTAAGATTGACATAAGCAGGGCGATCGTATTTTCTTACTAGCAAGGTTGACAAGTTTTTTGTCAAATCAAAAAGGTTATTGTCTTCGGTGTTTTGTAGAACCGTCGAGTAAATCTGCTTGGTCCGGTTGTTGGCAATCGAATAGATATAGCAATCAAACAACTGGTTATTGGCTTGATTGATGTATACCGTGATCACTGACTTCGGCTCGTCACCGTAGCTGACACACACGTTGTAATCGAGGTCATTAATATCTATAACACTGTCCTGAGTGATCATGTTTGAAGTATAAAAGAGTACTTCCGATTCTCTTACCATTTTTTTTTTTTTTTTTTTTTTTTGCGCTTTGTCTCATATTACTAAATTATATCTTATTTTTTTTTGAGTGGTTAGTCTCATATCTTGAGCTCTTTTTTTTTTTTTCTTTTTCCTCCACTTTTGGCCCTGGAAGCTTCTTCGAAGCCGATTCTGAACTTAAAACGTCTAGACAAAGAAGATGGTCTAATTCTTTTTCGTGAACCATCTTTCTACTTCGATGACCACATTTTTTTTTTTGATCTGTAATTTTTTTTTTTGGTCTGTAATTTTTTTTTTGGTCTGTAATTCTTTTTTGTAATTGTTCTAGGTTATTTTTGTTTTCAGAGTATAAAGTATAATCTTACATATATAATATTTTTCGGCGAATTTTTTTTTATATATAATTAACCTAATTCCTAATATCGATGAAGGACAAATTCTCGAGACATTTCTACCTTTTCTTCAATAAAAGTCCCAGTTGATACAATTTTAACTTCGGCATCATTCACGCCACTATAAATTACATTCTACCTTCAGAAAATTACCAACTAGCTTGCAAATTTTTTAAGTCTGAACCCAACCTTTTTCCCTTTCTCTTCTTCTCCTCTTCTATTCTCCTTCCCTTCACATCCCTCATGAGTATATCCCCTTCTCTGATTCCCACTCCATCAGCCCCTACACCCAAAGATGATGCAAAATTAACATCCGAAGAATCCGCCAGACTTGATGGGCACCCTTTGGATAACAATGATCAAAATTTCATCATCAATATTAACAACGCTTTATTCAATACTATTCAAGTCAAGAACACCGAGTCAAATTCTAATAGTAAACTGGTTTCTTCCCATGATCCCAGGCTGCAAGTTCGCCTCGGTTTTGACAGCAACGCGGTTCGATCCGATTACAGTCATCATCCTCAAAATGATAATGGTAATTATTTCCCGCTAGTCATATGTATTAATGTGAACTCAAACAATGCTATAATGCGAATACTAGAGGAGTTGAGCTTGAGTCACTTAATCAACAGAGTTAATGATAATTTGCTCGAAATCAACTGCATCGATAAGAATTTGACCGCAACCTTATTAACTAAGATCTACGAGGTTTACGATAACAAGGACGTTTATCTTGATTATTCAAACTTCATAAGTCATCCTGGTAACTTGTTTGTCAAAAATTTAAGTGCCACATTAACCGATGAAAAATCGTTGATTGAATTTTTCAACAAACACTCGAAATATAAATCAATTTCTTCCGTGAATTTGTTCAACCAAACCGATGAAAACCATGATTTTTTCGCCATAATCAAGTTTGATAATTACTTGGATGTTGAATATTTATTGCAAGAACTTGATTTATCTCAAAACCCATTTCAAAGCAACAATCAACTTCCGCTTTATATCAATAAGTATCTTAGCAAAAAAGAACGAAAATTGAAAAATGAGGACTCAAAGAAACTTAATTCAGCTCCTTCCTCTTCATCCTTGGTGAACTCTAACATTTATGACATAATCGTCATTGAAAATTTGCATAGTTTCTTGGTGAATTTAACTTTGCAAGATTTTGAACATTTCCTTAGCAAATTGCAATTGTTCAATAAAATCGAATCAATTTACTTCCCCATAAACAACATTAACAGTGATGGAACTATAGAATTCGGTAGTTTTGGGTACGTTTCTTTCGTCAACTCGAATACTAACACCTTAAATCAAAACGTTTTGAAGATTCTCTATTACCTCAATGGATTGGATTATGAGGAATTTGTCAACTTCGGTGAACAAGATATTTACGATATTTTGTTGGATTTGAATAAATTAGACGACGAGATTACCCAAGAGAATGACTCCCGCATCAAAATTTCCATCGCTCAACATAAACACAATCATTACTTATACAAGGTGTCGTCAAATCTGCATTCGGGCCAAAAGTTTATCTATAATCAACCAGGCACCGCACTTAATTTGACCATCGGATTCTTACACTTTTATGTGCACAACTCCATCATACAAAAATTTTCCAAACTGTCCAATTATCAAGAGACCAACATTTACGTCAATAACTTCGCTATATTGTTCAAAAATAACGATCATTTGTGGGAAAAATTTTGGAATCAATTTGGTGTTAATAAGGTCAAATCGGCTAAAATCATAAAACCTCAATTTTATAATAAGAGAAATGAGGAATCATTGGGTAAGATCGGATTTGTTTTTTACAATAACTTCAAAATGGCAATAAGAGCTATCTTATTGACCAATAATAGACTCATTAATCTTGATTCTCCCAGTGATAGTTCGATTTTGATTCAGTCTTCATTTGCCATCCAAAAGAACAACAATCACCATAACCACCAAGTGTACCATTACAATTATCCCAACACCCAAAGACCATCATTGCCCGTTAACTATCATCCTATAGAAGCCACCTCCAGTAGTTACATCAAAAGGTTCAGTCTTCCAGCAACTACGGATAATTTCGTCTATAATAATCAACCATTAAAAATCTCCACGACACAGTCACCATCTCACGAAGAAATGAATCCTTTCATTACTGCAAATCATCCTCAATTTCTTCCTTCATCTGGTCATTCATCATCGACAAAACCTCCTCCAGGACTTCATCTACCTCAATCTGATTATTTGAATTATTATGTCCCTTACGTTTATTATAATTATCCAGTGTTACCTCCAGACTCTCTGGATTTCAATGACGATTCTGGACCTCCACCAGGACCGGGAATGATTCGTGATCCTTTAGGAAGTACCTCAACTCCAATGGTGAACCCATTCAATTATCAATCTTATTATGGGTTCCAGCCAAATCCCTCTAATTCCAACGATGGTGGACATTATCTGAATAGATATAGAGGAAGATATTAGCTATCTATTTATTTATTCTTGTAAATACCTTTTTCGCCCTGGGAATAGTCTCTTCCTGGAGCAACAAAAAATACTGCTAGAGATCATCATGAGACTCCATATATAGAGATATGGGCTCATGCTGTGGCACATTCGCTCACTGCACCTAGAATAAAATTAAATTTGAAAAAGCTGTAGATAGTAAGAGTGGCATTGGGCTATTTCAGTAGTATTCACACTGACTTTGGGATATTCCAGTCAAAGTGGAAGGCAAGGTGGAATATGGCTATTTATATAGTATTTAGATGAAGACTCCTGATTATTTAGGAGGCGTTCAGCTATTGGTATAGAAATAAGTTTAGAGGGCGTAAATATGGATATGACGGTTAGCTCCCTTAAACGTAAGCAATTTGCAGCCACTCACAAAAAAAAAGCGAAAAAAATCTATTTTTTTGAGAAAATCATCGAAACCGATAAAAATATCCAAAAAAAATACTCGCTAAACTGACAGAAATCCGAAATTACACACTTTTTTGAAAAGCTTCAAACTTAACCTATATACCCTATGAAAATGCGCTAACGTCACAGACGTTGTGGAATAAACTATTTACAAATTTGGAGGTGCCGTATCATCTCTTGATCTGGGTTTCAAATCAGCTTCAAATTTTACTTCAGTATCCAACTTCACTTCGTCTTCATTAGCAGTGGTGGAGGTATTTATGGAGAAATCTTCATCAACCTGTTCCACGTTTTGAACCTCTTCAATGTAGAACTTAAGCATACTTTCTATACCGTTCTTTAATGTCACTGAAGACGAGTCACAAGATCTGCAGGCACCTTTCAATCTTAAAAACACTGTCCCGTCATGCTCTTGGAAATTAACAAATTCAATGTCACCTCCGTCATCCTGAATGGCGGGCCTGATTCTCGTGAAAATCAACTCTTTAATCATCGATACCACTTCGTCATCATCATCATTGATTTCCATATCATTCGTTAATTCATGTCCTTCAGTTATAATAGGAGTTCCGTTAGTTAAGTATTCGGTGAGGATGGAAAAAATTTCTGGTTTTAATAAGGACCAATTTAAATCATTATTCAGTTTCTCAATGGTGATGAAATTGGAACCAAACATGATAGATTTAATGCCATCAACTGAGAACAATTTTAGCGCTAATGGACTACAAGCAGCCTCTCTACCACTTAAAAACTCTCTAGTTTCATTTTCTGCTAGTATCTGCATCGAGGGTAGGAATTTTAACGCTTGCTCATTAGGAGTTTCTGCCGTTTGAATGAATAAACTACGTATTCCTCCTAGGAATCTGGATTTTGGTATGCTTCTACCTAGTGCTCTTGTTATAAACATGATTTGTCAGCAATAGGAGAAATGTCAACTGAGGTGATTGATTAATCAAATGTCAGAGTAAATGTATTAATTAGCCTATGAACACTCTAGAGATCTGATACTCAAACTAAACCTTCTGCTTTTTAAGAAAGAGCAGGATGGATGAGCAATAAAAGAAATAAAAATGACAGTAAAAAAAAAAAAAAAATAGCCAGTGGAAAAAAAAAAAGAGATCCCGGATTGGGGATTTCCGGAAGAAAGCCTCCGGTCTCAACCGGAATTAAGTTATCTTTTTCATCAGTGTTCCGATTCTGACCAATGTACTTCTAATTGTCGAAAAGGAGCTTCTCGAACATGGAGGCAGTCTTTTCTTCAGACTTACCTTCATTGTCCTGGCCACTAATGGATTGGTCTAACTGTAATTTGTTTTCTGCCAACAATAACATGCTCTCTTCAATGGTATGTTCTGTTATGAGCTTATACACTGTAACTTCACTAGTTTGTCCCACACGATGGGCACGATCTTCTGCTTGTTTATCGTCATGAGGATTAAATGATTGATCGTAGATGACCACGTTATTTGCAGCCACAAGATTAATCCCAAACCCTCCTGCTTTTGTTGAAAGAAGGAATACAGGTATAGAATCATCCTCGTAGAACTTGTCAATCAAATCTTGTCTAGTATCCACCGAAGTTTGACCATCTAATCTGGTGAACTTCATGTTGGAAATTGTCATAAGCTTCTCGAGAATATCTAACATCTGAGTAAATAAGGAAAAAATCAACACTTTTTCCCCCTTTTCAAGTATAGCTGTTAAAACTTTGATCAACTCCTTTACTTTCCCACTGTTAAGATACTCATCATCGCTGAGAATAAACTTCCCCAATGTACTAGGGAATTTTTCACATAATATGTTCAACTCGTAATCTGACATTACTTTCATATCTTCTAAAATGTACTGCTGGTTAGCCTCGACATACTCTGGCTCTTCCATAATCAACTTAGCCATCTTCTTCAAATCACTGTCGGTGAATAAATGTCTGAATAATAACGGATGCATGGAGGCTTTTCTTAAAGACATCATCACGTTGGAAGAAGAAGGAATGGGGGTTTTCCTAGCTTCTTCTGCCTCTTTACCCACCAATGTTTTCCGTCTTATTCTTTCAAGTCGAGTCTGCTTACCTTGGTTCAAGTACTTATCATACAATACCTTTTGGGTAGGGGTTAATTGGCAATGTAATACTTCATGTTTCTTAGCAGGTAAATGTTTTAATACTTGAATTTTTTTTCTTCTTAACACGAATGGAGTCATCATGGTTTTGGCTTTGGTAATGGCTTGAATTGATAATAATGGATTGAAGTTCTCATCAGATTTATCATTGATTGTTACTTTCTGACTAAATAATCCTTGTAAGTCTTCACGCTTTTCATTGAATAATCGAGGTAACATAAATGCTAGTAAAGAAACCAATTCTTTTAAATTGTTTTGTAATGGAGTACCAGTAAGTAAAAGACGGAAGTTAGCATTTAATCTCATCAATTTATTATATCTTTCTGAAGTTGAGTTCTTCAACATATGTCCTTCATCATAAACAATCATATTGAATTTATGATTCCTCAAAAATTTGAAGTCTGGAGCTGCTCCGGTAGCCAAATTATAGGTTGTCACCAAAACATCATACTCTACGTCCTGTAATTCATATCTTAACTGCTCTCTTTCACTCTGAGAGCCATAATACGCCTGAACCACAATATCGGGACAGAACTTATGAAATTCTCTTAACCAGTTCTCCAAAGTGGAGGAAGGAACAATTACCAAATGCAGACCTTTCGATTTTTCCAGTTTTAGTGCTTTCAAGTGGGCCATAAAGGCAATAACTTGACAAGTTTTACCCAATCCCATTTCGTCAGCTAAAATACATGACAAGTTGTTATGATATAAGAGATTCAACCAATTGACACCAACCAACTGATAATTCTTTAAGTCAATTTCGGGGGAAAGGAGTTCAGGCTTTTCGTCTATATAAGAGAGTCCTGTTCTCTTTCTAAGAACAACCACGTCATCGTCATCATCATCATCTTCTGCCTGCTCAATTTCTTTATTGTCTGGATGTAAATCAACAACTTCCAATTCTCCTTCACCTGTAACAGTAACACCCCATTTCTTCATTTGTTCTGAGATGGATGTTCCATATTCAGAACACTGTTTAACGAGAGAGTCGACAGCCTTGTAACCTTTGAGAGTGAATTCGGTGTTTTCAATGATTTTCAATCCCAAGGTCTTTCTTTGGCCTCCTCTTCTTTTCTTTTCTTTAGCAGTGTCGTCAGATTCATCTTCCAATTCGAATCGTTCTTCCAGAACTTCGAAAATGGAGTCGAATGGTCTTTTGGAAATCAATAAATTAGCGACTTTTGGTGAAATGTTAGAGATTTCCAGAATATCTTGAGCGGGAGCATTGTTTAAGAATTCTAAGATTTGAGAGTCAATGGAAGTTAAGCTGGTGATGTAACCATTTTCATCATCCTCTTCAGACATGTCATCGCTAGCATCATCATCTTCCAAGTCATCATCGCTTATCAAACGAACGGGCTGATTTTTGGAAGCAGCAGCCTTTTCTCGGGCTCTACGTCTATTTTCTTTAATTTTTTGTTCCATTCTATCCAAATCATCTTCTACCTCAACATCCTCATCGTCATCCTGGATGAAATTGTCGAGTCTTCTATCGATTTTTTGAAAGGATCGATTTGGTTGGTTTGGGTCAGTGAAACTGAATTTTGCAGCTAAATTCATATTAGGCAATGCAGATGGTAACGGAATCGTAGGAGATGGAGTGGGGGTGGCGGAACTTGACCTTGCTTCGCTGGAAGCTCTCACAAGTCTTCTTCTCTTAGGCTCTTCCTCTGGTGTGAGTGCTGTAGGGCGTTTCAACATCTGATCCAACAGTGGCTGAGCTTTGGGTTTATACTTGTATTTTTCCAAAATCGACATTTTTGGCTTCTGCAAGTTAACTTTGGTGGAAACGTGGTCATTCAATGAACCCAAACGTTGCGATGGAGGTTTTGCTGTCTTGACCCGAGCTTTCCCTCTAACTTTGACTGGTGAAGTATCTTCATCATCATAGCCATTGATTTTGGGATGTGGTTCTGGACTTGGCGGCACTACTATCTGAGCTTGCTCTTGTTGTAGTTTCTCTTGTTCCTCGATTTGTTTTAATAACTTCTGACGAGCGACTTCTTCCTCTTCTTTCTTCTGCAACTCTTCCTGTTCCCGTTTTTCGGCGTCTTGTTTGCCCACTATGGCATTCTTATCGAAATTTTCGGTCAACCACGTACTGATGAGCCGTAAATTGCCCTTTCCCTTGATGAAGCCCTTGAAGATTTCGCTTTCGCTCAAGTAGTAAAACTTCTTCCGAAGCATCGGGAAATGTTCATGATTCCTTATCGCTTGTCGTTTTCTCTCCAACTGTTTCTCTTTTTCCTGGTCTATTTCGGTCATACTGGGAGTTGGTACAATGTTCTTGGACGGAGATGATCTCACCTGGATGGGCGAAGAGCTCGGAACCTGGATATACGCCAGATCAGGTTTGGGTGGAGGAGAATGAGAGTTTTCCGATGCGTCTCTACTCATTGTTTTCTTTACTGTCTGAACGACAAGACCACTATGCAGAAGAAAGAGAGATGGAGTTGAAAAAGCACATTTTTTTCATCATTTTTGTACAATTTTGATTTTTTTACTTCACGCGCGCTACGCGTAGAGATAAGTGAAAAAGATCGGTGAAAATTTGACATAATGCATACATAGGTGGGATACGATCCGAGATGGAACGCGTTATTTAATATATATGGTACCGTTGAGATACATCAAACACTCAACTGGGCTTCGATCGCTGAGGCAATGCTCTCACGACAATACGAATATATCCGGTCCTCTTCCGATGGCACCTAACCATGTCTATGGGTGTTCCTACTCAATATCCACAAGCAGCAAAAGTCTCTGTGGATGCACGAAACCAGTTCTTTTCAAATAAGCTCTCTCCGTTGCAGTTGGTGCTCAGAGGTCTGGGGAACATGTAGCCGTTTGAGCCTCCACCAACAGTGACTGTGCTAGCACCAACGAAGCAGAGGATTTTGTTAGTAGGTGCGCCAGGCGAGGTTAATAAAAGCCCTACTTTGTCTAGACGTAACCCCAAGTAGGAACAGTAGTTGCTGTAGTATGTAGCAAATGCAGTACGCCTGTGGCTCTTCAAGACGAAGCCCATCCAGAAGATCTTCGCCCTTTATTGGTTAAAGAACAAGAGAAGATCTTTGTTGTCGCCAAAAATGAGTACATTTCATATTGATTTCATGTGAAGGGTTTACTTTTTGAAATAAGAGGAGACGAGGAGATGGTTTAGTTGAAAAGACCGTTCTTCCTGAGCCAAAATCGGCTGCAACCACGGGGAATTATAGTGAGGAAGCACACTTTTGAATGCGCGAAGCTTTGAGCCAACACCAAAAAATTGACCTCTTTTGCATCCTTTCTTATCTTCTCATCGTACCATCATACCCATGTATTCGGTGCTATGCTGTGGATCGAACGGCAACTACCAGCTTGGGGTAGAAGATGACGATGACCACGATACTTTGGTGGTTGCAAAATTCCGCCGTGATGACGGAGACTTGGTTGATTTCTTAGACAGTAGACCAATCAATATCGTCTGCGGAGGTAACCATACGTTCATTTTGCTCGAATCGGGTGCACTATTCGCTTGTGGCGACAATACATACGGTCAGTGTGCTCTTGGAACAAACGCTGGTGATCATGTAGTTAACTTCCACCAAGTGAGTGGAGAATGGAGGTTGATTGCTGCTGGATGGGAGTTTTCCATTTTGGTTGGCAAAAATGGAAGCATGTATAGCTGTGGGTTGGGACAAAAGGGAGAGTTGGGACAGGGACCAGAAACTGTCAAATGTGAAGCACTTCAAGAGATGGTGGTTGATTTTGAATGCTCTGATATTGTTGATATCAAGGCATCGTTGAATCACTGCATCGTTAAGTTAACCTCTGGCGAGTTATACGGATGGGGGAACAGCAGAAAGGGCCAACTCGGAGAGATCAAGGAGGTTACTTCAAAGGGGAAACCCGCACCAATAATTTGGGCTCCCAAGAAGCTAGATTTTGGTCTTAATTTGCCGGTGGTTGATTATGGACTAGGCAGAGACCTTACATCTATTCTAGACACCACCAATACGATCACCGTGTTTGGAAAACTACATGAAACCATCCAGGGAGAGGGCCAGATTCTGAACTTGAAGTCTATGTGGTCCTCAATCCACTACAGCTATAAAACGGACTTAGTACGAATAAAGTCGTTCGGAAACAACAGTCATGGCCAGCTCTTTCCAAACCAGGCTGCAGACCCTAATAAAAATCGGACTACAGACCCCATAATAGACTTTCAGATTGGTAGTGAGCATGGTTTGGTGCTTACAGACAAAAACGCAGTGTTTGCATGGGGTTGGGGAGAACACGGTAATTGTGGAATCCATGAGAAAATAGTTTCCTCAAGCATCGACGATCAGGTAACGTTTGACTACCTTAACCCGTTCTACTTTGAGGGAAAAGTAGCGTTGTTGGGCTGCGGATGTGCTACAAGCTGGATAGTAATAGAGAATTGAGAAGTTGGAGGCTGTCACGAAGTATCTTTTCCATATTCATCTATGCATGAGGTATACACCGTTGCTCAAAGATGGAAAATATGTTCAACGTAGTTGTTATAGGACAATTGTATCGATAACCAATCAATTGCTTTTGACAGTTGAAAAAAACCGTCATAAGACTGTTTGTACCACTGAAAAATGCTAATTGGCCACTTCTTTATCATCCTGTGATCTTTCTATCCCACATCCTGCGCTCACGTTCCTCGTGAAAGCAATATGTCAGACAGAATAATCACACACACTGGAAAGAGAGAAGAAATATCGAATTTTTCACATCTTTTCCAGAACTCACCAGAAAAATCCATCTCGAATATTGTCAGTTACCCGCACCAATTCCAAATACAGTCAATTCCAAATACAGTAACCTATTAAAACCATCAACTATCTGGCTACAAGGGAAAGAAAAATAGAGGCTAAACCAGGAATATGTTTGGGGCTGTTTGTTCAGGAAGACCCATTCAACTCGCTAATCAGGTTGAGACGACAAAATATGTTATAACTATACCCAATGCATCAAATATATCGTATGTAGCGATATTTCTCCTTCCTCAAACCGAGTTTGTTGATCCTAATTTTACAGCATTGGTGTATTTCCAGTTACCTAATAGTAATGATTTCAAGCTATTAGGAGGATTAAATCCTCTCAAACCTTCGGCAATCTATCGTTTGAAGACTGGAACCAACCATCCTCCACATACCACCCAATTGGATGATATGGATATGAACGACGGAACTCCTTTGTCAGACGATGAAACCATAAATATTGGAATTTCCATCGAACCAACCCCTCATGCAGAGGCTTTATTACAAGAGGAAACCCAAAGACAGCAAGCTAATGCTAATTCCTTAGTTCCTTCTACCTCTAAGCTGTCACTTCCGACACCAAAGAACCCTCAAGATATTGCTGCATTAGCCAACAAAGTTGTCACCCATGCATACAACTACCTTGGTAGCTTCATCGACAATTCAGGCAAGGTGCCTATGAAGGCATTCGATACCTGGTGGGAAAAATTCAAATCGAAGTTATCCAACAATCCAGACTTCTTGAATGAACTATCTTAGGTTTAAGAAGTACAATCAACCAGAAAAATAAGTGGGAATTGGGAAGAAAGATTTTGATTTCGGAAAGTTATTATCTGGCCTGAAATTTGCTAAGTTCTTCGGGTTCCTCTTCGGACTCAGCTTGTAAAGTGTAAAAAATAACAATTAAAGTGCGATAGGACCGGATATGCATGCAATGTTTCTACAGAGGGCGGCGATTACTTGTATCATCGCTTAATAGGACCTGTTGTTTTACTATCGTGCCTCAAATAATTTGTCTGGAACAATAAAATATTATTTGTGCCACCCCCTAGGTTTTAGCAATTAGAGTGTTATTTCGATCTCATCTAGTTGCTTCAGCAGAATTGTTCAAAGGTTATTCTCGAAGGGTATGCTAACATCAATAAAAATACAGAGGAAATATTCTAGAACTGAGTCTTATGGACTTATCTCGTCTTTACATCTTTGCAGAAGATTTCTTTGTATGCACTAGATTGGTTTCTTCTATATGAAAGAGGCCCAAACACCTCTTGATGCTCTTCGCGATCTCTTTTTTAGTCCTGTCCATGGTGAGCATAAAAGAGTAATTGCGTCCGAAAATTGCGTCTGAAATTCACCAATTTTATCTTCATCTCTTTGTGGCTCCATGAAATAAAGGCCACTAATCTTTGACCTAATTGTTCTGCAAGTGTTTGAGAAGTTAATTTAAGTTCCCTTACATCAACCCTTAAAGTAAGGACACAAGTCTTTAAACCAATATCAGGCTTTTACTTCATTTGTCGAAAGAAAGATTAAATTGCCCATAAAGCCTAAAGCCTATTGCATTTTTTTGGGTAAGAAAATTTTGAATACTTTACTTATTTAGGGTATAATTTTATTTCATAGGAATTACCTATCATGGATTGTAGCTACCATGAACACATTTTTGTGAAGCTTATTATTCTTCAGCATTAAGTCCACTCCAAGTATGTAATTGAAGTAATGCTCTATAGTTTGGAAATTCCACACGTATTTCCACGCTGCTACTTGAAATGAGCCACAAGAACAATTTGCCCGCTAGTGCAGTATTTCAAAAATTTGCATTTGTAGCTTGAGTTAAATCTAAATTTCCCGAAGCGGAAAATTTGGTTTGTTGTGCATTAGCGAGCAATTTCACTTTGTTTAGTTAAGGTACCGTAAAAGTTAACTGCAGGAACAAAATAAAAAAATAATTATTCTTTTTTTGACAAAAATTTTGCAGTTTTCAAATGTCAGAAGGAAAAGCCTCTAGATACGGACATTTTCGAAGTTAACACAGGTCTGAGCTTCATACAATTATTATGAAGATTTCCTTTTATTCTATAAAATCCGGACTATAAAATTGATTTTTGGTGGAGATAATTAATGAAGAGAAAATAAAACAAATGATGCATAAGTTTTGGAAAGATGTAAACAGGAAAACCGAAGAAAACGATAAGCTATTCCGAAATGGTAAGAGAGTTCTATAATATTTTGTTATGGTTCAAATGTATCAGACATGTAGAACCGAGGAAGAGAAGAGCGATAGCGGAATGATCAATGGCGCAAAAATGGACGAATGATGGAACTCATAAATTGGTCAACAGCTGAGTGTCCGTCCTTCATGTCATCAATTAAATCTCCATTAGTAAACTTAGTAGGCTGAGGAACATGCTGGAAAACAGAACTCAATATCTTTTTTCCATCGTAAGTAGGAGTAGCTTTGGCCAATGCAATGTTGGAACTTACCCTATTGGCCAAAGAGATAGCATCTAGAGGGTTATGGAAACTATCTAAGTAAGCTCCATAATTATAAAATATATCAGGCTTATCAGTGTTGTATTGTTCGGGAATAATTTCAGTTGTTTTGGCATGAACGGAGGATACAGTAGTCAGAGTTGGTACACCATCCCTTTTGAAGAAGGTAACAGTAGTTACATTGGGAATCACAAAAGTTTCGGGTGGAATGTCCCAGAGTGTTTCTGTTGTTTCCCATTCCAAAGTTTTTGTTGTTTCCCATTTCCAAGTTCTTGTAGTTTCCCATTCCCAAGGTTGAAGAAAAGGAGCACCGCTAACTAACAACGTGCAAAAGAACATTGTAAAGAGGATTGATATCTGCATACTGGAAGTTTTATGTATGATATAATCTTAGGTATCAATATAATCTTAGGTATCAAGTCTATTAGAGAATATATGGCACCAAAGATTGACTGATAGGGTCAATTGTACTTGGAGATCCAAAGACAATGAAAGGCTTTAAAATGTGAATCAAAGTGAAGATGGTTTATTTGAATTTCGAAAATTGGAACTGGATCTTCTTTTATATTCAAAACCTAAATCGCATTCTATGTGAACCACATTCGGCTTCTTATGGAACAAAAGCGAAGAAAGCATAAGATTGATAGGTTGCATTTCTAGTGAATCAAAATGGAAATTTTTCAAAAAAATATGCCGAACTAGTATTTTAACCTATGGCTGAAACAGAAAATAAGAAACAAGCCATGTACCTCTCATAAAATAAAGTCATCTGAAAATTGCGTGCATAGTGGGAAGGCATTTTACGTAATTTTGCACTCACGGAACATTCTGCAAGGAACTGGAAAAAGCTATAGTCGCATTCCATGCTTCCTTCCCCGTCGTACTTGCACTATCTCCTTTTAATTTTTTTGTCTGGGTATAGTAGAATCTTCACACATGTGTGAGCCAATTCAAACGTTCCATCTATGTGAGTGGGTTTCCATACTTCTACCAAATTCTTTTTGAAATTGTATGAGATATGCTGCTTCAAGATATGAGTTATGCCTTGCAACGAAAACACATGGCAACAAGAAAGCTTGCATACTTCTATGCAAGGTACTGCCATACAGGAACCCACTTAGAGGTTTCTTTTTTTTTTTTCTCTCAATTACATTTATCACAAAACAAGAGGAGGCATTACTATCTACTTTTGTCGTTTATTTATTGTTAAGATAATATTCATATACTATTGTCGAGATATTTAGCATGATTTGTAATGAAGAGCTCATGGCAAAAAAAGGGTTACCTATTGCCAAATTGAATTATTACATATTTCGTGGTTAAAGAGAGGGAATTTCTGAACAAAATCTCTTTGTTAATTGAAGAGAACACATAGCAGACGAGTTCTAGTGAAGAAAAGAAGAAAACAATAGATACTTTATAAATTACCCTCTGAAAAAGTGGCATACAACAATAACTGAGATTTATATGAGAAACTTTAAATCTTAAATTTTCGAGGAGTCAATTAATTGCTATCTATTCATTCTTTGGTTAATAATATCGGAAAAAAGTTCATGGGGGTTAAAAAATAAGCGAAAATGTTTTTCCCTATTTCATTGAGACGAAATATACCGGCTAGTAGTAGATGAGCAATTCTTGATTTACCCCTTAATGTCTCACAGTGAACTTTATTAAATATGCTGAATTCCTTATTGAGTTTGAACCTTCGCCATTGGCCATTTGTGCACTTCATTTCAGGCTCAACCAGGCATAATCAATGAGTGACGGTGGCATCTACTTTCATGGAAAAGGGAAAGCGGTGTAGGTATTAAAGTAACTCATTGCACATAGGACCAATGAGAGGTTTTGTTGCAATGTTTCACAATAAAAATCTGTTTGACGTATTAATTTATATAACGGTTTCTTGAGATTTTTTGTTTTATTTCTCCCGAAGCATTGCAACATCTCTCTGTACCAAACTTTGTTTTAAACTCTGGAGCAGAAAGCCCTGGTACGACCGAATCCTTCCATTTTGGAAGGTAGTATCGAAGACTTCGCATTTGTCACTAAGATGAAGGCCTTTTCTCTCTTCTACATATAGCAGGGGTATTTAATTAGTAGATAGCGGCAGAGCTCGCTTTACAGAGTCGTCGTTTGTGGTTTACAGAATGCAGCACATGCATGCATTCCGAATATTTTTTTCGCTTGCATCTCACAAAGAAAAAGAGGTGTTAGAAGGGAATCGCTATATTTCCTTTTTAGAATACAATTGCATGACCTGCAGGTCTTTATTTTATCGAGTTATAGCTTTTGAAATGAATCCGAGTCAATGATTTTTTTTGTTATCCTGAATCCTTAGTATCCAAATCTTAATTCATCTATTTGTAATATCTGTCCGAATCTTATCATTTTCAAACAATTTACCCCTTAGCTTGAGTTGCTTGTCTTGGTGTTGCATTCTTATCAATAAATCTGTTATTTTTTTTACGTCGGGCGCTTGTGAAATAATAGATAACTCCTGGGATTTAAGAGCTATGCAGTTTAGTAGACAAGAATATATGTGCCTCTCTTCAAAAATTGGGTCGGAGATTTGTAGCTAATAAAACCCAGTTCAGAAGTTCTTTCGAAATGGGGAATTTCATCATTGCATTATTATAAAATTAGCATTAACCAATCAGTTCCAAGTCTTATTTGGATGGTACCAAATTTTTTTCTTAACTGAGAGACATTTATGAAAGGCTTTTTTGATGAAGAAGATATCCGAGGATATTAGGTCGGATAAGATCACAATATCTTTTTGAAAAAATTATGTGAAGACGATTTTCATGGTGAAGCCTAGTTCCTCGTTCCAAGATTTAATTCAATTTTATATACACTTATGTCTCCGAAGTCGATTTGCTTCACTGGAGTTCCAGTATTGGTTCGCTGCATAGCATTAGTTAATGATTTACAAGTTTAGACACAGTAAGGTGGCAGAATTTGTATGCGCTGCAATGCAACGTCTGAAACCTTCCTTGCACCAAAAATGTTAGTAACAAAAAGAGAGGTGATAGAGCTATATAAATTGCAAACCCTTAACAGAACAGAAAAGATTCTACACTACTGGTAGTGTGCATGACGTATGCCATGTTATTACAAGAGACAACCCCTAAATTTCAAGACTTTCAACATTGCTCATGCATGAGATTATGTTGGCTCTGGAATGTGAGTTGATAAGTAAACTTGGCTGAGAAAAAGTTCATCATTCCCAGGTAATATTGAGAATTTACTATTGCGAATGCCAAGAGGGGGAACGCCCCCGATCTAGACTAATCACAGCTGGCTGATCAGGTTGACGTGCGATTCAGATAAAACTATTCGGGTTCCCAGAGATCTATCGATCTCCTTCATGATATTATTACAAACCTCTTCTTGCAATAAATACGAGAGAAAAAATCCGTACACCAAGAATATAAAAGCCGTACACCAAAAGTGACACAAGACCCATGCACCCACTCATATCAGATCCCAGTCAAAGTGTGGCGTTTTTTTGCGGCGATTATTGCCCGAGGTGCCACAAGAATCTCATCTCATCTCTAATGACAGTAGTTATGGACCCACCTTCTACTGTTATAGGTTTCCCACCCTACACCAACTTCATGAACCATTTGTAAGCCACGTAAGAGAAGTTGGTGCCATTGAAAACACGTGACATTTTTTCGTAGCCACAGTTTTCTCTGTTATTTCTTTTTCATTAGAGTAAACGCCAATTTGTAAGCCGAACTAGGTTTTTACATAATACATATAAATTGACGTAGTTTTGCATTTTTTTTTTTCTTCCGAGTTTCTTTTTTCCTCCTAATTACAGTTTTTTCTTACCATCGTTAAAGTCCAACCTCTTTCGTCCTTGGTATCCTGAATAATAATTCAACTTATTTACTTGAAATTATTATAAGCTCAAAACTCTCGCGTCATGACTATTGAATCAACCAGCAACGTGCAATACGGTTTTGGTACCAAAGCCATCCACTCTGGTGCTCCTATTGATCCTCACACCGGGGCTGTCATTGAGCCAATCTCATTGTCCACCACTTTCGCTCAAAGTGAACCTTCCAAACCAATTGGTATCTACGAATACTCGAGATCTGCTAACCCTAACAGAGATAACTTTGAAACTGCCATTGCTAGCTTAGAAAACGCCAAATATGCTCTTGCTATTTCTTCTGGATCTGCCACCACTGCTCTCATCATCCAATCCTTACCAATCAACTCTCACATCATCTCTGGTGGTGATGTCTACGGTGGTACTCACAGATACTTCACCAAGGTTGCCAACACCCACGGAGTGTCTGCTGAATTTGTCGGTAACTTGGAAGCTGACTTGGAGAGTTCCATCAAAGAAAACACCAAGTTGGTGTGGTTGGAAACCCCTTCCAACCCAACTTTGTCTGTCACTGACATTAGACTCGTTTCTAACATCTTGAAGAACCACGAAGCTAAAACTGGTAACAAGATCTTATTGGTTGTTGACAATACTTTCTTGTCCCCATACGTGTCTAACCCATTGAACTTTGGAGCTGATGTTGTCGTCCATTCTATTACCAAATACATCAATGGTCACTCTGATGTTGTGGGTGGTGTCTTGGCCACCAACAGTGACGAATTACATGAAAAATTCAGATTCTTGCAAAACGCCATTGGCTCTGTTCCATCTCCATTCGACTCCTGGTTGGCCCACAGAGGTTTGAAGACCTTACACTTGAGAGTCAGACAAGCCTCTTACTCGGCATTGAAAATCGCTGAATACTTGTCTCAACACTCTTCTGTGTCTAAGGTCAACTACCCAGGATTAAAGTCCCACCCAAACCATCATGTCGTGTTAAACCAACACAGAGATGGTTTAGGAGGAGGTATGATCTCATTCAGAATCAATGGAGGTGCCAAAGCTGCTTCTGTTTTCACCTCATCTACCAAGTTGTTCACTTTGGCTGAATCCTTGGGAGGTATTGAATCATTGATTGAAGTTCCTGCCATCATGACCCACGGAGGCATTCCAAAAGCCGAAAGAGAATCGAACGGTGTTTTCGATGATCTTATTAGAGTCTCTGTTGGTATTGAAGAAACTGAGGACTTACTTGCTGATATTAAGCAAGCCATTGAAGTTGTTGAAGCTTCTACCTAATAGATTACGATAGACAATGCATTTACGTAATTGTAAAAGAACGTAGACAAACAAACTAGAGAGTTATAGTAAATTACCATAGAGAAACAATAGCGTTAATGAGACAGATACTGCATTTTGCAGATTGCAAAAGCAAAACTCCGTACCGCAGAGTTTTGCAGTCGTGACGTGGTACTTTTCAGATAAGAAGCCGCTTCGGACTCTCTTTTCTTCAATCACTTCTATTCTACCACCTGATGAAGTTATTCAACTTTCAAACCGCCCTTGTGGTATCGGGCTTCTTGTTGGCACTATCCAGGGCCCTGATTGTAGACACGAATGAAGAAATCATCTGTGATCCCGATTCTCCGTCCGACTGCTACCCGCGTCTCTTTGTTCCTACGGCTGAGTGGCAAGCAATCAAACCAGGCCAGGACATTCCTCCAGGATTACATGTCAGAATGAATGTGGACACTTTGACCAGAGAAGCCAAGATATTAGACCCCAATGAAGATACGAATAATGGATCGTTAGAAGAACCAGTCTCAGATCTCGTAGTAAGCGATATCTCTCAAGAAGAACAGCAACAACAGGAGGCCGAGATTTTGGAAGAACAAAAGGGAAGTATCCAGCAAAAGATTGTCGATGCATATAAAGATAACGGGCAGGTGCCTGATAAGCCAAAGCCGCATGTAAGTATTGAAGATTTGAATGATTACGAATCTGCAGTCAACCAATTATCTTTCTTTTTTGAGGATAGGAACACAGCATTCTTAAGCAAAGCCCTAGATGTTCTTGTTGATTTGAGTCACGATATTGAGTTTGGAATGAAACTTAGCCGCGATCAGTCGATATTTGACATTTTACAGAAGATCTCCCATAATTTATCTCCTAATGAGGCTGATTTGAAAGAGAAGATATTCAGAATTATGGGATCTACATTGAGAAATAATCCGGAAGCAGTGAAAAACGTTTTGGATAAGCAATCGTCGTCGTTCATGGATGCCATTTTCGTGGAATTAAGCTCACCAGAGAACTCTGATGTCATCAAAAAGCGAATTTTGGGAGTCATCCAAGGATTAACCTCAGATGACCACTTCAACTTCAACTATTTCCATTTTGGCAATGATAGATCTGCTTATGGAATCAGTCAATTGATCAATGTATTTCCTAGGTTAGAACAAGGAACCAAATTAAGATTAGTGAATATCCTCGAGGACATTAAGATAATCGACTTGCCAGTTAATGTGGGAGGCGACAAGAAATCGAAGGAGGATTCGGTAAAACCAGATAACAAAATGTCTGCTTTCTTACAAGATTACTTACGAAATGGAAAGGTGACTACAGAAAACCAATTTAAACTTTTTTTCACCAAACTCGTGGAGATCCATAGAGCTAACAAGAATTTAAGGCCAGAGTACGAGTTTTTGGAATGGTTGAGTGCAGAAGCAAGTTTACGAGTAGATGGAATAAAGCCGAATGACCAACTTTATTCAAGATCAGACGATGAATTCGATCAGGAAATGTTGAAAGTCAGACACGAAGTGTTTGGCAATCCGAACGCTTATAGAAAAGCCATTATTCACGATGAGCTTTGACGTAGTTAATATAGTAATGTCAATTTATGAAAATCGTAGTGATACTAGAGTACTTACAGATGGTGCAGCAATATTAGAGTAATTCGTAGAGATAATACAAATGGTGTACTGAACTTAATGTATTAGAGTGAATTCGTTAATGATATATGAGATGATTCTATTATATATTTTGATTTGGTAACCTAATCGAATAAACCGAAACCCATGTCATCATCGGATTCTTCAGCAGCTTCTTCTTCAGCTTCTTCAGCAGCTGGAGCATCACCAGAGGAAGCAGCAGCAGCAGAAGAGGCACCAGCTGGAGCACCAGTTGGAACGGAAGACAATTTTTCGTTACCTTCGGCGATTAATTCTTCGGCGGATTTACCTTCGACATCGGCGAGTAATTTGGAGATTTTGTCTTCTTCAACTTCGATAGAGACGGATTCTAAAACTGATTTGATGTCAGCAGCAGAAGGGGAAGCGTTACCGGCGTTGACCAATAATAAGTAAGCAGCTAAGTATTTCACTAAATTGTTAGTAGATGTCGGGAGTTAGGAGAGATCAGGGTGTCGAGGTCATAGGAAGTCAAGTTCATAGTGTGTCGAGGCATAGTGTTGAGTCTACTTCCATTCAAAGGTCATCCTTTGTTCTTATCTTTTTGTCAACATCCCTTCAGAAAATTTTCGGGGATACTTTTGTTCAAATTCATATTCAGATCCACGGACACCGCCTGTTCTCCATGTGTGAATCCACGTCTCGTTTACATACTTTTGTCTGTGTTTAATGAACAACAACTTGCACTATCAATAACGAAAAACGATTTTTCACTGTCCGCCATACAAACTGGAAAACGAGAGAATTACACAAAACTTACGCCAGCAGAAAATCAGAAAACCAGGAAAATCAACAGTCACAAGGTCACGTGACACCCACATATACCACTCAGAGCTCAATATTGGCCGTAAATACAACCGTTCAACGTACTAGGCAGGCCGCTAAGTAGTTGACGGGGTAGTATGTCCAAGGACGTCCATTGAGCAGCACGGTCAACTTTCCACTGGATGTTTTAGCTTGTGGTGGGCACGGATTTTTTTTTGCGGCAGAAAACGATTACGTTATCAGATCACGTCATCACTGATAAGGTCCGAAACCCAAAACCTCCATCAATAACCAGTTCCACCCTATCATTACGAGTTCAACCCCATCAATTGACACCCACCATCGACATCCTTGACCTCCACACTGTCAATGAGCACACATAAACCCTTTCCTGAGTTGAGCAAGAGCAATGAAGCTGAGTTGATTGAGTCGTTATTGCAATGGAGTTTGAGCAATGGCTTAACGATGTATCCACCAGACTTTAGTCAATTCAAGGTAAACCATGCTCCAATCACGTTATTTCCCACACCATTCCCGTCGAAGTTGTTCAAGAATGCAGAGAACGTGCAAACCACCTTTAATGAGTTGTATGTGAATCTCATTAGTAAGCAGAAACCGTGGTTGATTGACATTTTACGTAACTTATCTCAGTTTGATGTAGGATTTACCGGGAAATTATTTGAAATCTACAACAAGTCCCTTGAAGGGAATAATGGGAAGATAAAACAGCCGTTAAGTCTCGGGTTATTCAGATCAGATTATATGATCAATGAAAGTGACCAAACCATAAAACAGATTGAATTCAACACCATCAGTGTATCTTTTGGAGGATTGTCTTCCAAAATAGGCCAATTACACAACTACCTCAATGACTCGGGTAAATATGACGATGATTACTCTTTCAGATACTATAAGGATGGAGAGGTGCCCATCAGTGAATCCGCGAACAAATTAGCTAAGGGACTCGCTGATGGTAATTATTACTACAACAACCAGAGTGAATCGACCAAAACAGTGATTTTATTCATTGTACAGCCTGGTGAGCGTAATTGTTTTGATCAGAGACACATTGAATATGCGTTATTACAGAATCATAGTTTGAAGTCTTATAGAATGAGCTTAGAGCAGGTTAAGGAGAAAACTACGGTGAAGGACGACAAATTATATATAAAGGCCACCATGGATGAAGTTTCTGTGGTTTACTACAGATCAGGGTATGCTCCAAGCGACTACGAAGAAAATTCGGAGTTGAATTGGGATAACAGACTTTACCTTGAGAACTCGTTAGCCATTAAATGTCCGTCAGTTTTGACTCAATTATCGGGAGCGAAGAAGGTTCAACAAATATTGACCAATAAAAAAGTAGTGAAGAGCTTCTTGCCTAGTGTATCAGAGGATTCGTTGAATGAATTATTGTCAACTTTTGCTGCTATTTACCCGTTGGACGACAGTGAAGAAGGAAAGAGGGCGCAAAAGTTGGCATTTGAAAACAGTGAAAACTACGTATTAAAGCCTCAAAGAGAAGGAGGAGGAAATAACATTTACAAAGAAGATATCCCTGGGTTTTTGAAAAAGCTCCCAAAAGAAGAATGGGAGGGATATATATTGATGGAGATTATCAATCCACCATACCATCGGAACAAAATCATTAGAGACGGCCAAATCTACCAGGAGGATGTAATCTCTGAGCTTGGGATATTTGGAACGGTTGTTTTCAATGAAGATTCGGGAGAGATTTACGATAATTCCCAATCTGGGTTCTTGTTGAGATCCAAGTTTAGTAATAGTGACGAGGGCGGAGTTGCTGCTGGATTCGGTTGTGTAGATACGGTGTATTTGTATTGACCTACAAAATTATACTGTGGTCCTAATTCATGCTATTCATACTGCTTTTACTAGTACCCTTTGTAGTTGTTATTTCGGCATATGCTCTTTCCGGTTATCTTCTTTAAAATTCCCGTTGATGTTTTATTGGAGTGGATATCAACTGCCCACAATGCGCCGCCAATGGAGTTGGTGAACATGAAGAATATGCTTATGAACGGTATTGATTCTAGTAACAATGCCACGATCCCAAATCCGATGTATGCCCCCGTATTGTGTTTGTAGACAGCTTTGATTTGACGATTATCGTAGCCCTTAAGGATAAAAAAGCGATTATGGCACTGCAATCCTCTTGAAGGAGATTGAATAAGAATCACTGCAATAGGGCCGATTATAGGGATAAAGTTGATTAAAAAGAGAAGGAGTAGTTTGATGATGACGAACGGGATGATCAAGATCTTTGGTAATACTATCATAAACCGAAGTATTTGCACTGTAAAGGGCACTTTGACGATACGGCGTAATTTACCTTGGAGCACCAAGTCATGGGCGAATTCTTTGCTGAGAATGGCATCGAAAGTGATTTTCTGAATCTCGGGCATCAAGACGATGGAAATGATCAAGATAGACAAGTAGCTTGATTGCTGGAGTACGGTGATCCAGGCAGTAAAGATACCTATGGGGCCATGGAAAATGACCTGGATGGACACCAACCACGGATAAACCAAGATGTGCATCAACACGTAAATGATCAACATGACAATGGCCTGGGGAATGAGCACAGTTATGTAGAATGGCCAAAGGTCCTGGTGGGAGAAGAAGTAGTACATTCCCTTAGTAGTTAGTATGAGAGGAAGAGGAGAAGGAGGCTGCGAGGGCTACGAACCTTGAGTGGGTAAATGAATGTCCCAGACCGGACAACCTCCACAGGGGTCACCACGAAGCGGTTTCCTTTGGTACAGAGCTTTTTTCCGAGTTTTACTATGAGTTCAGTCATGGTGAATGGGTGGTGGCTGTTGGTGGATAAAAGTGGTTGCGAAAAGTGAGTTTGCGCAACTGCACGGAGGCACGGGTGCACATATGGGGCAGCAGCTATTCATCGGGCTACGGCCAACTGCTGGTCGTCTGGTGATCCTGCAACCACGCAATCCGGTTGGTTCATTCTCCGCCGTCGATCGTGGTCAGATCTCTGTCACATTTGGCACTCTCTAGACACCGGCGATTACCACCTGTCACTGGAGGGTGGGTTGGGATCTGCGTACTGGCAATGATCTGCAAGTCGACGTTTACGCAGTCGCAGCTGCGCAGAAAAGTGAATACCACAACTCCAGCACCAGCACCAAGGCACTACCAAGGCATCATCACCAGAGGGCACCGAGTAGTCTCTGACATCTGCTGGACCCGTTACTGGCGTTGGATAGATGTAGGAGAAACTTCTAGGTCGTAAGCAGCCACAGAAATTGAGCCATGTCTCCTCGTAAACTTCATGCGGGTGCTGCTGGGAAGTGCCCCAAAAACAGCAGGTGCATTATTATAAGCTTAGTGTTCCTAAAACGGCAATCACATTCTTATCAACCCTCAACCCAAAAAGCTGCAATGTCATTGTCATCGAACCAAATTTCGCTGATTGTCTCTCCCCACTGCCCTTACCCAAAATCGGCAGAATACCTATTTCCTAACCCAGAAGATTTTCCTGGTATTAAAATAGCATTCTTTCGATCAACTTAGTTGTAAAAAATTAAAGTTTAATCGGGAGTCTTAATTTAGCTCACGGCCGCCCCAGGGCCCACTATTGAACAAGCTCGTTAGGTGCACTGGGAGTAAACTGCCTGTTTCGGCTGGCATTTATCTACATCTTGCTTTTTTAGCTGCGGCTAAATCTATAGGCTTACGCCCCATGCAGATAGGCTGCATCCACAAATCTGTCACTTTTTTGTATGCGATAACTAACGGGGGAGAAACGTGCTTACATATAAATATGGTTGAAAGTCCCACCACCATTAAATTAAGGTTATACTCCTTCCTTTCTTTCTTTCCTCCTTTCCTCCTTTCTTTCTTTCCTCTCTTACGATGAGTTTTTTGAGAATGACTTCTTCAAGAACCCAGTCAACGGCCACCACATCCACGTCCACCACCACCTCTACGTCCACGTCCACGTCTAGTGCCACTTTCAGCACCTACAACTCGTCCTACGCTGGCTTCTCTGCCACGTCGGTGCCAGAGTTCGTCAAGATGTTGAATAAACTCCCCAAGGATAACAACTACTTCGCCGATTCCCACTACTACACCAACGGAAAGGGGCTCCGGTATCAGCCGGGGATGTACGAGATAATCGCTCATTTGAAGCTAATTAAAGCGTTCCAGGCATTGAAACACAACGTCACCACCCACTCACACACATACACCAACGGCGACGGTCCTTACTTGTGGAATGCCTTCATCCACAACTCCATCAGAAGATTCATCACCTTCGTCAGCGCATTGAAACATAAATGCCAGCCCTCTGCATCTGGCATCCCCCATAATGAAGACAGTGCGTTTTTCGCTAGCACCTCCAAAAACCCTTCCTTGTCTCAGTTGTTAGCCTCCACTTTGCCCCCCATCGATATCTTGTTGATATGGTATTCGTTGTTGACAAACTCCCAAGTGTGCTACGATATATTTGCGCGCTATAACTTTCTCGAATTCATGTTCCATCCGTTCCCCTTGTGTCTCATCAATACCTCCATCAGAAACGATGATTTCAGTTACTTACCCCTGCAACTCTACAAGAACAATTTCTATGATGTCATGGCCCAGTTCAATTGCAATTTGAATTACGACCTCGTGGAAATGTTCAACCCGGAAGAATTCTACGTGCCCTTAAAATGTCCCAACTGCGACCTGGTGTTGCACGATAAGGTGCCACTTTGCCGGTTCAAGTCCAAATCCGGATTCATCGACGAAAACTTCAAGCTCGACTTGTCCTCCAGAAACTGTAATTGTGGCTTTAGCCCTATAATAACCCACGAATCGTTGCGGATCCGTCAGTTATACAGAGACCTTTCTTCTGGCAAGACTCCGGTTCCAAACGTGTATAAAGTAGCATCCAATTTCTTCGTTAAAGGTGCCCATATCTCAGTAGGTGAGTTGAACAAAGAGCTCAAAACGTTTTCCTTTGATAAGACTGAAACTGACTTGAGTAAAATCATCCACCATTTGAAGTTGATTGTCAATGACAATCCTACCACCACATCCTACGTCGATAGTTTGAACGAATACTCGTCCATTGACTTGATGCATTTGACCATCACCAAACCGGATTTAATCCAGCTATCGACCGACGTCAAATCGGTGGTTACCGCCAAATTCCACTTTGTAAAGAAAGTCAACACTTTTGACGTGCTACATTCGGAGAACTTGGAGACTACGTTGACCAATTCAATTAATCGGTACTTGAATTTTTGGTCGTTGATAAAGAGCTCGGCAACCGACAAGAAGGGGAAGCATACCTACGAAAGGGGCCAATTGATTCCAACCATAGACATAGACTTGGTTTGGCTCACGCACAAGCTCTCATTCCATTACTACTATAACTGGTCCTTCTTCCGCATCAACCAGTTTGTTGATAGAAACGAAGTAGTAAATCGTCAATTATCGGACAAGTTCTTTGAGAGTACGGCGTTACTATACAAACAGAGCTTTCATGACGATTTTACCAACTGCCCTTGCAGATTGTGCTCCACCATCAAAACGAAGCAGAATGATAAGTTTTCCAAGAAGTTTTCCAGCAAGCAGGACTCTAGTGATTATGTGCTATCGCAGAGAAACACCAATGTGGGGCTTACTCACATCAGCCGGTTCAATTCAAGCGGTGATTCGACTGATAAGATTGTAGAGAGGGTTAAAACTTACTATGACGACATGAACAAGAAGAACTTCAGGTACTCGAAGTACGTTTCCACCAGCAAGCATTCCATCAGCAACTTGAGCAACAAGCTAAACGTCACAGGATATTGCATTTAACCACGCCATTGGATATTGCATTAGCCGCAAGTAACAAGTGTCATTGGATAGTGCACTATTATGAGTAACAATCCAAGTAGACACTGCATTAGCCATGAGTAACAATCCAAGTAGATACTGCATTAGCCAACCAGGAGCAAGCCAAACGGATCATACAATGATATACACTAGGAAGGCTCGGCTTAACACCGCTTCAACATGAGAGGCGAATAAAATGGCATTATTCTGTAAGCACAAACGCTCTGTGTTCAGTAGCATGAACAGCATTGCATTGGCTGTTAGCACTCACTGTTTTCATTAAGCAACATGAACTACAAGGCAGCTGAATTATTACACTCACACTCCAGCACCACACCCACAACACACTTCACTAGCACACGGTTTCACTTCTCTCTAATTATATATTGTATAGGCGGTGTAAAGCCAATTGCAGCTATTTTAGTCTAATGTGCGCCCCACACATAAACGGCACATTTTGAAAGCTGTCAAACCCGCAGATGCGCGAATGCCGAGCCGAGTCAAGGCCTATAGGGTATCTTTCGGAGTCAGCATCTAGAACTCGACTATTGGTATATAAACAGGTGTCCTTCCCACGTATTCTCAAATCAGCACACGACACAAGTCACACGACATGTCACAAGGATTATCAACTACTAAATTAGCCGAATGGGCCGATCAACTAGATAAGGATATCGGCACTCAATTGGCCGCCTCGGTGTTAAGGACCTACAACTCACACGAGGCCTTGATCAACCGTGATGTGGCCATCAAGAACACCACCAACATCTTCAACACTGCTGTCAAGCCCGAAGGAGCCCCTGTGACCAACCAGAAGTCCAGTGGAAGATGCTGGATTTTCGCATCCACCAATATGATGAGAATTAAGCTCATGGAACTCTACAACTTGAAAGAGTTCCAATTTTCTCAATCCTACTTGTTCTTCTACGATAAATTGGAGAAGGCAAACTACTTCTTGGAGAAGTTTGTTGAAAAAATCGATGAAGAAGGTGCCGAAGGTGCATTGGACTCCCGTTTGATCCAAACGTTATTAGAGGACCCAGTTTGTGATGGAGGTCAGTTTGATATGCTTGTGAATATCGTTGAAAAGTATGGATTGCTTCCTTACTCAATGTATCCTGATGCCTACTCTTCCACGGCATCGCTGACGGTTAACTTCTTGATCAAAACCAAGTTGAGAGACTTTGCTGAGATCTTAAGGCAAGCCAAGAAAGACGGCATCGACCTCGATGCTTTGAAAACGAAAATGCAGCAAGAAATCCACCGTTTGTTGATTATCACCTTGGGAAAACCTCCACAAACCAGCGATCAATTAACTTGGGAATACGTCGACAAAGACGACAAAATCGGTAAAATTGACTTCACTCCATTGTCGTTGTATAAGGACATCTTGAAAATTGATTTGACCAAACATGTTTCCTTGTTAAACGACCCAAGAAATGACTACAATAGAAACATCAGAATCGAAAATCTTGGTAATGTTGTTGAAGGTAAGGGAGTCAGATACTTGAACTTATCCATTGACGAAGTTATTGATTATTCTGTCAAGAGACTTCAAAACAACCACGCTATATTCTTCGGTACTCATTCTCCTCTCTACATGGATAAGAAAAGAGGTATCTTGGACCAATCATTGTTTGACTACAAGTTGATCAACTTCGAAGCTAACCAGAAGAAGAGCAGCAGAATCGAGTACCGCCAATCGTTGATGACCCATGCCATGTTGATTACTGCAGTTCATTTGGATGATGAAGGCAAGCCAATCAGATGGAAGGTAGAAAACTCCTGGGGTGAAACCTCGGGCCAAAAGGGGTTCTACGTCATGGATAACGAATACTTCAAACAGTATGTTTACCAAGTGGTAGTTGAGGAAAGTGAATTATCGGAAGAACACAAGCTAATCGTTAAAGATACTAAAAATGATATCGTGTTACCAGTTTGGGATCCAATGGGTGCTTTGGCCACCTTCAAATATGAATACGAGCAATAGAGGAAATCAAGTGATAGTAAAATTAGTTCGTAAGTTAGAAGTTAGAAGTAAGCAATTAAAGTAAGCCAAAAGTAAATCATAGTTCATAAATCACTCGTAAATTTCATTAAACATGCTGTAGACCAAACTAAAGCTTCCCACTTTATTAAGCAGTACTAGCAATTCTGAAACTTAAGTGAAGGATTTGATGTTACTTCGAGAGAGTAAGAGCTTGTAGAAAGTTATTAATAAACACGGCTATCTATAAATCATAACTACAGTCCTTCACTGTTGAAGTAGTTGAAAACCCGATTTTTAGCAGCCTTTTTGAAGGTTACCCGGCCAGCAGCTGTCTACAAAAAAAAGTTTTTTCATACAACTTAAGATTTTAATAGTAATCATCCATACTTTTTTTAGTCTCGAATTGTAAGTAATAATGAAAGACACTTCTATTCTTTCAATAGGATGATAAAAATAACACAGACCTGTACTGATTTCATAAAATGCAGATAAAATTATTGCCTAACGCTGAATGAAAGAAAGAAGTTGATGATTTAATGAAAAATACTAACAATTGAAGGTTTATATAAGCAATAAACGAGTTCTAATTGGTGATTTTGAAATGTAGAATGAACTGTGATGTGAAATGTGAAACGTAGAGTTCGCCTGGAGGTATTTAAGCGATGGAAAGATCCCAACTTCTCGATGTAAACTGCTGTCGACCAAAATTATGCAGGTGTAAAAGTAGACCATCCAAAAAACCAGGTGTATTATCCTAGATTGACATCCTTGCTTTCTTTTCCTTGCTACACTTTGTTTTTGACAATATATATTATATGAACAATAATTAAGTTCGTTAATTATGTAAATGATTTATTTATTTTTTAGCAGTTAATCTTCTTAAGTAGAAGGCTAATTCTTCACCTTCCAAGATGTAACCATCACATCTACCAGATTGACCTGGTCTTGAGGAGATAGCAGCGTATAATCTACCAGCACTGAATTGGTGTTCAACGGAAGATTCAATAGCAGCACCAGCGGATCTAGAAGCTAATTTTCTTTCAACTTTCTTAGATTTGGTGACTTCTTCTTCGTTAGCCCTCTTTTTACCTAATTGTTTACCGTAGTGAGTTTCAAACCATTGTCTGAATGGAGTGGCATCAATTTGAACAATAGCAGATTTGGTTAAAGTGTTAGTTCTAACTAATTCGTTATTAGATGGATGGTAGACAACACCGGCAATTCTGGTCTTTCTGGAAACACCTTCGGAACCCCAAGAGAAGTTACCGGTTTCGATTCTTAAAGCTCTGAATTTCTTGTTACCACCTCTGGTTCTAACAGTGTGAATTCTTTTGGTACCAATTTTGGTGTTGGCAGATTGTCTACCTAATTCGAACTTTCTCTTCTTTCTGAATTGGGCTCTTTTGGCACCAGTGGCAGCACGTTTGTGACGAGAATCTCTAGAAATACCCATATTGAATTATCTAAAAAAATTGTTAGTATAAGAAGTCTTTGAAAAAGTCAGAATTTATATTGTAAAGATCAAAAATACTAGGTGGTGATATCAAGGAGGATGAGCAGGATAATGTTGATGCCGATGAAATGATATTCTAAAAATTTTCTTGATTTATGCTTGAATGATCGTGTGGACACTATGGGATGAGAAATCTAGGTATAACCAAGGAACAAATCAACAACTGAAGTCAGTACTATGCTGACGCTTAAGACCACTATTACTTGACTCGATACAATATAGAATATCAGAGATATATCTTTTGAAACATACTCTTAGGTTTGCTGAATCCGATAAAACTTTAGAAGAAGTAGTATAAAATTTTTCTCTTGTATTTTTTCTAACGGGCCTGAGTGAAAAAAAAATCAAACCTTTGGTACAGTGAGACTTTGTTAGTTATGGCGGAGTGCATACAGGGGAATGAACGGGCGTATGCGCAGGAAGGTATAATATGCAGTATTTCCTTATAGTGCGACTAAACACGTGCTTCTGCGTTCAAGGGGCACAAGCCCTAGAATGTACGGATGTCACACTAAACAAGCCTTCGTGCATCCTGTCATGCGTGTGATGTGCGATGAGTATGAAAATCTGACAAACGATAAAAAACCACCTCTGCTACAACTGCTTGTATATACGGAAACGGTTTTGTGTGGGAATAACCCGATAGTAATTCACTATAGCACTGCTTGTACATAGATAAAAAAAAACCCAGTTTCGTTTTTTCAATAAAGGTATGGAGTCGATTTACGATGAAATAGAGATTGAAGACTTTACATTTGATCCAATAACCCAGCTATTCCAGTATCCATGTCCGTGCGGGGACAAGTTTGCGATCGGTATTGATGATTTGTCTGACGGAGAGGAGATTGCTGTGTGTCCCAGTTGCTCCTTGATGGTGAAGGTGATTTTCGAGCCCGAGGATCTCGAGGAATACTATGAACAACTAGAGTAAGTGAGATGGGCATAATGATAAAGCAGGTCCCATAAGCAAGAGCATATGATCATAACAAAGTCATAAATCAACCAAAAGGGGGCTAACGAGCCATAACAGAGCCTTAAGTGTGCCAAAAGGGGGTCTAACGAGCCATAATATAGCCATAAGGAGGGGGCTACGAGACCATAACCGAGTTATAAAAGGGACGATAAGGCCATAACAGAGCCATAATCCATATGACATAACGGGGCCATAATCGGGCCGATATGAGATAAGGGTGCCAAAAGGAGGGGCATTAAGATCTTGACCGAGCTACAAGTGGCAACGTAAATAGCGAAGATAGATGGACTAAGAGAGATATGAGGCAGGGAAGCCGTCAAGTTAAACTAGAGACAGCTGACTTGCTAGCAGAAGCCGAGGCTTTGCACCTGTGGAGAAGCTACAACACACACGGCTGCTCCTAAATGAGCCTACTCTCATGGATAATGACTAATGAACTTGTACATAATTTGTAATATAACACTATAACTTAGATTTCTCCTTCTTTTCCATTGCATCTTGCAACATTTCCGCAAATTTGGATTGAGGAATACCCTGGGTCCATCTGAAGAACCCTTCGACGGCTTCACGAGAGTTGGCACTATTGATGAGAAGGTCTCTGTTAGCCTTCAACAACTGCTTGTTAGCCAAAATGGATGGCTCGTATAATCCTTCATATTGTGATTGCAAATCGGCCAAAACTTGAGCGTTGAACTCCTCAGTAGTCTTGAAATTATGTTCATGGTAGGACTTGTTGAAGAGACCGGCCTTGTTCAAGTCAGTACCCGGGATTTTTTGACCAAAGATGATGGCTTCTGAAGCCTTGGCCCAGCCCAATCTCTGGAAAAAAGTGGCACTGGATGCTCCTTCAGCCACAAGACCCAATTTGGAGAATGGGGCTGTGACTGAGACTTTGTTTTCGTCAATGGCATAGACTAGATCAGATAAGAACACAATACCAGCAGAGAGACCAATGACGGGTCCATTTAATGCTGTCACCAACACCTTCTTGTGATTACTGAAGATATCAGTCAAATAAAGATTACGACCAGCGAAAGCTCCCAACCAGTATTCATGACTGAACAATTTATCAGCAGGTAACTTAGCTACTCCTTTGTCATTGAAGTCGGCACCAGCACTGAAGTATCTTCCTGTTGATTGAAGTAAAGTAACCACTGTATCCTCTTCTTCGTTGGCTCTTTCCATCAATTTCCCCAATAACAAGTAGCACGCGCTGTTCAACGCGTTCAACCTCTCAGGCAAGTTGAGAGTAATGATGGTGACCTTGTCTTTGACTTCGTATAAAATTTCCTTCCCTTCAGACATGTTAAGTGGAGTAGTAGTACCAGAAGAAGAAAGAGAAGAAGAAGTAGAAAAAAGCAGCAGCTGCCATGGTATAAATGTCAATTTGATTTACTAGATGGTTATTAACCTGTTGAGGTAATATGAAAAAAGTATGAGTAGGAAAAAACATATGCTACCGCGGTATTGTGAAACGATGAGGAGAAGGGAGAAATGTATTGCCGCCCGCAGCCATTGAAAGCGTTCGGAGTTGGAGGGGATGGGATGTCCATCCCTGCCTATGGGGTAGTGTCAGCGATGTCAGCTTATGCATCGGGGAGAGTAGGTTGCAGTCTAGAGAAGTATGGAGGTTTTTTGCAATAATTCACTGACCGAGGTCGCACAAACATGGCGGTGAGAATGAGCGGGGAACTGGGCGCATTCCGTGGCAACGCGGGCGCAATTAGGTCCACAAACGGACCGAAGAGTTTGAGACCGGCCCAAAAACGGGGTCTTTTGGGTCGAACCGGAACCATTTTGCTGCGAAATAGGCCGGAGCAGGACTAAACGGGGACCCAGATCCCCCAAAATGCCCCGGATCCGGCCCTAGGTGCCCCCACCTTTACTGCAGTAATATCATTTACATTCACTATTTAATACTGACTAATACTGCTATACAAGCTAGTACTTCGCTCGCTCATATTTTCAAACGGATGCGTACATCGCTCACTCACTTCTTCAAACTGGTAGACAACCACTCCAACCCCTCGTACAACCCGTCTCCCGACGTAGCACAGGTGGCCTGAATGTACCAGGGCCGTTGACGGATGGAATGTAAACCCAATTTTTCAGTGATTTCAGCAGCGCTCATGGCGTTAGGCAAGTCCTGCTTATTGGCAAAGACCAATAATATCGCATCTTTCAATTCATCTTCTCCCAACATCTGTTGTAACTCTTCTCTGGCTTCTGCTATACGATCGCGATCGTTGGAATCGATTACGAAGATGATCCCCTGGGTATTCTGGAAATAGTATCTCCACAATGGTCTGATCTTGTCTTGTCCACCCACATCCCATACAGTGAACGCAATGTTCTTGTATTCCACCGTTTCCACATTAAATCCAATGGTAGGGATGGTGGTGACAATCTCCCCTAACTTCAACTTATACAAGA
Source organism: Isabelozyma rhagii (assembly GCA_003708185.3). Taxonomy (NCBI): domain Eukaryota; kingdom Fungi; phylum Ascomycota; class Pichiomycetes; order Serinales; family Metschnikowiaceae; genus Isabelozyma; species Isabelozyma rhagii. Next base: position 16,159 of record PPNO03000012.1, on the reverse strand, counting down.
TTGTCGTCTTCCCGGCGGCATCCAACCCAACCATCAAGATTCTCATCTCTTGACGCCCGAAGAGGCCCGCGAACAACTTAGAAATTGAACCTCCCATGTTTGATTAAATTATCGGTGCTCGTTTATGATATGATTCTTTATCAGTTTATCAGTTTATCAGTTTTGAGAATCTGAGATCGTCACCTAAAAAAAAATCATGCACTAAATCTTTCTCCTGATCTTCGGCACCGGTCACTCTACTACTTTTTTTCATTTTTGCTTGTACCATTAGACTTCGGCATTGGTTTTAGATGTGCTTAACATCACCGTACGCTGCTGCTGTTTTGACCCACAACATTGTCATGGCGGCTTTATGCCCATCTATCGTAGACAGTGTTCATAGTATTATCTCCTTTCGGACGGCACACGACCTGTCAATGGTCGTGCCCGCCTCGAAACTCCCCAAACCGCAGAAAAATAATAACCGAACTAACTATCTTGTTATTTCTACAGTTTGACCTTAATCCATCGGGTTTTTAGAAGCAAGGAGAAACAATTGCCTACCGTCGGGGCTCACCACATCAGCACCATTAAACCACCAACTATCCAATCACCACTGCATCACTCGAGCGTCCTTTCACCCTCTTTATCATGCTTACAGCTGTACTTCCTGCCGACAACTATAACGCTCCCGCCAACACCATCACGAGGCGAAAACTTGATTTCGTGCCTCCGGTGCCCTTCGACGTGCTTCCCTACATCAGCAACTTCAAATTCCCGATATTTTCCATCGACGATGACTACTACGTGTTAATAAAGGATGTGGTGTCTCTATGCAACTATCCATCTTCGTACCAACTTCTCAATAAGTTGTTCAGAAGGTCCCAACTTGAAAAAAGCTCGATATTGACATCCAGTCAACTGCTCAATCAACAATTGTTGGACCAGACATTGATAGAAGCCAGCCAAGTCTCCACTAGATTATTCTACATCCCGCTTCCCTTGCTTTGCTCCATTGTGAATAACAAGTTTCTCATTATAGACCATGACGACTTTCCTGAAACCCCAACTCAACAGGAGTCCCCATTACCGTACCCTGCCAATGATATCGGACCTGCTAATAATGACGATAAAATCATCATCAGCCAAGTATTCCCTCAATATGGCTTGGTGGAGTCGACTCTTCCCCTCAACCACTCTTCGTTCAATACGTTGAACAACCTAACAAAGATAAATTACTACAAAATCAGTGGACATTTCAGAAAAATCATGGGACCTTCGTTGAATGCGGGGGAACGTGAACAACTCTATAAGGATAACAATTTTGCCGAAATAGAAGTAGTAGATGAAGACAATGACGATGATACTTTCAATGCAGGAAACACGAATAATAACACTCCAAAAATGGGCACTCCCTCAACCTCGGTTAAAAATGACGATGGAATCACCGAATCCCAGCGAAGATTCCGTAAACCGATTGGGAAACCAAAAAAGAACAACACCAACATTGACCCAAACTCCATTGATTTGGCAGAATCTATCCTTCCCGGGCAAGGGCTCATTCAAGAGTTTAATATTAGCCATATTTGTAAAGTTCCCAACTACTTCATCACCACTAATCATATGAACGCTGCACAGACGTCTGCTATATCAAACTATAAGAAGCCCGCAGCATCGGCGTTATTTAATGAAAATATCAAAATGTCCAGAAATATCCAACAGTTGGTGTTCAATAGCGACAATGACGCCTTTCATCATTCAAAATACTATTACTTCAAAAGTTACCGTGGTCCTGGATCTGGTAATTATAAGGATGCAGCATTAGTCAATAGAATTAACAAGATCCATTTGGTATCCCATCCTCTGCAAGTCAAAGGGGGAAACCACAAGACTTTAAAAAAGGTCAGAGCCAAGTTCTCGGGACGTCATAACCATAGCATTAAAGGGTTGTTACATGATTTCTTTGATAAGAATAACGTGGATATAGTGTTGGATCAACAAAGACGGTATACCGAAGATTATCATAATGTGGAGATGTTACATAATAACTTACAATTCAATCTATTGGTTAATACTTATAGGGAAATCTCTGAAGAAACCTGGGACCGTTACTATACGTTCAAAATGACTGATTTCGAACAATTGAATGAGATTCAAAGATTGAAGATCAAGGAATCGAAGAGAAAGGAAATGACTTTGAAACATCAACAAAACCAGCAAAAGTTCAAGGAAGAACTTGAAGCGAATGGTAGCGTGAAAGTCAACCAGACACTTCCGATTTCGGGGGCCTTGGCTGATTTGTACAAGCCTGACTTATCGAGCAGATTTACGCTTCCATCCATGTACAGAGAAATCGTCCAAAAGCTTCCCGTAGAGTTCAGAGACGACGAAGCATCAAAATTCGTAAGAGAAAATAACTTCGATGAAGATGGAGTGTTGGGTGAAGTTCCAAGTATCAAAAGACCAATTTACTACTCCACTGCGAGCTCCGAGTATGCCAATCCCGAGCATCTTAATAAAATTGAGGTAGTGAAGTTGCCTAATGCTAACTCCATTGCCTGGGATAACTTCCGAAAGTATCGGGCTTGATTGAAGATATACTATTTCTTCTAGTCTCTAGAATTACTACAGCCTTCTGGAACTTCATATGGATTGAGAGTTCTCGATATCCTATTTCATCATCAGTATCTTTGTATACCTGTATTAATCTATATAATGTACCATTATTATCAACCATTTTCGCGAATAGTTGACTACTTCGAATCCCAAATGTATGTTGAGTATTTCGAATTCCATATTGTTTGTTGAATATATAATTCTTCTTCGAGTCGTTGAAAATCTACTTCTTCTTCGAATCGTTGAATATTTCGAATCCCAAATTGTTTTTTGATTTCCCATCCACCATAAACTCGTTAAGGTTCTTAATCATGAACTTATTGCTGATTCGATCTCCATCAAAAGGCTTCTCCGGCTGCTTGTTCAGAATATTGTTATTGATCTTGAATGGGGTTGAGTCGATGGATGTAGGAACAGAGCTGAACATTGGCCTTGTAGGAGACGCAAATGGAGAGGAGGTGGCTGGTGGCTTTGGTCTTGGGGTTGTTCCTGGAAGGTTTGTTGTAGAGAACGGAGAAAATTGAGCATCAGGCGAGAACCAAGAAGAAGAAGAAGAAGAAGAGGTGGAGGAAGAAGAAAGGATTGAGGATTCAGCCGAGAAGAAATTCAATTTCTTTGGTTTGATTCGTTGTTCTCTGGATGATAATTTACGAACAACCCGTTGTCCAGTTTTATGGTTGACAAACTCCGCTTCAGTGGAATAATCGATCTTTTCATCACAAAGGGTTATGCCAAAGGGATTAGCAAGTAGCGAAGGATTGGGGTTCTGGGGTCTGGATTCCAAGAACGGGTTAGGAATACAAGGTTTGCTATTTTTCAAAGAAAGAACATGATTTATTTCTTCTTCGTCATCAACATCGGAATATAGAAGTTTATCCTTGTTGATTGTAGTTTCGCTATTGTCAAACCATTTCTTCACGAGGTCTTCACTGATGATTTTCTTCTTGGGGGTACCGACCAGTGATACTGGCGGAGCCAATGGTGGGGGAGTCTTTGTAATAGAATCAGAACCAGCTAATTCCTTTAAAGAATCGGAAATTGATCTCTTGACGGGTGATATGTGATAATTGGTGATGTGATGCTTCATTCGTCCTGATCCTACAGTGGACGGAGTAGGGAGAAACATACCAAAGTTCGACTTTTTTGTATTAGTAACAGCAAGATCGAAGGTTGGAGGAACTATTGTATCTTTATCTTGTTTCTTCGCTAAGCTGGTGGCCGTAGTTGGCGTGGGGAAGACAAGCTTGGGGGGAGGAGTTAGGGTTTCACGTTGACAGTGCTTTGATTTCTTGGGCCGAGGTGGAGTTAGAGGCTCATCGCAGCGTGGATGTGAACGCATTGACGAACGACAATATGACAAAAATGAGGGAGAAAAGCACTAATGTAACAAAATTATGCCCTAAACTCTCCGGATGATGGCATATAAATCGATCGTGTAGCAGACTCAAAAAAAAAAAACTAAAATGCGTGGCTGGTTGAGCGTGCGCGGACAGATTTATCTGCTGGTTTTACCCGTGGTACTGGCTTTGTTATTGCACCCGTACCCGCAAAGACAGATACGCGTAGCTTTTGTGAGTGTTTAGTGAGTGAATGATCAACAACCAACTGTTAAAGCTACTGGTGGTGTTGGTAAAATCCTAGACCTTATTTCTCATACTAACGACCGGAACATGTCATTTGCTGATAGCTTTTGGACCCACGACTATAATCTGGGGTTTGAAGTCCTCTTCAAAGAATTGTATCAGGGAATCGATGAAAATGGGGACTTTGTAGTGCTATTCAGCAAACGAATGGAGGCGGAATTGATCTACGGAACCCAGTTGGCGTCCATCCAAGAACTTAAACCTACGAATAAACGATACTTCAATAACGACGATTATGTTTCCTCTGTCAAGAACGCTTACCTCAAGATTAACGAAAACTTTGGGAAACAAGGTGAATATCATCTTCAAGTGGCGTCAAATATCAAAGAAATCGTGATTGATCCTTTCAATAAATGGTGTAAGGAACATAAAAAGAGAGTCGAGTTTCTGGAATCAGTCATATCCGATAAATATAAACTGTTCAAAATAGGTAAGTCAAATTTGGAAAGCTTACAAAAGAAGTACTTCAATAAATGTAGGTTATTGGAGGAGTTTAAGTCTCATTACACTGACGAAGAGTTGGCTGACGAACTCAAGGACTTGAAATTTGCTGATTCCTCACCTCCAAGTGCCTCCTCCACCTTTGTCGATGACAGCAATGATGATGACACAGTATACCAATTTGGTGGGACCAACTATGATCATAAGGCATTAAAACAATTCTTAACCGATTTACTCACCAATGTTACGTTGTTTTCCCACAAAGTTCCTATCCTAGGCACCTACAGTAACGTTACTACCGGAGCAACCATCACCCAATGGTTATTGGATAATTCTCCTCAAGTAAAGGGTAATATCGTGTTGGCAGAATCTTTTGGTCAAGATTTGATCAATAATGGTTTCATTAGGTTGATTGGCTCTATGAGCGGAGGTAAAAACTTCATCAACTCCTCACAGTTTTTTTATCAATGGAAACCACTAGCATTTGAGATCACTTCATTACCACAACATAAGACCGACGAGAATTCTAATGACCAAACCGGTTCCAACAACAACACTAACAACAAAATCACTAACAAGTCTACCCATTTCATTGACTACTTTGAAGATATGAAGCAAGCAATTGGTGTGAATGCCATTGACTACAATGACAAATCTCAGCTCTCCAAATTGGTCCATGAAGTTAATACTTTGGATCATCAATACTTCACTTCTACTGTGGAACTTGATAAAATCAGGTGTGAGTTTGAAGAAGTCGTTATGGACCATTTAACTTTTATGCAGAAGTGCGAGTTGGATAGATTAAGAGCAATTAAGAAAGTCACTTTCGATTTTATCTCTAGTTTCTCCAATAAATTGGTTTCAATGAAACAGTTGTGTGATGAACTTTTAATTCTCGAGGAAACCGTTCATCCTTCACATGATTTAAAGTTTTTGATTGAAAACTATTCTACAGGCAAATTCAATCCTCAAGTAATCTTGTACGATAATTACTACAATTCCAATATCAAACAAACTTTTGGGGTCTCATTGAATGTCAAATGTCGTTTGGACCGAAAAGTGGTTCCGATTTTAATTCAATGTATTCTCTCTCATTTGGATAATGTTTATCCCGATTTAACCAACGATGAGGAAAGAATCAATTTATGGACTCAACCTATTCATTTATCTAACATTCACCAAGTAAGATTTCAATTGAATTCTGTTTCTGATCAAGCCAGAATCAATGAAATCTTATCACAGAATCATCCAATGGTCATAACCAATTTGTTGAAACTTTATTTAATGGAGTTACCGGAGTCATTGGTACCAAACACTTACTATGATTTGATCAAATCAATCTACACAAACTACCCTCCTCATTCTAAGGACTCTGCTATTAACGATTCAAGAATTAATGGCTTGCAAAATATTTTAATTGACTTACCTAAATCTCATTTAGCAACTCTTGATGCTATACTTACTCATGTTTGTCGATTAATCCATATTATTGGCTCGCAAAATGAAGAATTGGGGAAGAACCTTCAAATCACTTTAGCTAAAGAATTGAGTAGTATAATTTTGAAGCCCAAATTTGATCAATACGTTGAATCTTCCCCTTCTTCGTCATCTTCACAATACCAAACAGAATTCATGGTGGATTTATTGGACTACAAAGATACTATTTTCAAAGAATTAAGAAGACGTAACTCATCCAAAGGTAGCTCTGGTACATCATCTACCTCATCTTCGTTACATCGAAGACCGTCCCCCGCCCCTGCAAAAACCCTATCCAGAAAGGAGAACATGGTAGCTGATTCCAAATCAAGACTCGAATCTAGGTTGAAAAAGGCCGTTTCTAAAAAGACACCAGCTATCAACAATAACATTGCCAACACCAGTAATTCCTCTAAACCGTCAAAAGCTTCAACTGACTCCGCATACCAAGATGCTGAAAACAACAGTGACTTAGATTTCACCACACCTAAAATGAATAAAAGTGTAGTACCTGAACCCCCAACCACACCTACACCAAGTTCAAAGACTATCAGCCCAAGTCCATTGAAGAGATCTACTTCTCCCAATAAAAAAAAGTTTATGAACCTCAGTGAAGTTGCAAATGGCTCGTCTTCTTCAATCTCATCATCTACATCCACAAATGGGGAAAATCTATCAATAGGTAAGATTGTTTCTTCTACACCAATGAAGAAGGACATTGTTTATGGGACATCTAAAAATTCATCACCAAATCATTCTACAATTGATTTGACTCAGCCGCCAGCTAAGTTTGCTCCTTCGTTAGAAAGAAGAACTTCAGTTAAAGACTTGGCTCAACGATTTGATAGCCCACCTCCGGTTGTTCCAAGCAAAGACAACTGAATGTCTTTTTGAATCGTGATATACTTAAGTAGTGGTATAATTGGTAGTAATTGTAATGTTCAATCGTGTGGTACACACCTCATTCAGCTAATCATCTTTTGTAGGTATCTGATAAGCCCATTTGGTAGATTCTGTCTCAATCAATAGCGAGACGGTTGTGGCTGTTGCCGAACGTATGACATGGAGTAAACAGGGCCATTGCCGGTGATTGCTTACTGAAGAGCACAGCTTTATCGCTAAAACTGACCGCGAACTAATTTTATCGAGGGATGGAAATGCAGTAGGAAATTGAACCTAATCTCAAGTATGATTTCCTTTAATTATTCAATTTTTGTAGAAAATCAAATTTTTTTGCACCCATAATCGCACTACAAAAAGAAAGTCATAAATAATTTGTAGTTTCCTCTAAATACCCATAGAATTAAAAATTTACCACCTTACCGGCCGCAACCAACATTTGGTGGTCAAAATCTTTCTCAGGATCATTTTCAGGCCGTTTCCAAGTCTTGATATCACCATTCTTAGTATCAAACTCAAATACTCTCAATCTTCTAATATAGCCACCATAACCACCATAACCACCTTCACCTGAGCCACCTCCATAACAGAGCCAAATCTTATTTTCCTGAGTGTCTTGACCAGTGGACTTTTGAACATCTAACAAACAATAATCGTTGGCATGATCGTGGCCAACAGATACAGCATGTACTCCAATTCTACCTAAAACTTCTCTGGCCTTAGTATTATAGACAGGAGCTGTTATCCCTTCACGATGCTCTCCAATGAAAGGTTGATTGTCCAAGTTTCTATACTCGGGTAATGGAATATGAAAGAAAGCCATGGACAAATGATGCAATGGATAAGACGCAATGTCTGATTTCAACTCCTTAGCCTGTTGTTCGACCCATTTAAGTTGCGACTCTTTGATCCAGTCATAACCAGGATTCACCTTGGGGTTTCGCGAATAACTATGACTATCGAGGAAGTAAAGCGAAAGAGCTGGGTATTTGGATTGGGACCCTTTAATTTTAAGAACATAGTTACCAACTCCAGGAATATCTTCAGGGCCAAGCGAACCAAATGAAAAAGGTAAATCTGCAGCTACCTTCATCGATTCGGATCTGGAAAGGGACCCTTCATCGTCATGATTACCTAACACAGAGGCAAAGGGAATTTTTCTCTTGATATATGGCTGCAAGGCTTTGAAAATAGTTGTTTCAGCGTCAGGGGCTGATTCACCGTAAACCTGATCTCCAGTTAAAATAACAAAGTCTGGCTTTTCAATATCAAGAACTTTATTAATAAATTTCAAAGTTCTGGGATCAGCTTTACAGCCCTTCAGGGTCGATTTTGGTTCGGGATCAAGACAGATACCTTCACCAGTGGAGAAATGTAAATCAGCAACTTGTAAGATCTTGAATTTACCATCTCCGTTGAATTTAAGTTCCGGACGATACTCTTTGGAGTGGAAATCGATTTTGGGACCTTTGCGAATGGTCAATTTGGGTTCTTTACCATGTGTAGCACCGATGTTTTGAAGGTAGCCAGAGAGTAGCTTCCAATTAGGTCTGGGGTCTACGGCATCAGTACCAAATAAGATATCAATGGCAGTAACAAACAAGGTTTCCGAGCTTGACGTATACTGTACCCAGATCCCATCACTTTTATGTACCCATCCTTTACCCTCTAACTCTTTCTTGGTAGGTATAGTGTACTTTAATTCCAAATCATTTCTATCTGATTCTGTAGTTCTCTTCGAATTTGACTTTGATGATTCCCCCTTCAAGGATTGGTAGTCCTCTTCTCCAAAAACTTTGCCAGTATGGAATTGTCTTAAGATTTTTTCAGGTATCTTTGAATTTTCATTACCTTTGATCTTTTTATCTGCTTCAGCAACAACAGCAACATCAACTATAATATTAGTCTTACCCTTTTTATCAACGTATTCGGAATTGATTACTTTATAAGAGAAGAATTTCTTAGTAAACCACGAATTCCCCAATAGTAAATCCTTATCGATTCTAACCCACTTTCCTGGAGTACCATCATCAGAAGGTAAACCACAACTTTGTTTGTTGGAAGTCAAACGATTACACGTGCTAACATGAATATCAATGATATAATCGTTATCAGGGGGTTGGAAAAATGCTGGGGGTGAGATATTTGATGGTAAATAGTTCTCTAAGTCAATGACATTTTGCCGATGAGCAATGAGAATCAATAACGTCGCCAATACAGAAATTAGCCCAAGATAGCTTAGCTGGCGGACGTATATCCGTGACAATACCACCATGTTTATCCTGGTAAAGTGATTAAGGGAGAGAGACCACGAAAAGGGATCAAGACACGAGAGATCGTGTATTTGGATTTGATGATATCACAAATGCACTTTTGATAATACCCGCCAAAAGAGCAACCTAGAAGAGGAAAGGGCATGTAACTAAGATACCAACGCGTGACTTGCGCGTGACTTAACAAGGGGCTCTCGCCCCGAGAAGACTGTGGTCACTTTCACGTGACTTCGCGATTTCGTCGATATCTTCATAGTACCACTAAAAGACGGAAAAGGAAGTGCTGTATACAGTGCCAGCAGACCTAATCCGTAGTGTGCACTACAGCTGATTTTTCACTCAAATTTTCTTATTGCTTCATTTTAAATTTTTTTCACTCTTACGGTTACTAGTTATATCTATACATCATTAACAATGCCAACCAGATTAACCAAAACCAGAAAACACAGAGGTAACGTTTCCGGTATGTACATTTGATTCAGAAGAACGATACAGCAGAAGTCCCAGAGAAGTGAAGTGATTGAAGTGAATTGATTGCATCTAGAAGTAATGAAGGACAACAGAGACAGATGACAGACTACAGAACAGAATATCACGAATACACATACACTATGCCCTTCGCCCTGCACTATCCGATATGCCTATAAGCACTAATACTAACTCCATATAGCCGGTAAAGGTAGAATTGGTAAACACAGAAAGCATCCCGGTGGTCGTGGTAAAGCTGGTGGTCAACACCATCACAGAACCAATTTGGATAAATACCATCCAGGTTACTTTGGTAAAGTTGGTATGAGATACTTCCACAAACAACAAAACCACTTCTGGAGACCAGAACTTAACTTGGACAAATTATGGTCTTTAGTTGACGAAGAAAAGAGAGATGAATACTTAAAGAGTGCTTCTGCCTCTGCTGCTCCAGTCATTGACACTTTAGCCCACGGTTACGGTAAGGTTTTAGGTAAAGGTAGATTACCACAAGTCCCAGTCATTGTCAAAGCCAGATTTGTCTCCAAATTAGCTGAAGAAAAAATCAGAGCTGTTGGTGGTGTTGTTGAATTGATTGCTTAAATTATACTGAATTAAATAAACTGAAAACTTTTGTATATTTTAACCTCTTCATAATTTTTTATCCTCAATAAATAATCATGTTTAAATGTGTGAATCGCTGCTGAACATACCGCGAGATGAGAGCATGGATCCAATGAGCTGATGGTGAACCGTTACGAGGCAGTCGAAGATCTGTCTGTCCGTTAGCCTGTACAGTTTGTCTTTTTTGTCTGTATTGTATGTCTTGTCTGTCTTTTCTGTCTTGTCTCTTCAATTTGTCTTTTCAGTTTGTCTCTTCAATTTCTGCTTAGTTTGTCTGCTTAGTTTGTCTTCTTAGTTGTCCTCAATTTGTCTGTTTTGTCTGCTCAATTTGTCTGCTCGTTTTGTGTGCCCATCTCAGGTTTGTTTACTTTGTAGATCATGTTTTTACGGTCTTCGTTCACTCCATTCAAAGCACTCCGTCCACAAACGCTCTTTAGACTAACAAGGCTCAAGTACTCGATGACTCCAAGTAGCAAGCGCAAGCTACACTATGATTTGACTGAAAACGTCTGGGAACCTGAATCCGTCGTACCAGAGAACGTCAAAGCGTTGTTGAACCCTGACGATGGTAACTTCAAAGTCAACTATGTCCTAGCATTTATTCAGATAGTGGCACTTTTAAAAGTGAACAAGAGAACCGGATGGCTTGACCGAGGCATTCCGTCAAAGAATTGTGAGAGTATTAGTGATCATATGTACCGGATGTCGATCATTTCACTTATCCTCCCCAATGCTGACCTCGATATCAGCAAATGTGTGAAAATATCCATTATTCATGATATCGCCGAGTCCTTGGTAGGAGATATCACTCCTTTTGGTGGGGTCAGTAAAGAAGAGAAGCATAGAAGAGAGTATTTGACCATCAAGTACTTATCGTCATTAGTAAAGCCATATAACCCCGTGGCAGCAGAAGAGATTTTGGAATTATGGCTTGATTACGAAGAAATCCGGTGCATTGAAGCTCAGTACGTGAAGGACATTGATAAGTTTGAAATGATCCAGCAAGCATGGGACTACGAGCAGCAGTTTGGACTTAAGTACGACTTGGAGGAGTTCTATCACTCCCGTAAAATGATCAAGTCCAATGAAGTCGGCGAGTTGTGTGATGGTATCATCGAGAAACGAAAGTTATTCCTCCAGCAACAGCAACAGCAAAAAGAACAAGAACAATAGGTGCAAAGCATACATAGTCTTCCCCATGAGGTTATTTTGTAGTTGATGCACAAGTCATTGCAATTGAACCGACTACTGACAGACAACATTGGACTCGTTCATCAACCAACTATGTATTGATATTTATATATGAGCATTCCCGTAAGCATTATCATCAGCACTAACATCAGCACTAGGATATAACGCTATACCGCATTTATGCGAAAATGTTCTACTCTCATTTTTTCGCCGTTTACTTTCTCGTTACTTGCACCCACACTGTTATCACTTGCAACCCATGTCCGAGACCAAGACCGAGGAACAGACCAAGCCTGTGTTTGGGGCTTCTGGTCGTAAGATCATTTATGACGAAAACGGTAAACCGTATGTATTGGAAGGTTTTTTTCTTTTTTGATTTGTCATCATCGTTTTACTAACATCCAGATGTCGTTCATGTAATTCGTTACTAGACTTCAAGTTTGCAATGGGGAAACCACTCAAGCAGGCTCAGCAGCCAATACAACCCCCGGTGCAGCTGGTTGCTAAAGAAAAGGCCGAGCAGATGGAGTGTCCGGCTGATGTTGAACTACTTGGCCGGTCATCGTGGACTTTATTGCACTCCATTGCCGCAACTTACCCTGAAACTCCAACCAACCAACAGCAGAAGGATTTGAAACAGTTTGTGAAGTTGTTTGGAAATTTCTATCCTTGCTGGTTCTGTAAGAAGGATTTTGAAGTTTATTTGACCAAAAGTGAGCCAAACACCTCTTCGCAAGATGCTTTTGGTAAGTGGTTATGTGATGCCCATAATGAAGTTAACGAGAAGATTGGCAAACCAAAATTCGATTGTAATTTATGGAAAAAAAGATGGAAAGATGGTGATGAGCATTGTAATTAGATTGTAAATAGTATGCCACCATTGAATAGACAAGAAAGAGACTAAGATAGGTAGACGAGCAATAGGCAAATAAGAGAGCTGATTGAAGACAGAGGAGAAATGCTACCGATAATGGGGCAAACAGTTCGTAAAATGAAGGGCAAACCTCTGAATATGAAGCTGGTTGGCTCAGTTTTCTCCTAGAATCGCTGCAAAAGGGATGGCTTCAAAGCATCCCAGAGCTATTCCTTCGGTACTATACTGCTTCTACTATACCGTAATTTGTTATTAAACATATAATACAGAGTTGAAGTCTGTGCATGTACTATTTAATGCAAAATAAGTTAATTTTTTGCTTTCGTTCCTTATAGTCTGTCAGCCGTACTTCATAGATCACTCGATTGACAGCTTAAGCCACTCAATCAAATCACTTTCGCTATACTTCTCCAATGACTTGGGCTCGTACTTATCTACTGGAGTTTGCTTCTTCAATAACAAGATCGAAGGAACAGTACCAATTCCATATGTCATCAAGATATCCCTTCCTCCAGCTGAATCACAAGCAATGTTGACCAAATTCACTGGATATTTGTTGGAATCAAGTGGGTAAAGCGCTTTGTCGCTCAATACGTTGAACAAGCTACTGGTCAACTTGTTGGCTTTACTATCACCAGGATAAGTAAAATGTAAAAGCAAGGGTTCCTTGAATAACAAAATGTTATGGAGTTCGCCGGTGTTTTCAATGTAGTTGGGGAACAATCGGTTTTTGGTTGTGATCTCCGTAGGTTGTGGAGGATAAATCAATTGCTTGTTCCACTGTTTGAAGTAATTGACAAAAAACGACTGGGAAAACGTCTTGAATGGGCTCCTGGCGGGCCTGACGGTGCTGAGCGGTAACATTAAAGTGGCGGAAACGGAGCTAGCTATGGAGGATGACTTGGACCCTGAATGCTTTGAGGGCTTTTGATGGGAATGCACGGGTTTATATTCCTTGGTGTACGGGTTCGTTAAGTGCAAAGTCACAGGGACCATCGAAAGAGAAGTGGGCAGATTAAATCGATAACTGGATAATAACATGAAACGGACGACCGTAATCGGCGACCCACACTCCCTGCGGCCGGCCTAAGTGAATAAAACAATACGACGAAAAAAAAAAAAGCATATGGTAGTTTCAGACGTAAAGCTAGCGATTGGCTGGACTGCGGCATATGATATCTACACTGACAGGTGATGTTAGACAGAGGAATAGATGTCTATTGTGCACCCATAAATGGCCCGGCTCCGTAGTCAATGGCTGGAAATCATGCTTCTGGCCGCACTGGCACCACATTCCAACCACATTCTATAAGTGCATTCCGAAACCAATGCCGGAGTCCGCTTTTATCAGATGCGAAAAGAGAGCACATATTCACGGAAAAACTAAAATAAAAAAAAAATAATTTAAACTCTAAGCAATTTCCATTATATTCTATTGCCGTATTATGCTGCTATGTGTCAAGCACCCCCATTAATGTGAGGAGAATCTCACGTCAACTTTTTTTTTTCCCTTCTTATTGCATAAAGCATATTCATGGAATTTGGCATGAAATCTTCTCCTGGCGTGTATAAAAACCACGGATAATCTAGTATTTGATGGTCCTGACATCAACCAAGAACTCCCAAACAGGATATTTAAGGATCTACTAGATTTCGTCGGACATCTTTCTTTACTATTCTTTATTAATCTTCGTTTTTCCTATTAGCACGAGATTTGTAATCGGTGAGCAAAATTTGTCATCTGACACCTTTTTTCACCTCACTATAGAAACTTTTTTTCCCTGATAAAACCCCAGAGAAAGACGCTTATTATAGTGACTTTTCTCCTCATACTATCGCTCATAATTCAAAAGTGTCTCTTTGTTAGCTATGACGTCTGATCTAAAGCAACCGATTCCTTCCAAACCCGATGACATCAAGCATGACTTCAAAGAAAGCTTACAGCATATAGCCTTCTTATCACCTAACTTGACTCCAAGCATCTCCTCCGACACCCCCAAATTGCCTCCTATGGTGAGCGAGGAGGAACGGAAGGATTTGCCCATTCACGACACATTGCCTATAGTCCGATGCTTGGCCCGGGCCCGTATCCCCACCACCCATGGGCCCGAGATCTTCCTCCATCTATACGAGAACAATATCGACAATAAGGAGCATTTAGCTATTGTATTTGGGGAGGACATTCGATCCAAGTCGTTATTTTCCCAACGACCCAATGATACTCAGCAAGACAGAATGACCCGAGGCGCCTACATCGGCAAGCTCTTCCCGGGACGGGTCAACGCCGACGTCGACGAAGTGAATCACCAGCAATTGAGCTTCAATGCCGACGGCTCTTTGGTGAGAGAACCTGCCACCACCTACCAAGGCGAGCCGGTGATTGTAAGAATCCACTCCGAATGTTACACCGGGGAGACTGCCTGGTCGGCCAGATGTGACTGTGGGGAGCAGTTTGATGAGGCCGGCAAAATTATGGGGGCCAATGGACATGGATGCATGGTGTATCTCAGACAAGAAGGAAGAGGTATCGGATTAGGAGAGAAGTTGAAAGCATACAATTTACAGGACTTAGGTGCCGATACGGTGCAAGCCAATCTAATTTTGAGACACCCTGCTGACGGAAGATCGTTTAGCTTGGCTACTGCCATATTAGTCGATTTGGGATTGATTGAAATAAAACTATTAACTAACAATCCGGACAAGATATTGGCTGTGGAAGGTAAGCATCGAAATGTGCGGGTTGTTGAGCGTATCCCCATGATTCCATTGGCATGGAAAAACAAGGAGGATGGAATCAAATCAAAGGAAATCGAGGGATACTTGAGCACCAAGATCGAAAGAATGGGGCATTTGTTAGAAAAGCCATTAAAAATTTAATCACCAGACAAGCAGAATTGGGCATTTGTTAGAAAAGCCATTAAAAATTTAATCACCAGGCAAGCAGGATTGGACATTAAGTCAGCATTTATGAGTAGACGATGAATCAAACAAACGAAATGGTTTTGAAATAAGATCCATGAGTAGATCGAGAGAATGGGCCCCGCAACTAACCAATATCAAGGTAAATGAACAAAGCGGTTGGTATCAAATATAATGGTCTCTATGAAAACAAGACCGGGAGAAGGGGCATCTAAGCTTTAGCTGTGAAGATTATTAATCTCAGATCAAAAGAAATCAATTGCAAAAACATTTGGCTGATCTTTTCACAACCAGTTGCATTTTCTCATAATTGCACCAAATAGTGTCTGTATAGATAATGTACGTAATGTCAGTAACGACAAATAAGATTTAACCATCGAGCGACTGTTACGCCGTTGTAGTTGAGGTGCGGCATCGGCACCTAAGTTCTCGCTTGTGGCACATACCTTAAACCGATGTGCCAGCGCAGCTGCCTGCCCCAATTCTCGCTTGTGGAACTACCACGTATCTTGCACGGATGTGCCAGCGCCGCTACCTGCTTATACGGGATCTACGGTTGACATATTTTTTCTACCCAGGGCTGTTGTGCCACTCTCGGCGCCAGTTTCTGCGATGTGGTCGCCTGCGATGGGCAGCCCTTCGCTAGAGAATCTCTCTGCGCTGCTTGCTGCTCCTGCTCCTGCTCCTGCTCCTGCTCTTGTCCATTGTCTGTCCACTGCTTGCCCCTTACTTCTGTTCACCCCCCCCCCCACCCC